>OY757910.1:77669726-77687226 GCA_963585895.1 Sepioteuthis lessoniana
GAAAGTTACACACAATGTTATACTTTTCAAAAACATAATCTTGGTTGTGAGTAAATTATTGTCTTGTTATCAGTTCTCAGCTGTTATATGAACACTAATAGTACTTCCTTTTTTTTCTCTATCGGGGCTAATTTCATGTATCTGATTCTATGATTACTACTTCCTTTCTACATTTACGTCTACATTTACTATCTTCACTGGGTTGGCTTTCTTCAACCATCTATTATTTTCTCCTTTTGTCCTTACAGTGATATAATTTAAGTTCTTTTATTTTGTTTTGTTTTTTTTAATGTACGTGCAGTTGTTCCACTATTCCGGCAACTCCTTTTTCTGATTCTACATTTGACATTTTGCCTAGTTTACCGTAAATCAAATCTGTCAATAGCAATATTTCCTTCCTCCGCTTTGTGAACTCTTTAAGTCTCTAACGTAATGAGTTAATAATTAAAATGATTATTATTTGACCCTTTGTGACTTTTTTCACACAAGTTCTATCTAGTGGCTCTTTACTGAAGTCTGAGTGACTTCAAGTTTATTTGTTGAAGGACTGCTCTGAGTATCCGATCCGATTCTGTCTGTGCTGTGGTCTTAATTCTTCCAATTTGGCCAGTCTCTTTTTCCACCCTTAGACGACCGTTCCAAGTGCACTAAATATTATTAGTTGTTATTATTTTTCTCCTTGTGGGTTCTGCACAACTGGTTGTTTATCTCTGATGTCTGAGTGACAATAACTCTACTCTAGTCTCTTTTAAGTATTCTAGTTGATCTCGACAGAACTGTGTTTATGATAGTCTTGATTTCTCCTCTAACTATTTTCTGAGCCTTTGCTGATCGTTCTAAGGGCAACATCGATAATTTTTCATCGTCACTTTCATATTTGGCAGTCAGGTATTATCGAAGTAATTGTCTTTTGTTTCGCTTTCTTTCATTTTCATTCTATGGTCATCTGAAGCAGCATTGTCCACTAGATGACAAGTTCTTTTCTTCACGTTTATTAACACGATGTCTGATATTCTGGTAGGAATTGGATGATCAGTTTGTATCTCCAAGACTCAGAGAATTTTAGGAGTTTCATTTGGTGGGGGGCAATAAATTCTGGTTTGTGTATATACAAATTATAGGCATAATCAATGTTTAATCTTTCACAATTATCTGAGGATCCCCTTACCTACCCACTTATGAATGTTCGTGTTTCTATTCGAACCAATTTAGCATTGACTTATTATGAAATTAATGTTTAATCCGTATTCAAATCACATTCACTAACTATTTTGTTACGTATTATCAATTTTTTTTCTTTGATATAATTTGTCTTTATGACATTATTTTGTGCTGCTATTAATAGAGATTGATTCACTTTCTTATGCATAGCCAGAGCATCTTATGGGCAATTTCCCTAGATCGTAACTTGACGTAACCATACAGTTGTTTTTCTTCCCATTTTTTCTAATTTTTCTTCTATTTGTTTTTAAGGTAATTCTATTGATAATCTTATTATTGACAGCAATAATCAGCCTGTCTTTGCACTTTCATCATCATCATTACATTACCCCTTGCATTAGCTGATGATCTTTCACTGGAGTCTGAGTGACAACAAGTCTCTTCAAGTTTCCAAAATTCTTCTCAGTATTCTGACCAATGCTGTAGTTTGGGCGGTCTGTGCACGTCCTCCGCTTTCCATTACTTCCAGACCCCTTACAAAGCTTCGTTGTTTTTTTTTAAGTTACAATTGGACCAATTACAATTGGCATCACCTATTACCATCATATTACATAGCTTTTTTAGTTATCAGGCAAGGTCTAGATATTTATCTCTCTTTTCGTTTTCTTTGATTTTCATTCTGTGGTCCGCTGAGAAAACAAAGTCCATTATTCTGCAAGTTCACTTTTTTATGTTAATCAGGTCTGGTCTTCCGGGCGAGATTAGGTGATCAGTTTGTACGCCAAAATCCCGGAGAATTCTGTGTGTTCTCATTGTCCTGGACGGATTCTGGGTTGTGCATATACCACTTATTCGTATGGTCAAATCTCAATTTCTGGCACAATTCTCACAGTACCACATTCCTTATCCAGTTGTGCCTAGCCTTTTTGTGCTAATCTGCTTCATTCGCTTCTTCTTCTTATTATTATTATTATTATTATTATTATTATTATTATTTATTCCTTTACAGTTTTTCACATCAGTGTTAGCTGATGGTTTTTCACTGGAGTTTGAGTGACAGCAAGTGTTCTCAAGTCTCCAGGACTCGTCTTAGCATTCTGGCCTCCTCAGCAATGCTGTCGTTTGAATAGTCTCCACCCGTCCACCAATTTTCAAGTCCTCCAGGCCCTTTAATAATCCTTTAGTTACCATGCCTAACGCACCAATCACAATTGGCACAATCGTTACTTCCATGTTCCACAGCTTTTTCAATTCTCTAGCAAGGTCGAGGTACTTACCCTTCTTTTCACTTTCCTTCAGATTTATTCTGTGGTCTGCCAGGACAGGAAAGTCGACAATTTTGCAGATTCTCATTTTTTGTTGATTATTATGAGGTCTGGTCTTCTGGCCGGGATTAAGTGATCCGTTTGTATATTAAAGTCCCATAGGAGTTTATTCGAGTCATTTTCTAGGACAGGTGCCGGAATATTATCAGATATATCATAATTTTAGCTTTTATTCAAATGATTCTATTTAGTATTATTGTAATGGTTTTCTACAGACTTACTAATAGCAAAACTACTTACTGTATTCTTTTCAAGCTTTAGGAGATGGTTTGTTATTATTAGTTAATTATATATTTTTTATTCTTATGAATTTTTATTAATTATTTACATGCTTTCATTGTTATAAATATATATCAAATTATAAAAAAATTGGTGGATTTTGTAAGGTCGATTTTTACAGGGATCAAATGACAAAACTATTCAGTATTGTTGCCAATTTCAAATATGTGTGTAACGATTTTAGCTTTTTCTCTTTAAAAATCTATTGCAAGTAAATATAAAATTATCAAAAGATTGTATACACTGGTCTGGAATATGATCGCACAAATAATTATTGTGGTTTCATAACCTATGAATTTCATGTGATTTCATTGCCTATGCAAATATTTTCAGTGAAAACCAGTTTTCAACTGAATATCTGTTTCCAAAAGAAAAAGCAGCAAACTTATATAGACACACACACATATAGATACAGACATATACACACAAACACACATACACACACACACACACATATATATATATATATATATATATATATATATATATATATATATATATATGTACAAAAGGACCATTCAATAAATAAGGACAATTTCTTTAAAAAAAATCAAAATACATTTTATTTCAGAATTTTTTCCATAGATGTAAACTTAAAATTGTTTACAATTGATTCATCACAAAAATTATTTTCGTCCAGTAAAAAGATATTTCTTTTGAGGCTATTCAAAATGACGGCAAGTCAAACAAAATGCTCCAGGCTTCAATTGAGGTCGGTCTGTTAGCAGAGTTTTTTTGGAGGCACATACTACAGAAAAATTTATGAGTTGCAGCTATCATGATGTTTATGTTGAAGCATGTTTTAGGCGGAAAAACTTTTACAAATACGTCAAAAATAGGTTTGCCGCTACGAGCATGAACAGGAAAGACAATCCACGGAGGGAAAACACAAACTCTTTGGCAAAGAAAAGTTCCGGGCGCAGTAGTCAGTAAGGAATGTTATGCTGACATTATTCTGAGGCATGAAAAGAGCCATCATTATTTATTTCCTCGAAAAAGATTAAACTGTAAATAGGAATTGCCAACTTCTTATGCGAAATTCTCCTTCCTTATTGAATGACACTTGTATATATTGGTATATAGGCACATATTTCACACATACACACACAGACACACACACGCACACACACACATATTCATATATATGTGTGTGTGTGAATGTGAGAGAGAGAGTGAGAGAGAGAAAGTAAAATATTATGGGAAATTAATCAGTTTTACCCTTCACACACACACACACACACACACACACATATATATATATATATATATATATATATATATATATATATATATATATATATACACTAGAGAGAGAGAGACCTTTTTAACCACATTTCATTTCATGAGAGGTCTGACTGGCGTTTAAAAATATTTTCAAATTTCAAAAGATACATTTCTCTTCTTTTGTTTTTGTTGCTCTTTTGTTTTTTTGTTGTTGTTTTTTTTTCTAAACTTTTGTTAAGTAAGAAAATCAATCTCTAAAATATAAACATTTCTTAACCATGATTTTTTTTTTTTGATATTCAATATTTCAAATATGAGAGTTAATGAATAATTGCAATGTCTGACGGAATAGACATAGTGTTTCTGTTTAATTTACTGTTAAGTCCTTTTAAGTTAATATTTCTAAATATATCTATCTTCATGTGATTACCAGATTATTTTCATTTTTCTTCCACACTACATACGCACACTTTTCTTTTTTCATATATATATATATATATATATATATATATATATATATATATATATTTATATATGTAACAAAAGTGTTTGGTTGCACTATCTCACTTGGTTGGTTTGTGCCAGACCAAATGCGGTAGAATTTGGAGAGTCCTAAATATCTGTGATAGAGCTATTATATAATCATAATGAATAAATATATATTAGTTTTTATATATATTTAATAGAATGGTACTTATCTGTGACCACTGGTTTCATGCTGTCTTTATATGACAATTATCATTTACTTGCTTGCCTGATGATTATCGTATAAAGACGGCACGAAAGCAGAACGTAGCTAAGCATCCATGCTATTAGATATATATGAAAACTAATGTTTTTGTAAGTTCAAAAAGAGAATAAAAATATATCAAATGAGTAGGTCCACGAAGAGATTTGTATTTTATAGGATTTATTTATTTATTTTGTTCTTACACACGTGTATGTTTCCAGCTTGATGCTTTCGTTAGAGAAGAAGTATAGCACAAGGCCTTCTTAATGGGGTTTAATGATACTAAAATTGGGAGTAAAAATGTCACGTTGCAAAGAGATAATTAGGCATTTGCATGATGATCATGACACAGCTTGAAACTTTGCGGCAATTCTAGTCTGTTTCTATCGACAGATATTTAGCACTATTTCTATAAAGATTCCTGGTTAATGATTTTATTGAAGTCACTAATTATATATATATATGTGTGTGTGTGTGTGTGTGTGTATGTGTGTGTGTGTGTGTATCTGTGTGTAAACGGTTATGTATTGCATTTATTCTCTATGGAGAGCTTGCCATTTTAATAATCATGTGACATACATAAGGTTTACCAGTTTATGTGAATATTATTTACATGCTTTTCGTTCTTTTCGCTCCTTAAGCTTTCAATATATTTTCTTCAAAGAGCATTTTTCCTCAACAAAAGATTTTTCCATATATTTTTGATCAAAGAAGCAAAGTGCTTGAGTCCTCTTGATGTAGTGTCTCACTTGCTATACTGTGACATTAGAGTAAGCGAGTTCAAACTCCGTTCACGTTGGGAGTGTTATCGTGATTTAATGGTTAAAGCGATGAACTGCGGAATCGTAGTAAGCGAGTTCGAACTTTAGTCGCGCTATTACGTTCACTTTCGGACAAATACCCTTGGGAAAGGTATTAACCCTCCTATCCTCCAAGCTATGAGTTAAATAGTACCACTTTTCTTGTTTTAGATGGATGGCTTTTGCATTAAATAACTAACAGTCGTTGATGCCATTAAATAAAGAAACCAAACCAAACCAACCCGTTCACATTGTTATTTCGGACTAATAACCTTGAAAAAAGTACGAATTCCTTATCCCCAAGCTATGGGTTAAATAACACCATAACCATTTTTCTACAGAGGATGGCTTTGCCATTTAATTAACCACGAAGGTTGACATGCCATTAATGGAAGAATCAACTGAAAAGCAGCAAAGTTAGGAGAAACTAGTCGAAACTTAATAACAACAACAATCCCCCAGCAAAGAAATTTGGACAACTTATAGATTGAAAATAATTATAGTCACATAAGATCTGAGTTAAGTAGTTCAAATGTCACTAATTTTTTTCTATCGTAATAAACAAAAAAGGGAACAATTTTACTTTTATTCTTTCGACAAACCTAGATGAATCGATATAGAATTGAGTTCCAGGCAGCTTATTATTTTTACCTTATCAAGACCAATCTCTTGACCAAGCATAAGAAAAATGGCTTAACCGGCTCATTGGACAAGTGTGTAGAGTGTTCGCCTATGGTCCGGGAGACCTGGGTTCAATCTAAGTTCGCGCCATACCAAAGACTTTTAAAATGGTACTTGATACCGCCTTGCTTAACACTCAGCAATATAAGGTACGTATCAAGTGTAAAGTGGAGAAATCCAGGGAAAGGAGTAGCGCCCTCCCCTACACCTGCGTGTAGTAGCTATTGAAAAGAGAGACTTCTGGCCGCCCTCGACAACAGTCGCCAACGTAACTTATTTATATGTGTTATGATGCTGAAATAGTCTGCTTATACGATTTCTCTGTCGATAATATAAAATTTTTGTTTTATCTATAAGTATGCAAACATCGAAAAGCTTTCCAAGTATCCTATGTTTAAGTAGAATCCGTCAAGAATATTCTTGAAAGTCTCTAGAAAAACAAAAAATATGAAACAGAGACAGACAACATTCATTTACTTGACGCCATTTTCAACTGGAATTGCCTTGGAGATCCTGCTACTGATAACTCGCTTTCATATTACCGTTCATAGAATGTATCTGACTGATTAAACTTTCAGGCATTCTATTTTTCTCAGAACTTTCCAAAGAAATACCCAACTCACCGTATTAAGACTTTTAGAGATACCAATTGATAGAGAAAAAGGTTATGTTCTCTACTTTTTCCTCAAAGCTGTTTTACACAAAAGATTATGAAACGAAACCTACAGAATTCTAGAAAATATTTTACCAACAACGGAGTACAAAGAAATTCTTCTGAAGTTTTCACACACTGATTTACAACCTTTCTGGAGAAAAAATAAAGAGGTGAATCCCAGCTGCGTAATATATATATTAGTAGAATCTATTTCTGGGTCATTACCCGAGACCTAGACTAAGAGAATGTATTTAAGTTGGCAGAAATTTTAACGTTAAGAGATTCTTGACATGTACGTTAACCCCTCCACCAATAAACAATAAATAGCAACTCTTTGTAACTATTTAACTGTTTACAAACAATATATTGCAATCCATGAAACTTTTTTTACTGTGAGTAAATAGAACTATTTGTTGCCAGACCAAGGTTAAAGGCCCAGTTTCGTCGACCATTGGTCCATAGGTGGAGGAGAATAGCTGGATTCATACCTTTCCTAATGACAACGGGTCAGTAGGCTTAGAATACACTCACTATATTGACTATAGATGGATTAGATCCTATCCCAGAGGGAGTCTCCATGGCGTGATGGCTAAATTGCTGGATTGCAACCAGGAATTTTACTAGTTCGACCTCCAGTCTCACTGTTACGTTCATTTTCGCTCTAATAACTTCAGAAAAAGGAGGAACCCCATTATCCTTCCAGCGATAGGAGTATACCATTACTGCTGTTCATCTAAAAGGATAGCTTTGGTATTAAATAACCTACAAAGGGTGATATGGCATGAAAAGAAGAAAACAAAGCAAACCAAAGAAATGGAGAGAAATCAATACGGTCACTTAACAATGTTAAAGCACCTTCCAAACAAGACATCGATGAACTTCTGTAGGAAATCAATCATTGTTCCACCACCATACTTGATAACTTCATCTGGTATGCCCGCCAATGAGTTTCCGTATTCTTAATCTTCTGCTTTACTGTATATTCCTAAATTCAATAATTTTAGCTTTCTCTGTCTATCTGTAGGTTTTGTAGCTGACGTGCTGGACTGTGACGTCGTAGTTAGCGAGTTCGAATTCCAGTCTCGGTAACACGTTCACTTTCGAATTAATACAATTAGAAAACGTTATAAATCCTTTATCACTACTGCTATGGGTCAAACAGTATTACTATTGTTCTTCTACAAAGGCAGATTTGGCATTAAATAACCCACAAAGGTTTATATACCATTAAACAAAGAAATCAAAGTAAACTTACATGTGATTTTGTTTTCCGTGGCGTTTTTTCTTACACGTTCAATGTTTCGATGAATATTATTAAATAGGTTTTATCTTCTAAGCGATTATTGAATTTTTATAATTTTTTGTTTAAAGAGAAAAATTTTCAGATAATTCCATGCCTAAATCGTGGATGCTATTAATATCATTTTAACTCAACTCTTATCTGAAGCTTGAAAAGATATGCATGCTTACAAACCAACATGACATTTCTACTGGTCGGATGAGAATTTGCAAATTAAAGTTTACGTATATAAACTGTTATATAATTAGGTTTTATTCTACGTTTTATTTTCATCATTTTTTATCAAGAATTTTAACTTATCTAAATAGGTAAGAGCTTATCTTATTTTATTTAATATTACTCATGAACGGTGATATTTCTCTTAAAAAATGAATGAATTTTTAAGAATATATCTCCTTTCGATATATAAAAAGAATAAGTGTATCCTTTTTTAAATAATTGCAGTTAATATAATAGATAGTATGTCCCTTTGAGAACTCCTCAGAAGATAAAATGTGATTCACTAGGTCGTTTGTAAACGAAAGAACAAACGCGACAACACTTGGTATTTAAATGATTTCCCACGAAGCCGGAATGCGGTACAGGACAGGACCATTTTAAAGTGAGGACCACGCACGAATCGAGACTCATGCTTGGCTAATCAAAATAATACTTGGCCCCGTCAGCATTACCCTAATGGGGCGCCTCAGACACAAACACGGCCATTAAAGTGTAACTTTTATAAGGGGTTGTTAATATTAAATAGAGTTATTACTTTTAAGTAGCAATTCTTGAAACCATTTCAATGTGTTCTAATAACAAATAATAATACTTGAAACTTTTTAAATGTATGAAATCAATAAATAGCAATAATTTGTCACTAACTGTTGACAAACAATATGTCACAATACTTGAAACCATTTTACTGTTTGCAAATAGAACTATTTGTAATACATAGCAATACTTGAATCCATTTAGAATTATTAGGATTAACAGTCCTTATACCTTTGACTGTGTGTAAACAAATGTTTAGTATTAAGTAGAATTATGACTGTTGGGTAACAACACTTTAGCTAAGAGCAAACAAATGAGCTCTGGTTCGTTTTAAAAAATTGTTTCCTAAAGATTATTTGCTTACAAGTCATGAATATAATATATACGTATAAACAAGATTTGTCATTAAATATTCTCCAAGAACTGATGTGTCATAAAACATAACGAAACCAAACCTAAAAAATGTAACTAAATTAAATTAAGAAAAGAATAACATAGAGGTGATGCATACGCGTGATTATCATAAACCAAAATCTTTATGTAAAATAAGGAAGATGATTAAAGAAAGCCGAGACGAAAGGCGGACATATTTGATGAACACAGACACACACACACACACACACACACATGTATAAACATATATGTGTGTGTGTGTGTGTGTGTGTGTGTGTGTGTGTGTGTGTGTGTGTGTGTGTGTGTGTAAAGTTTTTTCTCTTTTATTGGTCCAAAGAGAGAAAAAAGTAAATATTTCAAAATGAATAGGTCCACTAAGAGATTTATACATTTTATACTTATTTCTTTTATTCTTACATACATGTATGATTCCAGCTTATTGCTTTCGTCAGAGAACATTTTGTAATTTACTAGGTTTGTTGCTTAGATGTGACACAAGGTCATATGAATGGGGCTCCTGAGTCTCACTGAGTGCAACACACACACACACACACACACACACATACAAACGCACACACACACACACACACATATATATATATATATATATATATATATATATATATATATATAATGAAGGAGCACGTGGTCACAGGAGACTGACTCAGTGACCGAAGTTCAAATTCCTGGACGAAGCTGTTTACATTTCATATAGCGTTAATACACTTGAGAAAGGTATAAATCCAATAACTCTCCCTCCAGCCATGAGTAAATTGTAGGTTAGACGGAGCTCTTTAACCTTAGTATGGAAACTGGTGTCGGAGAAGAAAAACTGTACACAAAATTCTTAAACTTCACTTAAAATTAAGTTGTGTTACACCCAACTCATGTATACGTGTTGGATATATATACATATTTACCAACCCCTCCGCTTGGGCTGTATAAGACACAAGAAAAAGCTGCATATATATATGCAGCCTTTTCTCCTTAAAGCAGGTTTGATTAAATAGAATAGACACTTCGTTTCTGTCTATTTTAACTTTGATCTATTCAAGTCTTCATATGAATCTTTTGACTTCTGGATGGAATGAATTTGAAAAGGCGTCATATTTTTCCCAAGTATTTCCGGTCCCAGCTGAGTCTATCTTCAGTGGAACAAACAATGAAATGACATACGCAATGACGAGTCATAAAAAGTGTAGGAAAAAGAATACGTAATGGGGGAATTTACGAAAAAAAGAAGTTTAAAAGGAGTAAGAAGAAGAATTGGAGGCTTTTTTAATTCATTCCATCCAAAAATCAAACGATTCGTACAAAAACTTGAACGGATAAACCATAAATAGGCAGAAACGACATGTCTGTCCCATTTAATCAAACATATATACATATATGTTTGTGTATGTGTTATCCATTCTCTCTCTCTCTCTCTCTCTATATATATATATATATATATATATATATCTGTCTCTGCACATAAATATATATATATATATATATATATATATATATATATATATATATATATATATATATACATGTATCTGTCTGTGCGTATCTATATCTATATGTATGTATGTATGTATGTGTCCTTATGTCTGTCTGTCTGTCTGTCTGTCTATCTCTCTCTCTCTCTCTCCCCATCTATTGCCGTATCTCTCTCTCTCTGTTTGTCTCTCTCTCTCTCTCTTTCTCTGTCTGTCTCTGTCTCTCTGGCTCTCTGTCTCTGTCTCTCTCTGTCTCGCTCTCTCCATCTATTTCCGTCTCTGTCTCTCTCTGTTTGTTTGTCTGTCTCCCTCTTTTTCTGTCTCTCTGTCTCTCTCTCTATATATATATGTATATATATGTATATATATATATATATATATATATATGTGTGTGTGTGTGTGTATACATCTGTCTATCTTTCTATGTGTGTGTGTGTGTGTGTGTGTGTGTGTGTGTGTGTGTGTGTGTGTGTGTGTGTGTGTGAAATTATTTTCCCCTGATATAGTGTCTAACGTACTAGAGTGACTTCGAGCTCCAGTTGCTCCATAACGTTAGTTTTCCGACAAATACTTTTTGGAAAAGTTTAAACTCCCTAATACTTATGCTCCATGTTATGGGTTGAATCCTATTCCTATTTTCCTACTAGAAGGGTGTCTTTGGTATTAGATAACCAGCGCAGGTTGATATGCTATTAAACATAGAAAGCAAACCATGTGTGTGTGTGTATATGTGTGTGTGCGCGTGTTATAAATGCAAATGATAACAACACAGGATACCTCTGCGTGAATGCATAATCTTTTACATTATGCCAGTAGTAAGTGGGTTTAATAGCTATGAAAGTTTAAATTTGATATTTTTAAGCTACTTAGCCGATAACGTTACAATTGAATATTCCTTGTCTACTTTTGCAATTAATGCATATCGAAGTAACATATTCCAAAGAGAAATCACATCGTGTATTTTCTAAAACTTTAAAATATCTCTTCGCATCTTGGCAGAAAAGAAACATTGGTACATTCCCGCAAAACACGTAATGAAAACCAGATACAGCAACACGAAAATAAAAACGATAGATTATATCTGAACGAAGCTTAAATCCATTCTATCATTTGCCGCTTAAAATCAGGTATCTATTTCTGTAATTTAATTAAAGAAAGGTTATTCCCCTGTCTTTTTCTCCTTTGAAGTTGAAGTATTTTTTGTCATCTGAAAATATATGACAATGTCAAAGAGAGAGAGAGAGAGAGAGAGAGAGTCGGCAGAAAGTGAAAGAATGAAAACCAATTTTTTTCATAAGCAGTTGAGCAATTCAGTCAATTTTTTAATAGTTGTGTATCCTAAGAATTAAAAAGCCAAGAGTCATCTTTTCGTCATGTATCAACCATTATAATTTAGTTCTGTTCAGCAACCATATATTTTTGTTCTTTGGAGAATTGAAAATTATCGAATAACGCTTATTATTTAATTCATGTGAGAGTTTTTCACACCAGCGTTACCAGATGGTTTTCCCTTGAGCTTGAGTGAAAGCAAGTCTCCGGGACTCTTCTCAATATTCTGAGCAATCTTTATTATTATTATTATTATTATTATTATTATTATTATTATTATTATTATTATTATTATCAGAGTTTATTCTTATTCTGGTCAGCTACAAAGTGCTGTAGTTTCGATGGTCTCGGATCGTCCTCTGATTTCCCACTCTTCCAGTCCCCTTACCAAGCCTTTGGTGATAGTTCCTAGCGCATCGATTACCATTGGTACCAACATCACCATAATTTTTTACATTTTTACCTTACTAGCAAGGTCCAAAACTTGTCCCTCTTTTCGTTTTCTTTGATCTTCACTCAGTAAGACACCGGGACGGCAAAGTCCTCTACTTACAGGACTCTTTTTCTTAACTTTCACTAGGTCTGGTCTTCTAACCGAGGTTTGGGAATCTGTTTTTAATCCTTTTAATCTTCTTAATTCTAGTTATTTATTATCTCAAGTCAGTTGGATTGTTATTTCCTCGATAACAAGGAATAAGGTGCATCGAAAAGAAGAATAAAGGTCATGCTCTCGGTGATATTAAAACTGACGTCTCCTTTTGCTGAGAAGAAACCTGATTCACTGTACCAGCCGCTTTCTGAACCAAGCTACAAGAACAATGTCTTTATAGAAGTCCAAATAATACCTTCCAAACCATCAAAAACGCTCAGCTCCAATTTTTCCACACTATTTTCTTTGTTATTGTTTTACACAATAGCCGCGTTAAAAGTATTTTTATAGAGGGAAGTTCTCGTAGCGTAGAGGCTAACGTGCTGCTCTTCAAAATCGTAGTAACTGAGTTCGAACTCCAGTCGCAGAATTACATTCACTTTAGGAAAGGTTAGTAAGTTGGCGACTGTAGTCGAGGGTGACCCGAAGGATCTCTTTTTGATAGCTACTACACAGAGGTGTAGGGGAGGACGCTACTCCTTTCCCTGGATTGCTCGTCTTTACCCTTGATCCGTACTTTATAACGCTGAGTATTAAGCAAGGCGGCATCAAGTACCATTTTTGAGTCTTTGGTATGACTCGACCTGGAATTGAACCCAGTTCTCCCGGGCCATTCGCCAACACTCTAACCATTACATCAATGTACGGTTAGGAAAGGTACTAACTCCTTAACCACCAGATATAGGTCAAATAGTGACAATACTGCTCTTCAACCAAGATGGCTTTGAGATGTATCCGAATGTAGTTTATTTATCCATCCTCGTTGAATATCATATTCTTCCTTCTATGTTTCTTGTTTGATATGACTCAGATTTCAATGTTTCAGATCTTTCACATTATATATTGTTACTTTCTAAGCTTTTCTTAGTTTGGCAAGCCTAAATTTCGCTATACAGTCGTAAATATAGAACATCTCGTTTGGTTTTGTTTGATTTGGTTTTATGGAATATCAACCATTGTATCTCATCCAACGCCAAATCCCTTTTATACATATATATTGTAGATAACATTTTTAAATGAGCCTGAGCTCATTTTTTCACACAGTTAAATGGTTTGACACACAGTTAAATGATCAAACAATTCTATTTCAAACTATTCAGTTTAGCTTGTCAACAAAGTTAAATGGTTCCAAGGATTGTTATGTATCACTAACGATTCAATTAGACATCAGTCATTTGTTTACACACAGTTAAATATAAAAACAGTTCTATTTTAAACAATTCAGTTAAGCATAAGTGCACAGTTTAAATGTTGACTATTTGACCCATAGATAAGACCCTATCGGGTGCTACTACTACAGGCTAGCTTGGAACTCGGAGGGATAGCAATTGAGGGGTACTTCGCAATCCCCAAAGCTCCAGCATTACTAAGGCCTCACCATCAGATTGATTAGTGTCATAAACAGGACACTCGTTGGGAGAGGGAGGTCTTAACCCCCTGCAGAGATGCAGTCGGGGTATCATGTAGTCTTAGCCAACTGAGCCAGGAAAAATCTCTTGAGGATCGAACAAGCCACTACAGTACGACGAGATTGTCCACAGTGTCCACTGAATTGATTATTATAAATGTCACAGCTGTTCTTTTCTACACTTGCACAAGTTGTATATTTTCATTTTGTTTGGATTATCTGATAGATGGAATAATCTGAAGAGAAGATATTCTGTTTTTGCATCCACTTCAGAATCTTCTTCTGACCGATATTCATTTTTTCCATTTTTTTTCAATATCTTTCAGACACAGACAATGTGTTTAAGTAGAAAGTTTTGAAAACCTCTAGCAATAAACTTTCATTATTTCTTAATTTGACGTCTATCCTATTTGATTCAGTAGTTTTGCTTGTTCCATTCTTTTCCAGACAAAAAACTGTACAAAAGTTGTTTTACCACTGTTTTCTTAGCAGCCGTATACTAACAGTATTGGAACGTTATCAATGGAAAATAATTGTCTACCCTAAGATCACTTTCATATGGATTAATCTTTCATAATTTTGACTAAACTTTTTATTGGATTGCTCCTTGATATAATCAGGTGAGATACGCCACTAGGTCTTCTCTGTGATAATAAATCACTTCTTACTTTTTCTTCCTCTCTTAAGTTATGTCTTTATGTTCTATATATATTTTTAGTCAAAGAACCTAAGTGTACATAGTCTTCTTGTTCTTCTTTGGAATAAGAGCTTTTTTTATCATTCGGATGGTTTATAAATTATTTCTAAATTGTTTAGGCAGTTGTTGTATAGTTCTATTTCAAGAAAATCCACTTAATCTAGTATGACATCAACCGTGTCCGAGGGAAAAAAACTCACATCTCTGTGTATAGAACAAAGTTTTTTTCAATTTTATTTTTTAAATCATTACTTAAAAATTGAGTAATTTTTATTTTCATGGAAATATACCATCAATTTAAAAGAAATGTACCAAACAAACTTTGTTGGTCAACCTAGAAAAGAACACAATTTTCGATAGTGGCAGTTTGTGTAGATATTTAAGGTTTCATACGATAGAATTTCTTGAAGTGTTGAAAATCAAAAAATTACACATTTTTTAAATCGTCTAAACTCCCACGAGTTACTTTTTTGACAAAATTATTTCAGTGTAACAACAGTTCATATTTTTAGTGTCTTGAAAGTTTAAGGAAATGGAGATTCGACGTTCTACAAGTAGAAACAAATGGAATTAGACATATACAACACATAACGAGTACGATTCAAGTGTTGAAAGGTATGCAAGCTAAACTAACAGGTCATTTTCAGATTTGATTCTAACTGCGTGCTCCGTACAACTGGTCTTGTGATAATCTTAAACAAATGTTAGATAACAGCTTTGACTTAGAAATAACTACAATACAATACTCAGTATACTTTTATGTGTGTGTGAGTGTGTGTGTTTACCCAATCCCTCCACACAAGCAGAATGTGACACAAGGTCAATTTTTAAGCGGAGTTTAACTGGTTTGAATTCAGAGTTTTCCTTCTCCTAGGCCCATCACCGAGGTTAAAGAGCCAAGACTGCCCGACTATTTATTGTTGGATAGAGTATAGTTGGATTCACACATTTCCCAAGGATATTGGAATTGTAAATGACATCGTTCAGGATTTGAACTAGGGTCACCAAATCCATTTCCTGCAAAGGTAAGTATAACAACATAGGCGCCTTGTGTGTGTGTGTGTGTGTGTGTGTGTGTGTGTGTGTGTGTGTGTGTGTGTGTGTTAGCAGTGATATATACTTCTAAATATCTGATAGAATTACTATTGATCCAAAGGGACATTTTCTTTGATTCAGTAAAAGACAGTGCTACGCAGCCAATAATAAAAGTTTTTCCACGTTTTTTAGGTGAATAAACGGCCATTCGCGATGGGTTTCTATGTTATATTTTTTTCGATATGTGAAAGAGAAAATAAACCTAGAATATAATTGTTTTGCATCTACTTAACCAGCGAAATTTTACGTTCCCTTTGTATTAAATAAAAGTGTCTCAAAGTCACACTGAACAAAATTAGAATAAATATATGTGAAAAGGAAGAGCATAAATTCTGAATTCAAAAACTATTTAACAAACCCCCATATAATAACAAACATGGGTTTTCTTTCGTCGTTTGTGAGTCGAGGGGAGATATTTATCCCTGCCTCTCACCAAGCGGGATTTGACACAAAGTCTTTTTATTTGAAGAGATTTAAGAGAGGGAAAGGTCGTGCATGTCGAGACTCGATACTGCAGGTTAATACTGGTCTTAAATTTACCAGACCTGGAGGCCAAAAGCAGTGTTAAGTATGCGAGCCTTTGCTAAGTCTCCGGGCACGAAGCCTTGTGAACTTGCTGGTCATAGATTCGCTAGACTCGAGGGTCGAGTACAATGTGAATCTATGCTTGTTATTGTTTGTCCGCCCGGCACGAATGTCTGGCGGCACCCCGGATATTGGCGGTGGGGTACTTAGTCCTTAGTGGGGTTCTTATCCTTCTGTAGAGATTCTCTAGACTCAGTTGACATGGGCTATAGAATCGGAAATGATTTTAATATAAATATATATATATATGTGTGTGTGTGTGTGAGAGAGAGAGAGAGAGAGAGAGAGAGAGAGAGAGAGATCGTGTATACATATGTGTGTGCCAAATGAGAAACAATTTTATTTAATTGTTATAAAATATTACTATGATATTCACTTTTAAAAATGGAAATCATAATATTAGATATATCTTACTAAACTAAATACTGGACATTGCCATAATGGTTAGAGTGTGCGCTAATATCCAGGGAAACCTGGGTTCAATCCCAGGTAGAGTCATACCAAAGACTTAAAATAATGGCATTTGATGCTACCTTGCTTAACACTCAGCGTTATAAGGTAACGATCAAAGGTAAATTGGAGCAATCCAAGAAAAAGAGTAGCGTCCTCCCCTACACCTTGGCGTAGTAGCTATTGAAAAGGGAGCCTTCAGATCACCCTCGACTACGGTCACCAACTTTACTTTTTATTTACTAAACTATATAGGGTTTGAAAGTTTATAAATCTGTGAGCCTAATGAACAAAGTAAAAACTGTTCGGTTGAAAATTATATTTTTATTTATTTGTGTATATGTATGCATGTGAACGTTTGTGCATGTGTGTGTGAACGTGTATGCATGTGAGCATGAATGTGTGAACGTGTAAGTGTGTGTATGCATGTCTGTGGGAAGGTGTAAATGTGTATGCATGTGTGGGTGAACGTGTATGTGTATGTTTATGTATGCATGTGAAC
>OY757910.1:77692226-78139726 GCA_963585895.1 Sepioteuthis lessoniana
GTGTGTGTGTGTGTGTGTGTGTGTGTGTGTGTGTGTGTGTGGAAAAACTGATAACAACGATCGAAGTGGAAGGAGAGATTTATTGAGAGCTCGACACTAAAGCGTTTCGGTTCTACTGAACCATCATCGCTAATATCACCCCTCATGGTCCTGATGATGGTTCAGTAGAACCGAAACGCTATAGTGTTGACCTCTCAATAAATCTCTCCTTCCCCTTGGATCGTTGTCATTAGTTTTTCTACATATTGTCGGATTACAATCCTTTATTTACTTTTCATATACATATATATATATATATATCTTATATATATATATATATATATATATATATATATATATAATGTATTTCTATTTTAGGTTAATCCCTTATATTAACTCTGTCAGATTGGAAAAAAAACAAATGATCCAACTCTTGATAAACAAATACACAAATTGATATTTGGGGAAAAAAAATTCCATAAAAAAGGAAAAGACTAAAAACATACGTATTGGCTGAAAAAATCAAAGAGTATCGTAATATTTAGCCTAAAGAAAAACATTGACAGAGAACTAAGTAAACGAAGAAAGTGCTCAATACAATGTGGAGCAAATATTAATATAAGTACGTAATGAGTCAGACGAAATCTACCTAGGTTTCACATTTCAGGATCATCAGAATGAAGCTGACGAAAGAGGGTAGGGCACACAACATTTTATTGAATAAAAAATCAGCCCAACCAAATAATATTAATTCTTGGGAGAAAAAATGATTTAATTTTATACCACATTAATTCCTTCTTAATAAAGAAGTAACAACATATATATGTAACAACGTATATATGTAAGATATGTTAGTTGTTTTTATTTCAATAATTATCATAAACATCGATATATATATATATATATATATATATATATATATATATATATATATATATATATATATATATATAAAATCTGAAAATGATAACTCATTTTTTTCTCATTCCTGTAACCAAATGTTTCCCGTGCCGATTAGCACAATCATCAGACAGAAGATTGGACACTATGACAATGATATGTAGCAAAATTGTCAAGAGTTACACCAGGTATCTAAAGAAGAATGAAGAGCAATACTTTTGAGCGAGAAGACAGAAGAGAAGGTTCCATGCTCTAAATAAAGAAGTGTGATTAAGTGTTTGGCAAGATTACTAAAGATGTGTGAGCATGCAGTTAGCGGAACGCCTGACCAGAAGTCAAAAAAAGTAGCAGAGCGCTTGTTCAGAAGTGATAGAATATCTGATATCTCTATATGTGTGTGAGTAAATAAGAGCGAGCGAGAGAAAGAGAGAGAGAGAGAGAGAGAGAGAGAGAGTGTGTGTGTGTGTGTGTGTGTTTGAAAATGTACACAGATGAGAAAACAAGGTTTTCAGCGGATGATTTTATTCATTGAATTATTTGCCAACGTTAAACGTTGGGGTTTTAAGATCTTCATCAGAGCACATGAGTTATTATAGGAAACGAAAAAGATGAGAAAATATCAAAATAATCTATTTCCATTACAAGTGTTCTGTTTCAAATTTGTGCGTTGCAATTAGAGTTCCTAAATTTATTCAATATATATATATATATATATATATATATATATTGTCATCAGCAAACAGGCTGTTTCGTTGTATCACAATTCATCCGTGGGATGGAAATCCGGCTGACTTTAAGCCAGTCCGATATCTTACTGTAGAAGCAGGAAAACTGAAAGGAAGTTGCAAAGAGCCAAAAAATTAAAGAATTGTGGAAAATTATTTCGCAAAATATAAAAGAGTCTCAGCATTGCCATTTTCCAACACTATAACAGTCTCTATTCAAAATGCTTGCATTGCTAACTATACACAAAATATTCGATTTTGCTTTAACCAGTATAGGTTTGTTAAAAGATATATCACCATATCTTCCTGAATTTTAACAGATTTTTAATAGCTCTTGTGTAACTTTATAGTTCTTTAAACTTCCAGCCAAAGGCATCACCCCTTTCGTTTCAACTTCCAATCTAGCGCACAACCGAACTCTTTTTGACTTCTAACTGTGCGTTCTGTCACTCTTCTTTTGTCTTCTAACTAACTTCATGGCTGGTCGGATGTATCTATGGACGTATCTCTGAATGCATGCTTGTCCGTATTTATGTATGATACAGGATTAAATTGATTGTTATGAAGCAAATTATTTAATATCAAAGCTATCATAAATGTGATGTTCCTAAATTTTTCTGTCTACCCAAAAACGTTTTAGCAATTAACAATCAAAATGTTAAAAACATCAAAATCAGAAAGATTTTTTCAATAATATTCAAATAAAAGGAAATTTTCAAATTGCTTTAATATTATTCACTCAAAGCAATTGTTATTCTAACACCAAGAACAAATAGAAATAATAGTTCTGCTTTTTTAACCCCTTGCTTCCTGATACTTCTAAAAACTAAACAAGATGTAAATATATTTACTCAATTCATATTGGCTAAATTTTGTATTAGTTCGAATTTTTAAATGTCTGAATATCATTTGACCTGATTTAAAGGGAGTAAAGTTGGCGACTGTAGTCGAGGGTGACCCGAAAGCTCTTTTTTCATTAGCTCCTACATCAAGATGTAGAAGAGGGCGCTACTCGTTTCCCTGGATTGCTGCTTTACCCTTAATCCGTACCTTATAATACTGAGTGTTAAGCGCGGTGGCATCAAGTACAATTATTTGATTCTTTGTGATGAATCGACCTGGAATTGAACCCCGGTCTCCTTGGCTATTGGTGAACCCTTTACTCGTTAACCGACTATTATTCCTTTCTCGACTTATTTTCCGATTATTGCTCCGATTTAAATTGAAACATTTTTAAAGTTCATCATCAAGAAAAGCATGAAGATATTAGTCCTCTTGAATTGTTATGAATCCTACAATTTTAGTGCCTGCACCAATGTATTTAATACAGATTATTCAGTTTGATAACACAGCGACACCATTTACCAGAAATATTTAAAGAAATAATAAAGCGTTCTTTTCGCAATTATCCTTTGTACTGAACATCTTTTGTGCAATTCATTTCTCCAGGATTTTTAATATATATATATATATATATATAAATATATATATATATATATATATATATATATATATATATATATATATATATATATATATATATATATGAGGGTGAGCACTCACACATAACTGCATAGATTTTATAACGAAACGAAACGAAACGAAAAACTGCTGGGGGTGTCCTCGTGGTGTAATGGTTAAAGCGATGGACTGCGGAATTCGTACTCCAGTCACGCTATTACGTTCACTTCTGGGCAAATACCCTTAGGAAAGGTATTAACCCCCATATCTTCCCAACTATGGGTTAAATTGTACCACTACCGTTCTTCTATGAGAATAGATTTGGCATTAAATAACCTACAAAGGTCGATATGCCAAGAAACCAAAGAAAAACCGCTGCCCTTTCCAATGGCCGTCTCGACAACTCAGTAACTCAAATAATTAATGGATCCTCAATGTTTATGTAATCAACTGGACAGATATTTTGACTTTGATTTCACTGTACTGTTCTAATTCTTTATTCATTCTAAAATAATCATTCTTGTAAACCTTGCAATACTGAACTTTCTTATTTGAATTTATTTAGTATGATTTTTCTTTGCAGTACTGCTCACTTATTGCTTAGTTTTACCCGATTTTTACAATCACGAAGTTCAAAATCATTATTAATTTAGAACTCCTCAACTAATCTTCTTGCCCTGTGTATGCAACTTCATTAACTCTCGCTAATAGCATTTTTATTGAACTATTTTGATCATGAAAACGTACTTCACGTTTAAGATTTTTTTTTATTTCATTCTGAAGTGTACAGTTCAAATATGAAATCTTTTGCTTAAATCTGTTTTTTAACTTTTTTGGAGCTGGGACCCCGTTTTATTTCAGGGGCCGTCTCGTGAACCCTCATATAGATATACTTAAAATCTCGTGTGGACCCTCACATAGATGAAAGTGGAATTCATCAAAAATACCAAATGAAAATCACAGCCAATAACTACCCTTAGTAATGACATTTAGTGAGAGATTTGTTTACTTTTCTTGGCATATATTGTCAATTGTTGGTAATATTTTTGACCAAAATATACGAAATTAACTTTGCACAACAAGTCTAGATCTGTACTGGGTCAATATATTGGTAAGTGCTGAAAATGCTGTTTCAAAAGGTGGCAGCATTTTCAACATCGTTTAGAACCATAATGGATACTCAGAAGCCACGCTAAGCCAAAAGTTTGGGAGTGGTTGCTGCTTAAACTGAACTTTCATTGGTGTATACTAGTAACTAGATATAAGAATTAACTGTTCTATTGCTAATCGGATAATATAACTTTTCAGAATCCCCTTGCAGCGTCTGTGGTCCCTTGCTGTTGACGTTGTGGACCCCTGTGGTCCCCAGACCACAGTTTGAAAGTCAATGGTTTAAATCACTTAAACATTGCTGTTTTAGCATGCTATGTCAGTGGGGTTTTTTTTTCTTTTCAGAATAATCGTTTTTTTTTTCTTAGGGAAGTGAAAAAACAACTGAACAACTATTTGATTATCTTATATTTTCTCATTACTTGTTTAATGAAAAAAAAATTATTCTGTACAGATTGCATGTTAATTATTTTCAAATGTTTAATCTTTGTTGATTTTGTTTCTCCAAATGGAAAATTTTACAAACCGTCGAACTCTTTGATTGAATTTTTCGAGTTTGTTCAAAAGGATTCAGAAAATGATGGTTTAAAAATAGAGAGGTAACCACGTGACTCTATTTTATGTGTATTTTAGAAAGAATATTGTTTCTGGATTCAAGCTTTCATTTTTCAAGCTTTTTCTTTTCTTTTTTTTTTAACTTTGCTGATCGATGAAAAAAGTCAACAATAAAACGTGAATTTTCTGTTGAAGCCTTGAGTTTTATTTCGAAACAATTTATTTTACTAGATGTTGGTTAGTTTCTTTGTTTAATGGCATGTCAACATTTGTAGGTTATTTAATGCCAAAGCCATTCTCCTAGAAGAACAGTAGTGGTACTATTTAACCCATAGCTGGGAGGATAAGGGGGTTCATGCCTTTCCCAAGAGTATTTGTCTGAAAGTGAGCGTAACAGCGCGACTGGAATACGAACTCGCTTACTACGATTCCGCAGCCCATCGCTTTAACCATTACGCCACGAGGACACTACTATTACTTTACTAGAGTGACAATCTGCAATCAAAATCTTTTTTAAATTGCAAGGAATTCTGAAATATAGCACTGCATATTCCAATTACTTATTTTTTTGCTAATGTTTATCTGTTGCTATTAAGTATTCTGTAATGTTGGACAGGAACTTAATTCAGAGACACTTTGTATAGACAATCCTATGGGTCAAGTTTCTGAGACTCAGGCTTTTAATACGAAACAAATAGAAAGTATTCATTATTTAAACAATGCAATGAAATGTCTGCTGTTGTCATAAGCTCACTTTCTCAACAGGCCTATTATAGAAATGAACTCTTTACCTTTGAAACAATAAATTCACATAATTGTGGAGTATTTTGGTGGTCACAGATATTTTATTGCATATTTAAGTAAAGTTAGCAACCGTAGTCGGGGTCAACCCGAAGGCTCCCTTTTCAATAGCTACTACACCGTGGTGTTGGAGAGGGCGCAACTCCTTTCCCTGGATTGCTCCACTTTACCCTTGATACGTACCTTATATCGCTGTGTGTTAAGTAAGGGGGTATCAAGTACCAATTTTTAAAGTCTTTGATATGACACGACCTGGGATTAAACCCAGGTCTGCCAAACCATTGGCGAACACTCTATCCACTAAGCCAATGAGTATCAGGCAAGTACAGTATTTTTTAAACTGTTAACTATCTTTATACTTGTATATAAGACTTAACAGTAAGAATTGCCAGTGTCAACGTTTTGTAGTAGGATTAGCAGTGAACCGAAAATAATTTTCTTTTAAAAGAAAGAAAAGACAACTGTCATCCCAGCATCTAAATGACCAACTTCTTATTGCTGCAATGAGTAACATCAACTGTTGTTAGCATAAATAATTCTACATATTTTTCATACAAGACTGAAATACCATGAAAACAAAGAAGATAGGAAGAAGATTCGATTATGTTATTTCTGTTATTTACCAGATGTTAAAAGATTATTGATAAAATCAGAAGAATACTGTGGACAAAGAAGGATACAAGCTGAAGTTGTAAGTATAGGATCATCAACATATCTATTGTCCAAATGTATGACGATGTAATTACTATTTTCCAAATGAGATGAAGAAAGATAAATTCTTGATTTAGTTACAATGTTTATAAAAAGTATTCTTGGTTTTTAGTATTCTTTAACTTTAGTATTCTTTAACTTAACGCATGGCAATTAAAAATTTGTTTCTTTGATCAAATGGTTATTATCAATTCAAAATGTGAGAGAAGAGCTGAACCAAAGAACTGAACCAAACAAAACCCCATGACATTTAAATATAAGTATATATACCTGTACACATACAGAGACGTATGGGAAATTATGTAGATTTAAGAGTCATTCAATAATTAAAATGTATTTTGCTTAATGAGATGGCAAAAGGAAGTATTGTTTTAGTTGCACTTTTAACAAGGGAATCAAGTGATGGGTCCTTTCATGACCCAAAAGATTGTCGGCGTCACTTTCTTTACAGACTGCTGGGCCAGGAACATTTTTTTAGTAGAGATTCAGTATGTTTCCTCTCCAGAGACTGGCTTTTAAATCAAGATTGTAGTGGCAAACACATCTTTGACCGATTTGTTAACATATTTTGATTAAAACAAGCAAATTGTACATGGTTTGTACTTATCAGCTGAAAAAAACTTAATGACGGATCTTTGTTGAAGCCTGAAGTTATTTGTCTATCTATCTATCTTGTTTTATTTATTAAAAAGTCGTCTCCAAAAAATATCATCCACAGTTTCAAAACTTTCTTTGCATCAAAATAAATAATTATTTTCCCAAAATAAATCATTTCAAAGCAAGTCTTTTACAGTTCTTCCACTTAAAACAAATCCTAACTCTTAAACACAAGATTGAAAAGACCTTTTTACAAGCCTTTGTGATCCTATCAGAAGGATTTCCTAGTTTTCAGACTGGTTAGTTTGTCAATGCTTTCTGGACCCACGTTGCCTTTTTAAAGATCCACAGAATAGATTAAAGTGGTTTGGTCGGAACGACTTATGACGAATCGGAAGGTTAATAGGAAGAAGTTGCCGAGGACTATCATAATCTATTTTATTGCAATATGATTATGTAACCATATACGATAATAAAAGAAAACGTTTGGTGCATTGGGTAGGAGAGAAAGACATATACAGGAGTTTGGTTAGCATTTTGACTTTATGTTAATCAACATGAAGTTTTTCAGCAACAAAGGTGGTTGTTGAGCCTTGGAAATCGCGTGTCAAGCCTCGTGATTTCTCGGTTTCAACTCCCCGGGGCTTGCTCTGTTTATTCAGATGTCTCATTTGCATATCATGCTAAAGTGGTCTACGTGTAGGGACCTTTCTTATAAAGACAAGTTTTAAAGATTCATCTTTCTGTTCACAACATTCTCGGTACCCATATTCAATAGAAAAATGTTTTTAGAACTAAACATCTCTGATTGATCTGCCAACCATGGATCATGCCATACTATATTTCACTGGGTAGCCAATGAGGACTTAGCTTTCATTCAAATAGATTGAAGGAAAGAAGCAAAAACTCTCTCGATTACCTTTTGACTGTCAGTGCGTTTTCGTATGCCTTATGAAAACGATTACATTTGAATTATGAAATGCCAATAGAACCCTAAGAATACAACAAAATGAAGGCAAAACCGAATTTTATTAAATTTTACATGTAATTGCGACATCAAACACACTGCATTAAAACAAAACAAAAAAGATAGGAAGTCGACCAGTGGATTATCAAAAAAGATATATTTCTTTTGAATGCGATTAATAAATAATAATCAAAGGAAACTTTAAAATATATCTCAAATTTTAAAAAATTCTAGTGATAACTTGATATTAATCTTTAAAAAAATACAGATCATCTCTACAATTCTGTTTCTGAGTCAATTTCTTAAAACTAATAAAAAATATTATATCATCCATAGAAACCTCTCAAATTAGGAACATTGTACTTTAGTTGGTTGGTTGATTGGTTGGTTGGTTGGATTTTATGGCATATCAACCTTTGTAGGTTATTTAATGCCAAATCCATTTTTTTACAAATAATCAGTTCTATTTCAAACAATTCAGTTTAGCACACAAAAACAGTTCCATTTCAAACAATTCAGTTTAGTATAAATACGCAGTTTAAATGTTAGTACGCAGTTTAATTGTCAAAAACATTTCTATTTCAAGCTATTCAGTTTAGTAAAACTGTTCTGATTCAAACAATTCAGTTTAGCATAAGTACTCAGCTAAAATATCAAAACATTCTATTTCAAGTAATTTACTTTAGCATACGAACGTAGTTTTATTTGACCCATAGATAGGGCCCTATCAGATGCTACTACTCCGGGCGAGAGTGGAACAGAGATCGATGGCAATAAAGGGGGGGTACTCCGCTTTCCCTAAAGCTTCAGCATTACTGGCGCCTCACCATCAGATTGTTTAATGTCATACCCAAGACACTCGTTGGTGGGGTTTTACCCCTTTGCAGAGATGCAATCGGTGTATTCTACAGCTCCAGCCGACTGGGCAACATTACACTGTCATAATTATCATCGTGTTGCGCCACCTGCGTGGATCACCGGGCCCTTTCAAGCCACCAGTCTCTATCGTCCACCGCTTCCGGTTGGTCTTCATGGCTACATCCTGTATCGGCACAGAGCCGTTGTATGTAAGTTCTAACTGGCCGTCCTGCCTTTGCTCGTCCATGTGAAGGAGTCCACTGGAGTATGTCTTTTATGAGTTCGTCCCGACTTCTCCAGCAGAGTCCTGCATGTCTGGTTCGTCTAACTTGGATAGTTTTCGTAATGGGTGGTAAGTGACCGTACAGCTGCTGCTTTGTGGGGTGCTGCCTCGAGAACTTATTCAATATTGCTTGAAGCATTCTTGTGTAGTTGCCTCTAGCTTTTTCTTCCAATTGTTAGTTAGCGTTCATGTAGTGCATCCATATAGTAGTATCAACACAACCACTGCTTGGAAAAAAATGCGTTTCACTTTATCGGTCAGGTCTGGCTTCCATATGACCCATAGCCTATAGATGGCTGTCCATGCCTTTGCTAGTCGCGTGTTGATGTCTGTCTCGGTTGATGAGACACTACTTCCTTGGTCGGTAAACTTGCCTGTTTAGTTTCAGAGAACTACCGTTTAGTGTGGAGATGTCACCTCTTTGATTAAGGCACATGTATTCTGCCTTGTGTGAGTTGACATGGAGGCCTACGCCTGCAGCAGCAAGCTCCAGACTTGGCGGATGTATTTGCCAAGAGCGCTACGTCATCGGTGTAGTCCGCATCCGTAATTGTTTGTGCAGCGTATCTTCTGCTTCTTTCCATGAACTTTAGTTGAACTAAATAAAAGTTAAAGATTTAAAGAAATATATATGACCAAATGAAATAAATTAATAAAACTTTGCGAAATTCAAAAAGAAAAGAAAAATCGTGTTATCTTTTCCTGAAATAAAAACCTAGCCAGGACATTTAATAAATTTCACCTAAAATACAATACAATAAAAATAAAAGAAAAAGGAAAAACTTTAGAATTGATATTCAGCTGGATTTTTGTGAGAGAAACGACAACGCAAAATATTTTCAAAATAAAAATCAAAATCAAAATTGAAAATACAATACAGGGAAACTCTCCGAATCTTTTGCTCACTGTCAGAAGGAAAATATTCACAAAATTTTTAAAATACGTTTGCTTTGTTTGTTTGGTTGGTGGGTTGGGTTTTATGGCATATCAACCTTTGTTGGTTATTTAATGCCAAATCCATTTTTATACAAATAATCAGTTCAATTTCAAACAATTCAGTTTAGCATGCGTACATAGTTTAATTGTCAAAAACATTTCTATTTCAAGCTATTCAGTTTAGTCAAACAGTTCTAATTCAACCACTTCAGTTTAGTATAAGTATAGTTTTTGTTTACACACAGTTAGATGTCAAAATAGTTCTATTTTTAAAAAATCAGTTTAACGTAAGTACAGTTTCAATGTCAAAACAGTTCCATTTCAAACAACTCAGTTTAGCATAAGTACGCAGATTAAATGTAATTAAACAGTTTGTCAAAAATATTTCTACTTCAAGCTATTCAGTTTAGTCACACATTTCTTAAACAATTCAGTTTTGCATAAGTATAGTTTCTATGTCAAAAGCTGTTCTCGTAATTACAGTTTCAGTGTCAAAAACAGTTATATTTCGAACAATTCAGTTAAGCATGAGTACGCAGTTTAAATATCAGAACATTTCCATTTCAGATAATTTAGTTTAGCATAAGGGACGCATATTAGTTCTATTTCACCCAGCGATATGCCCAAGCAGGTGCAACTAGTTCGGGCTAGAATTGACCTGGGAGCTATGCCAATAAAGGGGTACTCCGCATTCCCCAAAGCTTCAGCATCACTGGACACTCACTATCAGATTGTTTGATATCATATCCAAGACACTTGTTAGTGAGAGGTCTTACACCTCTGCACAGGTGCAGTTGGTGTATTCTACAGCCCCAGCCGACAGGACAATACACAGAGTTAAATGTAAAAAGAGTTTTATTTAAGATATTTCAGTTTAGCGTAAGTACGCAGTTTAAATGTCAAAACAGTTCAATTTTAAACAATTGAGTTTAACATAAATATGCAGTTTAAATGCAAAAACAGCAAACCTTCGAAATCATGGTTTAGTTATATTTGACCCATATATAGGACCCTTATCAAGTGCTACCACTCCGGGACAGAGTGGACCAGGGAGCGATGGCAATGAAGGAATGTTCCACATTCCCCAAAGCTCAAACATCACTGGAACCTCACCATCG
Organism: Sepioteuthis lessoniana; assembly: GCA_963585895.1. Lineage (NCBI taxonomy): Eukaryota > Metazoa > Mollusca > Cephalopoda > Myopsida > Loliginidae > Sepioteuthis > Sepioteuthis lessoniana. The sequence goes on from OY757910.1 coordinate 77,703,228, forward strand.
TATTGTTTAGTGTCATATCCAAGATACTCATTGCGGGTGTTTCCTCTCTGAAGAGCAGCAGTCGGTGCATTCAAAAGCCTCAGCCAACTGAGCAATGGTTTGCTTTGGTTTTATAACATATCGACCATTGTAGGTTATTTCGTGCCAAATCCGGTTTATACATATATATTAAATATATTCGATTTGTAAACATATCAAAGTTAAATAGTTCCAAGTATTGCTATGCATCTGTGACAATTCAATCGAACATCAGTTATGGGTTTACACATAGTTAAATGATCACACATTTGTATTTCTAACAATTCAATTTAACATTAGTCATTTGCTCTCAGTTTATATATCAAGCAGTTCTATTTGACCTTTAAATAGGACCCAAACTGCTTCTTCCACTTCTTCCAGAGTGGACCTGTGTAGCATATTGACCTTCGAGCCAGCCGTCAGTCAAGAAACAGGTGCATCCGGTCGAAGATATCAAGATATAACCTTGACTGTAGACGGGTTGAATTCGGTGCAATTGCGACGTCTACGGGCAGCTGGTGGATGTCAAACAATGATATAACCCGGTGCCATAGTTCGAGTCAGGCAGTTGAAGTTCGAGTTGCAGTTCGAGGCAGTGAGAACCAGCTCCCAGCAGAGGGCTTGGGCCTTCAGGACCCCCGGTTGAGCCGCCCAGCAGAATGAGAGAGAAGTGCTGCCATAGTCAAAGGAACTTGGGGTCTATATGTTGCGGTTTGTTCAGTCTTCAACTCACCTCTCACACACAACCCTTTCGTAACACTTTCGCATAAAGTGTGAGAGGTATATTTTTCTAAAGAAGTGTGTTTGTTCGTCATTATTGTTGATTATGTTGCCGCATGTGTATGTATCCGTATAGTTGTATCACGGCTATACAACACCTGGAAGCAATGGCAATGAAGTGGTACTTCGCATTCGCTAAATCTCCGACCGAGCTGTTTAAAGACGGTAAAAAGAATAATATCACTGCGTTGAAATTATTCAACGAAATAGGAAAGTAAGAATAAAATGAAAATATAACCCCAAAAATATATTTTAAAAAGGGCCAAATATGCTAAACTAATAACCATCGATCAACCATTAAATTTACAAAAAAAAATAAAATGGGGAAAAATAAAATGGAGAAAAAATGTTGCCAGTGAGTGGCTTGAAAAAAGAACTGAAAACTACTATGGACTTTTAAAAAATCGTGCGTGCTTTTAAGATTTTCTGATTGAAGTATGGAATACACAAAAAATGTTTAAATCCACATTTACTCCAGTGATCTTTATGACTTTATTGCTGCGTATATATATATATATATGTGGGGGGTATCTCCAACACCATTGCATGAGTAGGATACCATGCTCAATTCTTCAGTGGCGTTTAACAGATTTTCCTTCTCCTAGACGAGTTTTCAAACCAAGGTTAAAGAGCGCTGCCTGTCCTACTGTTTAGTCGAAGCTGGATGTAAAATACTTGGATTCGTTCATTTCTCAAAGGGTATTAGTGCTAAGTTAAATGCAAACAGCCTCGTGTCGATTTCCTATGACCATAACCAATACATTACAAGCGCTTCCACAACCTGCTTACAATATATATATATATATATATATATATATATACAAGGTGCCTTCAATAAGTTTCCAGACATTTTTGTACAGACATCTAACATTGTCTTAGACTCTTGAAAATTCAGTATGTTATTGCTATACATCTTATGAGATGACTGACCAATTTTTATGATTTCAGGTTCAAATGAACAGCTACAGCAGGAATTGGAATACACCCTACTAAAGCCAGATTGTCACAGTTGGTGAATTTCAAAAAGACAATCTGGACGTAGCACACTTTAGAAGAACGATATGTAATAAAATTCTGTTTTAAACTTGGAAAAAATGCCACAGAAACCTATGGAATACTTCAGACTGCTTTGCGACCATCTTGCATGAATCGAGCATCAGTGTTTGAGTGGCATAAGAGATTCAAGGAAGGAAGGGAGTCTGTGAGGTGTGGGAGGAGTTAGGAAGTCAGAACACCAGAGTTGATTGGCCAAATAAAGAATTTCATGGATAAGGACCGTCATGCGTCAATAGAGACAATAAGTGTGCAGTTCGATGTCAGTGTGGGAACTGTACACAGAATTATTCGCGAGGAACTGAAGATGCGGAAGATTTGAACGAAGTTTGTCCCAAGGGTGCTCAAAGAAGATCAAAAAGAAAGACGTTGTCATGATAGCAGGGAGATGGTCGAGCTAATCAATTCAGATCCCGCAGTTTTTGATGTTCCGGTGACCTGCGATGAAAGCTGGATCTACTGCTATGACCCAGAGACCAAGAGACTGAGTTCCCAGTGGAAGCATGCTGGTTCTCCCAGACAGAGCAAATCCACCCACAAACTTTTGATGATCCCTTTTTTTGACAGCACTGGCATGATCTACATGCACTGGGTTCCCACTGGACAGACAGTCAACAAGGAATACTATGTTGAGGTTTTAAGGGTGTTCAGGAAGAAATTCCGTCGAAAGAGGCCAGCACTCTTCAAATCGGGTCAGTGGCATTTCCACTAGGACAATGCACCAATCCACAACTCCATCTTTGTCACAGACTTGATCATTTGACCAAGATGGGCATTACGACAGTTCCTCAGCCTCCCTATAGTCCAGACCTTGCTCCAGGTGACTTTTGGTTATTCCCTAAGCTCAAGGAAAAACGTAGAGGCTGTCGTTATGAGACAATTGAGAATATGAAAGAGGCTGTGACGAAGGTCATTGACACGCTTACACAAGAGGACTTCCATGGGGCCTTGCAGAAGTTGTTGAAACGGTACAAGTGCATTGCAGCCGGAGGAGATTACTTCGAAGGGGAGTAGATTTTCATATGTGTACGATCAATAAAAGTGCCCATACGAAAAAAGTCTGGAAATTTACTGTGTGCTCCTTGTATATATATATATATGTGTGTGTGTGTGTGTGTGTGTGTGTGTGTTCAGACTAGAAAATGTTATAAGCTATATTTGGAAGCTTTTTCAAGTAGGTATTCCCTGCAAGTGTTTCAGTTTCTTTGGAAAATATTTTTCATAAAATCCCTTAAATACCTTCGAAAAGTAAATCCAATGAACATTGAATAATATCATTATGTTTCTTCTCCAATTCATTAATTTTTCTTACTTTATATGTGTTCCATTGTTAAAGTACTAAGAGCATTTTATGACATTATTTCATTGGCGCCAAATTGAGAACACAAATAAAGATTTTCTAATTCGAAATTAAAGAACTAACATTTGGGCCAAAGTAGAGAACACAAATAAATATTGTTTAATTTGAAATTAAAGATCTAACATTGGTGCTAAAGTAGAGAACACAAATAAATATTGTTTAATTTGAAATTAAAGAACTAACATTGTTAAAGTAGAAAACACAAATAAAGATACTCAGCTTTGAGATTAAAGAACTAACAGCCAGTTTCGTGCTTCATGTAAGCAGAGAAGACTGACGCAAGGCAACTGGATATTGAAATAGAGGAAAGCTGCCTTTAAACCAGTTAGTTGTGCGAGATAAATGGCAAAGCCGTTTCTTTGTGTCAAATCTGATTTGGCGGGATGTTATTTAAATACCCATAAATAAATGTTGTATACTCATAATGAGGGATGAAGGACAACACTTCTTTATAAAAATATAACTCTCTTTATTCTTCATGAAATCAAAGCTTTTGAGACGTGTGAGGGAATGACGGGCGTAGGGATACAAGGATAGATTGCGATATGAACCCATAACTTCTCTTGACCAGAGCACGCTGTGTTATTTTCAAGACCCCACTTAGCATTTCTTTTGATTCTCAGCCTGTGGGTACTCAACAGGAGATCCTGAGAGCTACCGCCCCCAGCGGGGCGCTCTTCGTGACTGCAAGCTGGCTCTGACTCAAGCAGGTCACGGTCAACAAGCAGCACTCCTCCTTCCCCGTAATTTTCAAAATGTCTTCCTGTATACATTTTCCTCACGTACTTCTCCATCTCTCTCTACACCAGCTCATTACAAATAATGTTCAATACAACAACAGCAAAAATACAAGGATCATTACACATCTTAGAAGGTGACCTTTTAATCATGCGACAATTAACGATTCTAATTCTTATCTGAATTATTTCTTTATTCTTTCTCGGCACGGTTGGCTATCTTACATGCATACATCAAAATTACAACACAATTACATATCCCATTCAGAAAATGTCATAGGGCCTTCCTCTGCAATTTCTTGAGTAACTAAAAGCATCACGGGACCAACGTCTTGGTTCCCAAAATCCTGGTCACAAACCCAGTGACCCCGATCATTCCAGCAACACATTTTGCCAGGATTCCTTTTCACCATATACCAATCATCCGCTCAACAGGATCCTACCATAAGTAACTGGGGAAGTTCAAAAAATTCAACGACAAAATAACCATGGATCCAAACCAATACCTCAAAATGGCATCATAAATTGAAATGCTTGCAACAACAACTAAAACATACCACGCCAAAACATCTATCAGCAATTGATTTTTTTCATAATCAATAATTGCTTCCAGCGATTTCACCTTCCCAAATAATCAAAAATTTCATGAAATGAGTCGGGAGAAAAATTCAAAAATGTCGCCTTAAATTCGAGCAATTATACCCACCTAAGCTTCACAGCGGTCGGAGAGAAAATAAAATTTCAAAAATACATAACAAGTGAAAATGCAATATTCAAAACAAAATGTCAAACCAGAAAAAAAGTTCATTACCGAAAACGTGTCAAGAAGTGTGCAGAAAAAATGTTCATGCTTATGACAGTTCCATTCTTAGGAAATGTCTCTTCCTCTTCTTCTCTTATTGACTGTCTCTTTCTCTTTTTTCTTTTCTTTTTTCTTTTCAATTCCTAAAACTGTTGCTTTTTTAATGCTATCTTTTTTCTGTTTTCAATTCTCTTTTCTTTTCACTACAATAATTTGCATATACACACGTATATTTTTTTTCTGTTCAGTCGCTCATTTTCTGCACTTTTACGGATAACCTAACCTAATACTGGTTCGCGCGCCCTTGCATTTTCCATTAAGCATTCTTTTCAACTAAGTATAGCTCGTAATCAAAGCAAGGTAAATGAGGTAAAATTTCCAAGGAACCTTTTATTCCAACTAACACAAACTGTTCCCGTTTTCGTCCCTTTTTTCTTCAACTTTAGACCACCGTCTATCGGTCTATCTCTCTCTTTTTCCATAGTTAACGAGTGCTTCTTTTTCTTTTTCTTTCAACAAGTATCTTTACAAAAGCATGGCTTTTATCCCGCGATCATTTCATTGCTTTTTCTTATTCCGACCAATACAACACCACGCTGGTATCCTGCTCACTTCCAAAGGTGAAATAAAATTTCCTGGGGGTTCTTTTCCTAAAAAACCCAAACCTTTTACTCTTTCCACTACCTTTTTCACAGGCCGTCAGTCTATCTCCTTCTTTTTCAATACTTAACGAGGATACTTTATTTATTTATCTATTTGTTCAACTATATTTCTCCCTCAAGCATGATTCGAAACCGAGTCCGTAATTTTACAGAGCATATCACGAAACACATCAAGATTTTGCTCACATACTGCTAATTTCCCATCCCCTGTTTCAAAATATCCTCTTCAACACAATGGTCTGGTCTCCTACAAAACTCCAAAACTTCTTGACCCCATTCTAAGGGGACCTCAGAAAACGCTAGTCTGGCTACTAACCAGTATCTCAAAAAATCTCGACCCCATCCTAAGGGGACCTCACAACCTAGTCTGGCCACTAAGTACCTCAAAATTATCGCCCCCTATATCACAAAAACCAAGTATGGCTTCCACCAGTACCCAAAAATACCAATCCTATCACAGGGAGACTGCCACCCAAAATACGTTCAAAATAACATTTTTCATCAAAGACACCGACCCTTCACCTAACTATGGCTCCAAAGGTATATGAGCATTATCTCGACAACATATCATAAATGCCCAGACCCTTCTGGAGCTCAGATCAAAATCCTAATATCAAATCATTACACGTTACAATAGCATTCACGAGTTACTACAAAATTTCACTCAGAAAAAAATTTAATTACTATCAAAGTCCATTCATGAAAAGCCCAAAATTCTTATTGTTCCCCAATTCAAAACGTTTTTTTACAATCTGTCACTTTATGACATATCACAAAAACAATATTTTCTGTTTTGTTCTCTCGTCCCCTTCTTTTTCTCTTCTTTTTCTTCCTTATTTACTCCTCTTTCTCTGTTAGTCCAAAATATAGCTGTCTCCCGTATTAACTCATATATAAAATATATTCGACCTTATCACCGATTTCCAATTTTCTTGAATAATCATTTAAATTCTATTGGACGTGACTCTTATGACCTGGAAAGACAGATAAAACCTTCTTTTTTTTTTTCGTAATTAGCCCTATTTTAACGTTGCGAACCTACGAACTTCAAAGATACACAGAAGGAAAAAAAAATGTTCTTTACTTAGTTTGAGCAATTTACCAACCCCTTTCTTTTTTTTTTTTTTTGTTTTTTCAAATTCTTTCAGCTTTCTCATTTCCAATTTTCTTGATGTGTTCTCTCCTCGATTTTCTCTTGGTTAATTTCTTCATCGGTCGCTTCCTTGATCGTCTAGGTTTAACCTAAGTTTCGAAATCATACCATGTGGACATAAATTGGCCTTCAGCACCAAATATAAATAAATGTTGTATACCCATAATGAGGGATGAAGGACAAAGCTTCTTAATAAAAATAGAAATCTCTTTATTCTTCTTGGAATCAAAGTTTCTGATGTGTTTGAGGGAATGACGGACGTGGGAACACAAGGTCAGATTGCTATATTAACCCATAACTTCTTCTCTTGACCATAGTACGCTATATTATTTTCAAGACACCACTTTGCATTTCTTCTGCTTCTCGGCCTGGGGGTACTCAACAAGAGGCCCAGAGAGCCACCGCCCCCAGCGGGGCGCTCTCCGTGACTGCAAGCTTGCTCTGTCTCAAGCCCTTACTGAATCCAACTTGCAAGCAGGCATCTTTATATATTATTTCATAATGACCACAACTTCTGATAAAGCATGTGACTGCTTCCGCTTACTTACACAAGTGCATCTCTGATTGACGGCTCGGTCAAGGGTCAGTATGCAATATAACATGTTTTCACGCAAATCTAAATCAGCTAGACTTTAATAGTGTTATCGTTAATTGATAAATTCTAATTAAGGTTAGATAATCACTACTTAATAATTACTGAGAATGTAGCATAAATAACTAAAGGAATTGTGACATCGTTAAAATCAATAACACGAAGTAATTGCTTATTACCCCCGGTTTTGTTAAAACCACATAACTACATCACCTAATTTCAGTAACAGACAGACACATAATCTCCATTATAAAAATTTAGTAACCACTTAAGCTAATTTCATTTACAAACAGATGCATAATCTCCATTATAAGAATATAATAATTTCTTCACCTAATTTCAGTTACAGACAGACACATAATCTTCATTATAAAAACATGATAGTGTAGAAAATATTGTCTGGAATAAGAGTTCTAGTTCTTCGGAATTATAAATTATCCAGATGGTAGAAAATAATAAAAATCCTTATCTTAGATCCAGAGATTAAAGTATTCGACTGAACATTCAAAATATTTCAGGTAACACCTCATGGCGTAATGGCTAAAGTGTTTGACTGCAAGTAAGAGAATTCGAACTTCTGTCACGCTATTGCATCCACTTGCGGTCTAATAAACTTAGAAAAGATATGAACACCTTTATCCTCCTGGCAGGGGTTTAAATAGTATCCTTTCTATTCTCCTACAAGGATGCCATTTGCATTGAATGACCCACGAGGGTTCATATGCCAGTAAACAAAGAAACCCAATCTAATGTATTTCAAACTCTTATAAAGATTTATCCACCTTGCAATTAAAAATTCAACTTATTAATTGTACTCTATATTAGCCACATGATTATATACATATATATTATTTGTAAGCGAAGAGTTTGTAGGTATCATTATTAAATGGGCTAATAATTTAATAATGTTTCCTACAAACTTTTTAATATCAAATTGAATTATTAGTGTTGGATTAGAATTCTTGAAACCATTAAACTCTGTGCAAACAGATGGGCTCTAGCCTATTTAATAATTTTTCGTACAAACTGTTCGTTTACAAATATATATATATATATATATATATATATATATATATATATATATATATATATATATATATATAGTATATCACAAAAGTGAGTACACCACTCACATTTTTGCAGATATTTAAGTATATTTCTTCATGGGACAACACTGACAAAATGACACTTTGACACAATGAAAAGTAGTCTGTGTGCAGCTTATATAACAGAGTTAATTATTTTCCCCTCAAAATAACTCAAAATATAACCATTAAAAGCTAAACCCCTGCACCCGATGTCAACACAGAGCTGATGTATGTAATTCTTTGATGGTCGATCAACACTGGCGTGTCTATGTGCAGACGTCCGTATGAATACGTCGCTTATGAGTTCATCCTTGAGTCTCCTACAGTGCCCAGCATTTCTTGTTCGTCTTACTTGGATAGTATGTGAGATCAGAGGCTAGTGGCCATGCGGTGACTATTTTTCAGAGAGTTGTTTCTAGGATTTGTTCAACATACCCCATAGCATTTTTGTGCAGCTCTCATCTAGGTTTTATTCTCCAAGCATTTCGTTATAGTTCTTGCAGTAATTCTGACATGGCCAAAGTAATGTTTAAGAAATTAAAATTTTTCATCAAAGGTCTTACGTCATCAGAATACAAAACATTGTTCTCAAAAACAAATATGCATTAAGAGAGAGAAACAATTTATGAAAATTTTAAAATGACTCAAAAAATGGTACTTGATGCTGCCTTGCTTAACACTCAGCATTATAAGGTACAGATCAATGGTAAAGTTGAGCAATCCAGGGGATGGAGTAGCGACCTCCCCTACACTTCGGTGTAGTAACTTTTGAAAAGGGAGCCTTCGGGTCACCATTGACAAAGGTCGCCAACTTTACTTACTTTAAATGAATAAATCGTTCTATCTGACCCATAGATGGCACGGGGGTGTCCTCGTGGTGTAATGGTTAAAGCGATGGACTGCGGAATCGTAGTACACGAGTTCGTACTCCAGTCGCGCTATTACGTTCACTTTCGCGCAAAGACCCTTGGGAAAGGTATAAACCCCCTTATCCTTTCAGCTATGGATTAAATAGTACTACTACTGTTCAAGGAGAATAGATTTGGCATTAAATAACCTACAAAGGTTGATATGCCATGAAACAAAGAAACCAAACCAAACCAAACCATTGATGGCACCATAATTGGTACTATCAGTCTGGGTCAGAGAGAAGATGTAAGTAACAGCAATGTAACAGAATGGGTTTGATTTGGTTTTGGGTTTATGGCATATCAACGCTTGCTGGTTATTTAATGCCAAATCCAGTTTATACATATATCAAATATACATGATTTTAAAACACATTTTGTGGATAACCTTTTTTGCACACAGTTAAATTGTTTCAAGTATTTCAATCTAATACGAATAATTCTATTTAATATTAATCATTTGTTTGCACAGAGTTAAATGATTTCAAGTATTGCTATGTAACATTAACAATTTAACAGCAGTCATTTGTTCACACAGATTTAAATAAATATACATTATTGTGATTTGTAAGTGACTAGTTTTTCGGTAATTTTATTTTTAAATAAGTTAGAACCAATTTTTTGCACACTAGTATTGCTATTGTTTCTACACAGTTAAATGGTGTTAATTATTTTCATCAAAAACTAATAATTCTATTCGATATTAATCGTTTTTCAGACACAGAAGTGCTTACAAGTATTGCTATTCAACACTAATAATTCTTTTCAACATTACTCAATTGACTGCACATAGTTAAATGGTTCAAAGTATTACTATGTATCACTAACAATTCAATTAGACAGTCATTTGTTTACACACAGTTAAATGATCAATTTTATTTCTAAGGATTCAATTAAACATAAGTCATTTGTTTGCTTCGATTTTAAATATCAAACAGTTCTGTTTGGCCCACTGGGAGCAATGGCAATGAAGAGGTACTCCACATTCCCCAGAGATACAGGACTGGAGCCTGATATCAGATTCAGTTTAGAGTCATACCTAGGATACGCGTTGGGGGAGGCTTACCCCTCAGCAGAGATGCAATCAGTGTATTCTACATCCCAACTGACAGGGTGCTTAATGCAGAGTCGGAATATTTTGTAAAACTCAAGATGCATTGCAGCAATGCTATTGAATAAACCACTTTCTCTACATCGTCGACAGAAGAAATTATCATTTATTCATTCATTCATTTATTCATTTATAATGCTTATCCGTTATCTTGTTTAGATTTCTGTAAATTTTGCGAATTTACATTTTAAGATAGTGCTTATAGATTATTTCATAAATTCTTACTTCGGAAGTGATATCAACTTTTCATTTAATATTCACAAAATTTTGAACTTAATTTTTTTTTTTTTTTTTTTTTGCTAATTTATATGGAGATAAGTTAGATTTCTTTCGAGTCTCATAGTTACGGAGTCTAGTGTTTGTGCTGTCGTTTTTTGCTTTAATTCTTTTTGTTCGGTCCGATTTATTTTGTCCAAAAATCTCCATAATACCTGAAAAAGCAAGGATTTATTTTGCTAGGATTTCAATATCCCGTTTGTCTTCCACTCCGCTAATAACACGGATTATAGAAGATTTCCGATCACTCTCATTATCTTATCTGGTTTTCTGGAGGCGCCCGTGGTGTAATGGATATCGTCGTAGGAAATGAACACGGCGACACGATTACCCAGTCGGCTGGGACTGTAGAATACACCGACTGCTTCTATGCAGAGGTGTAAGACCCCCCCCCAATGAGTGTCCTGGATATGGCACTAAACAATCTGATGGTGAGGTTCCAGCAATGTTGGAGCTTTGGGGGATGTGGAGTACCCCTTTATTGCCATCACTCCCAGGTCTACTCTGGCCCGGAGTGGTAGCACCTGATAGGGCCCTATCTATGGGTTAAATAGAACTAACGGCATACTTATGCTAAACTGAATTGTTTGAGTAAACTGAATAGCTTGAAATAAATGTTTTTGACAATTAAACCGTACTTACATTTAAACTGCGTGCTTGTGCTTAACTGAATTGTTTGAAATAGAACTGTTTTTTCGACATTAAAACTGTATTTACACTTAACTGAATTGTTACATATAACTGCAACTGTTTTTTGACATTGAAACTGTATTTACACTAAACTAAATTGTTTAACATAGAACTGTTCTGACATACAACTGTGTGTAAACAAAATCTGTACTTTTACAAAACTGAATTAGCTGAAGTAGAATTGCTTGACTAAAACTGAATAGCTCAAAATAAAAATGTTTTTTTACAATTATACTGTACTTTCATTTAAAACTGCGTGCTTTTGCTAAACTGAATTGTTTTAAATTGAACTATTTTTGACACTGAAACTGTACTTACCCTAAACTGAATTGTTATATATAACTGAATAGTTTGAAATAGAAATGTTTTTGACAATTAAACTGTGTACTCATGCTTAACTGAATTGTTTTAAATAGAACTGATTATTTACATAAAAATGGATTTGGCGTTAAATAACCTACAAAGGTTGATATGCCATAAAACCAAACCAAACCAAACCAAACGGCGACACGAGTTCAAATCCTGGACGAGACTGATTGCATTTCACATAGCACTAATACCCTTGGGAAAGGTATGAATCCAATTATTCTCCCTCCAGCTATGGGTAAATAGTAGGGCAGACTAGGTACTTCAGCCTTGGTGAGGCAACTAGTCTAGGAGAAAGAAAATTCTGAATTCAAACCTGTGAAACTCCGCTCAAGAATTGACCTTGTGTCGTATCCTGCCCGAGCGGAGGGGTTGGGTAAATAGGATTATCTTATCTGGTTCCTCAGATCTAATTCATTGAAATGTTCGATACGATACGTTACATACTGAATCACATACACAACACAAAAACAAGAAAATATGAAGACAAATATTTATTAGACTGATTTGCATTAAAATTTGGAATTAAGACCACGGACTTATTCCGCCCCTGGTTTTCCGGAGGCTCGCCTGGCGTTTGCTCAAGATAGGTGTTCATAATTTAAATCATCTGTTCCCAGGGAGCCATTCCCCCAGACAATACATATTTGGCAGGGCTGAGTTCATTGCTTGGCATTTGAGATGCCCCAAAATTCGGGAATGCCAACGAGACCAATCATTTTTTGGAACGCCTGCGCATGAGTTTTGATTTATGCGTACCCGTCCCCACAATAAAATGACCTTGTCTCAGATGTCAGCTGGTGAGAGGTCGGATAAATATGTAACAACTGAACTTTGGTTCCATGAGCTGCACACACGATATTTTTTAACTATGTCCTTTTTAATCCAGATTCGTATATACCCAACCCCTCTGCCGCAAGCTGGATACGACACTAGGACAATTTTTAAAGCAGAGTTTAACAAGTTTGAATTCAAATGTTTTCTTCTTCTCGATCAGTCGCCTTAACAACTATTTATGTAGATGGTGAGAGAATAGTTGCATTCATACTTTCTCAATGGTATAAGTGCTATGTGAAATGCAAACAGCCTCGTTCAGGTTTTGAATTCGGTTCATTGTGTCCATCTCCAACGACGATAATTGTTTCACAACGAGGACCTCTCTTAATCCAGATTGCTTCGTTTTATCTTGAATTATCTTTTAGAACAAAATCACGCCTTAGAATGTTTCTAATATTAAAAAAATGATCTTCACAATTTTTAATAAAATATAGATTGCGTAACAGGAGATTCTACTTTCCACCTATAAAATTTTAGAATTGTTTGATAATCAAAGTTTATAAATTATAAAATTATATTGATCCCACAAGTGTTGTAATTTAATATGTGAAAGAAATTAATCTGAAATTAACGTAAATTTGTTAGAAGATATATATATTCTACTCTATATATTCCTGTGGACCCCTTTTACATGGACGGGCAAATGTAGGACGAACAGCTAGAACCTACATAAAACAGCTCCGTGACGATACAGGATGTAGCCTGGAAGACCTACTGGGAGCGATGGACGATACAGATGGGTGTAGAGAAAGGGTCAGGGAGTTTGGTCCTAGCAGCGTGACATGATGATAATTGTTTCCACGTATCATTTCTAGACTTTCACAAATACACCTCATCCATAGTTTTAAAATTATAGTCCAACTGGTCGCTTCCTTGTTTGAGTGAACCGGCGAAATATGTGGAGTAATATTTAAGACCTTTAACAGGAAATGGTGCTTTCTTTTTCATGTGCATTCATTTAAGGTATAGAGATGAAAACAAGTTCTAACTGAGAAAATATTTCGAACTGAATTTTAAAAAGCTACTACTGTAATATACTAGCTAAGCTGGCAACGATGAACTTAGCAAATTCAATGCAGTCGCAAGGTAACATCAACAAAGTGGTTTCAATGGAAAGAGAAAATGTAATTTATTGCCTGCGAATAGAATGACAGATATTTCCGTTCGCAGATAAGATCAACAAATTACCGGTAAAAAAGTATGTAAGTTCCGATAACCAGCCATAAAAAGAAAAACGTGGGCGAAGAGGATATTCATATTTCCGCATGGAAAAGACAATATAAGGTCTGTAATTTTGGACTGAAGGCAGATACCTGCTGGTCACTCAAGCAGACCAGTCAGCTTCCCGTGTGTATTCTCCGGCCGTCGCACTACTTCACAAAAAGGGTCTCTGTCACAGAAGAAAGATGCGCGAACTCTCTCTCTCTCTGACTGCATTCCTACTACATACAATCGTCGCTGTCGAAGAATCATCATCGTCATCATGTCGCGCTGGTTGCACGGATATCCCTGACCCCCTCTCGCTACTCCTCCCTATCGTTCATCACCCAAGGCAGGTCTTCAGGACAACATCCCGTATCCTCACATAGCTGCTGAATGTATGTTCGTGCTGGTCGTCCTGCTTTTGCACGGCCATGTGTGGGGGTCCATAAGAGTACATCTCTTATGAGTTTGTCCCTGCTTCTCCAGCAGTGTCCTGCATGTCTGGTTCGTCTAACTTGAATAGTTTTCGTGATAGGAGGCAGGTGGCCGTACAATTGGTGTCTTGTGGGGTGTTGCCGCCAGGAATTGATAAATTATATTTTTATATATCTACGAGTCCTTCGTTGTTTGTCCAGCGGTTCAAAATACGACACTACAATTTTTTTTAAACTTTAGCTTTTCTTAAAAATAGATATATTTCCATTTTAAATAGGTTATCTACACACTTAAATAGGTTATCTACACACTTAAATAGGTTATCTAATTTGTAATTCGAAACTGCCTATTTCCATATAAATATCCACCTGAATTTTAGTGTTTTATTTTAAGATTTAAGTTTAGATTTAATGATTGGAAAAATATTAAGGCATGAATAAGAACAGCTGTGATGGTACGCCTCGACTCTGCAGGGCATCGGCTCGCTCACTGCCTTGTGTGACCCCACTTCGTGTTCATTGCACAAGATCTCGAGTTGATGTCACAAAAGATAAAGATAGAAATGTCGAGCTCAATGTTTTAAGGACTGGACTAGTTCACAGATGAGGAGTGTACGTCACCTCAAACCTTACTTTGGCTCTGTGCCCCCACCACCTATTCGTCCGGTGCGAATTCTACCCAGCAAGATCCTAGTTAATCACCCCAGATCAAGGAGCGCCTACAGACTCAGAGCGCGTCTGATTCTGGTCGCTTTCTGTGAACTACTCTCTTCGACGGATTCCTCTGACTAACTCGGATGGATTCTTCTGATTGACTCTATCCCTAGAACTCCCACAACTTGCGAGAAAACTGGAAGGGCTTGGTCATTTCCCGTTTCTTTCTTAAGAAATTTCTCCATCAAAATGGTGATTCGAGTACCAAATATGAATAATTTTTACACCAATTCTTTGATTAACCTTTATTCACTATTCATACGTTAACTTTTCTCATTCACTAAAATAAAACTTTGTTATCACCATTGATGATATGTCCTATTAAATTCATCAGACCAGGAAAAACTGTTGTTATTTCAAAGAAATAAGAATGATTCGATGGAATTGTGCCTTGGCTTTTTTAATCAAATGTATCCAAATCTTTTATCAGAACAATCGATTAAGCTGACAATATTTCTCTTACTTCCTTCCGGGAGAAAAACTTTCATTTTATAAATGGTCGTCATAACAAATTAAGTAGTATTAAAATTAGTAGAATACGGTGAATTTTCCATCTGAAAAAGATATTTCTTTATGTTTATGTCTGGGAAGAGTCATTATTTCTGACATTAAGTTTATCTTTATAGAGATATTTGTGTATGACCAGCCTGGAAACTTAAAAGATGAAAATACACTAAACCAGGCTGAAATGTGAGTTGACGTTTCACTTAGCCAAATGTCCGGAAAATATTCAGCCACTTTAAATATCTGGAGAACTAGTTGCGTAAATTTTTTTGTATAAATTGAAAATCAATCAAAGAGTATTGGGTATGTGTAAAAAGTAATATCGCAAGGGGTTATACAGTTAGCATTAACAATTTTGTGTGAGCTTGTGTATTAAACGACGGTTGTATTTACAGTAACCGATGAGTCCTATTGCTCATATCTTGTGCATTTTGAAGAGCAAGATATCAAATAAGACATATTAGTCAGCCACTCAATACAGATCCAATTTGGAACCTTGTGACAGTTGCTTTCTTTAACATTAAAGTTAACACTGCCGTTGAAATGTCGTTGGCTAAATTAAACGCAATCTCGAAAGAAGATTTTTGCAAACTCCTTGAAGACTGGAAGGGATAATGAAATAAATGTAACAGGTCCCAATGAGAGAAATTTAAATAACATATAGACGTCTACAATTTCTCTAATTTAGGTATTTTTGCAAATTTTGAATTAATATTTTCCGGTCACATACCATTTATACATATATACGATAGAGAGAGAGCGAGAGAGAGAGAGAGAGAGAGAGAGAGAGAGAAACAGACAGACAGGAAAGAGAGAACCATAAAACAGCATGAAGTTGTATATATATATATATATATATATATATATATATGAAAGTAAATATGGATTCAAATCCGACAGTCTGAAGGTAGCAGAAAAACATAATCCAAATAGGTGAATATATTATGATGTAAAGTCGACGTTAACGTTTTGGTTTCAGCAACCATCAACAGGACTTGGATATCAAAATAGTTCACATAGCGATGGATGCTTGCTGAGATGGCAGGAGCAAATGAGAATAATATATATATATATATATATATATATATATATGCACGAACGTCGAAAGGAATCGTTTTATTTAAATATTAAAATCTTTTCTAAATAAAATACAAAATATTTCCATTTTTGAAAGAATATATGCGTCAGTACAATTTTCATCGTAAAGTACAAATTATCATTTCGTTGTAGACTTATCAAAATATGTGTGTGTGTGTGTGTATGTGTGTGTGTGTGTGTGTGTGTGTGTGTGTGTGTGTGTGTGTGTGTGTGTGTGTGTTATGGTGTAAAGTTTACCTAATTGACGAAAATGCCAAAAAGATTATCCCTCTTCCCATGTCGGAAGAAGAATGAAAGAAATATGTGCAGTGTCAATTGTAGAAAAGTGACTTAATGGTATTTCTTCTCTTTAGCGATAAAATGTGTATTTCTTGTAAATTTTAGATTCACTACTATTCAAATTGTTCTTAAGCGATTTACTTACAATTTTAACTTGATATGTACGCATTTAGGAAAAGATGAAAGAATATTTCTATTCTTGAAGTAAATAATTTTTGTTCAATGACAAAATATTCAAATTTAAGGAAAAAATATCTCCGTAAATTTAATTGTTCTTTAAAGGTATAAATTAGCATTTAGTGTGAGACCAGTCTAGAATGAGTGTGTGTCAGACAGAAAAAAGAGACAGAGAGAGAGAGAGCTTATTTTAAGGTCTAAAGGTTTGGTTTGGTTTGGTTTGGGTTTATGGCATATCAACCATTGTAGGTTATTTAATGCTAAATCCTCTTTATACATATCGACAGATGTATTTCAAAAATTCAGTTTAGCATAAATAAGCAGTTTAAAAGTCAAAAACAGTTCTATTTCAACCAACCTTAAGTACAAAGTTAAATGTCAAAAGCTGTTCTATTTCCAACATTTCAGTTTAGCATATGTGTTATATTTTGACCTTCGACCCGGCCCAAAAATACTATTCCGGAAGGAAGTAACACATTCCAATGGCCAGTGATCGAAAGAGATCGCGTGGGCGGATTAAGGCTTATAATATGGGACAAGGTGAAGGTCCCACGGTGCCACTACAGTGATGCACCGGAAGAGAGTAACCTCTGAACTGCATGACAGTTATTTCCGCTTGATGACGATTAAACATCCGATTTCAAAGATCCAGTGGGCGATCGTGTGGGCGTTGAATTATTTAACTCAGTTGAGTTCGGGGTGCCAAAGCAGTTGCCAGCAGACTTCCAGAGAATTAGAGACGAGATGTGGTAGGGAAAGCCACACCCAACCGAGGGGGCACTCGGAAATCCCCGATGTAGTTTGGGGTCCAGAGAAGATGCTGATAAGATGCCATAAAGAAAGCCAGCATCCAACAGAGTGAGCCCTAGGCCTCCGGTTGAACATCAAGAGAACAAGAAAGACACAACGTGACGGTCATACGTAGTGGAGGTCAAAATATGAAGTTTATGTTCGGTCTACAGCACCCTCTCACATGCAAACCTTGAACAACCTTTTCGAACCTTACAAATAAAGCGAGAGGTAAATATAATTGTAAAGAAGTCTTCCTGCTTCGTTCCTTCCTGCGTCCTTTATTCTTGCGTCTGTTATCATTGCATCGGTATGTATCCAGTATATATATGTATGCAACATATGTATATAGCTTATTTCTATGTAACCCATAAATAGGACCCTTTCAGGTGCTACCACTCCGGGTCAGAGTGGACCAGGTAGCGATGACAACGAAGGGATACTCAGCATCCCCCAAAGCTACATCCTTACTGGACCCTAACCATCAGGTTGTTTAGTGTATATCCAGGACAATCTTGGGGGGGGGGACTTATCCCTCTGCAGAGATGCAGTCTGTAGCTCCAGCTGACTGGGCCAGGTCTAAAGGTAACTTAAAAGATGATTTCTTTGTATATATCGAAAGGAAAATGAAATAAATATTCATCGCCTTTTGATTTTATGTGTAATGTATAAAGCTAGTTAGATACAAGTGATATCATAAGGTTTCAATTCTTAGCCTATATTTGTTTGAATTTCTAAATTGGCTTCTATTTAAATAATAATAATAGAACAATTGTCTTACAGTTTTAGCAGATTCGTCTTCATTCTGTTTAGACACTGTAAAAATGTTAATTTCCCTACTCTTATGTGTACAATGTAATTCTCTCTTTTAGGGATATTTTATTTAGATCAGAGTATATTTGTCTTTCCTGTGAGATTGTTAAAAGTCTCAAGAAAAGGCGAAAAATTATTAAAGGATTATGTTAGAGAAGTATAAAATTTCTTAGGCTACTTAACGTACTTAACAGTTTTAGTTATTCTCTCAAGAAGTCACCTCCCTAATGATGGAGCGTGTTTGCAACTGGAGATATTGTGTGAATCTAACTGATTGTCGGTGACCTTATCTACCAGTATTGAATGTCTTTCGCTGTAAGGATATTCAAATCCTAGACGAGGCTATTTTACACAGTTTCCAACTCACACAGTTTCCAACTCTCTCTCACACACACACACACACACATACATTCACACACTCAAACATACACACACACACACACACACACACATACATTCACAACACTCAAACATACACACACACACGCGCACACACACACACACACACACATATATTTACATGTGTGCGTGTGTGTACGTGTTTGTGTGTGTGTGTGTGTGTGTTTGCGTGTTTGAGTGTGTGTGGGTGTGTGAGAGTTGGAAACTGTGTAATATATATATATATATATGTGTGTGTGTGTGTGTGGTGTGCGTGTGTGTGTGTGTGAGAGAGAGAGAGAGAGAAATATCCTTAAATCTACGTTTACAGCGAAAGACATTCAATGGAGATGCCCCGTGGTGTAATGGTTATCGTCGTAGGAAATGGACACGGCGACACGAGTTTAAATCCTGGGAAATCTTGGGAAAGTTATGAATCCAATTATTCTCCCCCACCCCAGCAATGGGTAAAATAGTAGGGCAGACTAGGTTCTTCAGCCTTGGTGAGGCAACTAGTCTAGGAGAAGGAACACTCTGAATTCAAACCTGTTAAACTCTGCTTAAAAAATTGACCTTGTGTCATATCCTGCCCGAGCAGAGTTATATATATATATATATTATATATATATATATATATGCAAATTTCAATTAAACATAATAGACATTTTATGTCTACATATTTTCTTTTGGATCCGTTCGAATTCCCGTATTGCTTTTATTGTATTCTGGGGGAATTGATTTATGTATTGTCCATAGTTGCATGTATCCCTAGTACTTTCTGCCCGACTTCAAGATTTTTTTCATCGGATTTGTAATTGTAGTGCATTTGGTTACGATAAAAAAAGTTTGATATATGTTTGTTGGCTGGATGGAGTAGAACACTGTTTATTTTGTTGGTTAACATTTTTGATCATATGTTTAATTTGTTCATCTTGAAAACATTGATTCACAAAAACATACTCCCACTGATCCTAATAAAAAAAATAAATAAATAAAACTCGTTATATATTATAATAAGTTTAAAACTTCGAATCTAGTCATTAGAAATAATTCCTCTCCCCTCGATTGGAGTTTTGCAAAAAAACCAACGTTATATATAAATTTAAATGTCCTTTAGGAGATTGTATCTCTGATAATAATAGTATATATGTTGGTTTAAACTCAACTACCCTGTCGAGGAGACTTACAATGCACCTTTCAGACACAAGTTCAATAGCTCAGCATTTAAAAAAACATTCATGCCCAACAACACAACAACGGAAAATTCTCACCGACAACACAACAATATTAGAACATCAAAATAATAAACAAAAACTTCAGATTCTCGAAGCATTACATATCAGAAACCTGCAGCCGACACTTAATAGAATTAATTTTCAAACCAGAGCTAATGTACTTAAATGTCTTTAGCTACTGGCACTAAATATAGAATCACATTCAAAAACAAACGGCAAAGACGCCCTTACACAGTAGTAATATGCTAAAACAAAAGTTACATCACTTTTGTAGTAGATCCTCCCCTGATGATGGCCCAAAGTCGGGCAGAAAGTACTAGGGATACATGCAACTATGGACAATACATAAATCAATTCCCCCAGAATACAATAAAAGCAATACGGGAATTCGAACGGATCCAAAAGAAAATATGTAGACATAAAATGTCTATTATGTTTAATGAAATTTGCATTAACGAAGAAATGCTGCCTAAATATACATATATATATATATATATATATATATATATATATATATATATATATATATATATATATATATATATATATATATATTATAAATAATAACATCCCTGCTATCTTTTATTTGGAAAAAAGTTTCAGGGTGTCAGTATTTCTCGTCGAACATTATACAATCAAAACGGATATAATTACTTATTATTTATTACCATTCTCTGCAGCACTTAAGGTTTCCGTGTATTTACAGATCCCTTCCGCCACGAGTTTATTTTCAAAAAGAGTAAAAACTAACTTGAATTCAAAGTTATCTTTCTTCTAGATTGATTACCAAAGCAAGGCTAAAGAAACCTGACTGCCTTACTATTTACCCTGAGTTAAAGAAGAAGGAATAGATTCATGCTTTTCCCAAAGGCAAAGCCAACGTAAATACCCTCGTCTAGGATTTGAACTCCGCACACTGATTCCATTTCCTCTAACGATGACCGTTGTGCTAAGGGTGCCTCCATTTAAACTCAGTAATCCAAACTAAAACTGCATCATCTCTATAACCAAAAATGAATTTTCATCAGTATAAATAAATAAATTACTCGTTTTGAGGCTGTATATTTGTGATTGCAGAGTGTTCCTATTTGTGCTCTGTGTGTTTAAGATCATACGACTGTCCAGGCTAAATCATCACGGACAAAGGCTGCCACTCAAACAATGTTAGGTTGTTCTTGTCGTGCTTGCTGGTGATTTATCTTGTTACAAAATGGCATCTGGTCTCATATTTCTTCCATACAAGTTATCCAGGTTTTGAAACTAGCCTTTTTATAATATACTTTGGTACTCCTTTGTATAAATATACTATCTAAATTGTATCAATTTACAACGCCGAATGCAGAAAACACCCTCCCCCCACCGATACAATAATTCTATAGTCTACATCTCTTGGTAGACAAATATTGTTCCGGACTAATGTTCTGAAAATTTCGCATGACAGATCAATGTATGACTCATTACTCCAGAAAATACAGTTGTAAAGAGCAACGGTTTCTTTATTCACGGTTTTGATGGAAAAATTCGTTTCTTGAAAAGCAGGAGAGGTTTTTTAATTTATGAATTCTTGAGTCAATATTCTTGGAGTATTTTAGATTAAATACTTCAGAACAGTCATTAAAGTTTTAAAAATGACTTTTCTGAAGTATCAAAGCTTGTCACTTTACGTCTTCCATAACCCACCTTCTGTTTCAATTGGTGTATCACTTGAAATCCGTGGCAAATTAAGGGAATCTTAGACAAAGGATTTTTGGCTTCATAAGACTATTGAGATTGGATTTTCAATCAATCCAAAGACCTGCATTGCAGACCTTTACTTCAACAGTTACGGAAAATTTAGATTGTAAGAATTTTTTAAACAAAAATTAGTTTCACTCTTTACATACATTTTGAAAATACACAAAGATGACATCAACCCGATCAGCTGCGGTTGTAGCCATAAACCGACTACATCTTTGCAGGGGGGTTAGAACCCCCTCTACACCCCAACAGGTTTTCTAGATATTACACTAAACCACCTGATGCCTTGAATTCAGCCCAGAAGCTTTGGGGAATGTAGAGTACTCATTCATTGCCCTTACTCCCAGGTGAGTATTAACCTAGTGACGGTCCCATCTATTGGTCAAAGAAAAATATTTTATGATTTTCTACCGGAAATTATTTTAACTGTGTGAAAACAAATGACTGACGTTTAATTGAATTGTTAGTATTTCAGAGCAATATGTAAAACCATTTAAGTGTGTACAGACCAATGATTAGTATTAAATTAGATAGTGAAACCAGTTAAATAAGATTACTAATGTCACATAGCAAAACTTAAACCATTTAACTGTGTGCAAATAGAATTATTAATCTCAGATAGCAATACTTGAAATTATCAAACTGCGTGAAAATAAATGAGCTCTGGCTTATTTTAAAATAATCCATCAATTTCGTTTACCAATCATATATATGTGTGTGAGTGTGTGTATTTGTGTTCATGTGTGTGAGTGTGTGTATGTAGGCCGGTTTTGGCATTAAATAACCAACAAGGGTTGATATGCCATAAAACCAAACTAACAGACAAGCCAAAGATGACAAATAGCTAATGTTTCGCAACTTGGTTTAGAATGTAGGCAAAGTACATGTCAACTAACCTTGAAGTTTATCAGCTATCACGCACACACGCGCACAAACAAACATTCTTCTTGTATTTTTACGTAATTCTAATATGTAACTAACTTTTAAGCCGAAGCAAACAAAACTCTTCCCAAATTTAAGCAATTATATATGATTGATGAAGAACAAAAAAAAAATCTTATGCTAACGAACATTTATTTCCAAAGTTTTTCCCCAAAAATTAAATCAATAATTTCAAATATGCTTTTACACAGACAAAGCACATTTGTTTTATATCTTTCTCGTATATATTGTCTCCATTCAATAAGAAATAGAAAAATGTTATAGAATAAGCTGAAACTCATGTTTCTGCTTCATTAACAAGTATATATATATATATATATATATATATATATATAAAGTTGGCGAACGTTGTCGTGGGCGACTCAAAGGTTCCTTATCAATAGCTACTTCACCTGTAATATAATGGCCGAGGGATTTCGGTTTATGCCTTTGGGTTTAGTTAGGCTGAGAACCTTTCGGCTCAGCACATGGGTTAGTTAGGTGAAACATTAAAACATGTGTTGACGCGCGTTCGCAGAGCGGACGTGTCACTCAGAGATGTCACAATAGCCCGAGATGGGAAACGGGGTTACACAGTGAGAGTGATGTCACGCACCGGAAGCGCGCGGAGGATTTTGGGAGATTTTTAAAAAGTCAGAGTTGAGAACTGGACACCGAACGAGACGGTTGATTTTCGCTTGCTCGTGGAGACCTTTGTGGCGGGTGCCACACGTGTTGGGGGTGGGGCATATGAAAAAGCCAGAATAGAAAGATTGTGCCTCTCTCCTTATGTCGAAGAACCTTTAAACTCAAAGGTAATAAAAAGGTTCGTACCTGATCAAAGAAGTCGTTACGTGCTTTTCGAATTTCGCGATCCTATGTTCTATGGATATATGTAATGAACGTCCCATGTACATTTCGCATATTGGTGTATATGGCTATGGTACACACCGAGGTGTAGGGGAAGGCGCTAATCTTTTCCCTAGATTGCTCACCTTTACCCTGAATACGTTTGCCTAGTCGGCTGTGGCTGTAGAATACACCGACCCCTCCCCAATGAGTTTCATAGATATGACACTAAACAATCTGATGATGAGTTTCCAGTAATGCTGATAGGGTCCTATCTATGGGTCAAATAGAACTAAACTGTGTCCTTATGCTAAACTGATTTGCTTCAAAAAGTATTGTTTTGACATTTAACTATACGAGGATCATTAAATAAGTTTCCAGACTTTTTCGTATGGGCACTTTTATTGATAGTACACACATGAAACTATAGTCCCCTTCGAAGTAATCTCCTTTGGCTGCAATGCACTTGTACCGTTCCAACAACTTCTTTAAGGCACCATGGAAGTCCTCTTGTGTGAGCGTGTCAATGACCTTCGTCACAGCCTCTTTCATCTCCTCAATTGTCTCACAACGACAGCCTCTGAGCTTAGGGAATAAGCAAAAGTCACAGGGAGCAAGGTCTCGACTATAGGGAGGCTGAGGAACTGTCTTGATGCCCATCTTGGCCAAATAGTCGGTGACAAAAATGGAGTTGTGGACTGGTGCATTGTCCTGGTGGAAATTCCACTGACCCAATTTAAAGAGTGCAGTCCTCTTCCGACGGAATCTCATCTTGAACTCCGTTAAAACCTCAACATAGTAACCCTAACCCTAACCCTTTGGCCAATCAACTGTGGTGTATTGACTTCCTTACACCTCCCACACCTCTCTTCATCCCTCACATCCAGATTCCATTTTTGAAATCCACCAGCGGTGACAATCAGGCTTTAGTAGGGTGTATTCCAATTACTGCTGTAGCTGTTGATTTAAACCTGAAATCATAAAAATTGGTCAGTCATCTCATAAGGTGTATAGCAATAAGATAGTGAATTTTCAAGAGTCTATGACGATTTTAAATGCCTGTACAAAAAATTCTGGAAACCTATTGAAAGCACCACGTATGTATATATATATATATATGTGTGTGTGTGTGTGTGTGTGTGTGTGTGTGTGTGCATTTTGAATAAATTCAGAAAATAGAATGTCTGAAAAATCCTCCAGAATTCCGAGCTAGTTATAGATTTCATTACAAGAGCTATGGAAAACTGAAGAGTGAAATAGTCAGCGGGAAGAAAAACCCTAGCAAAAGTGAAAATCCTAAGAGACATTTTGCAGTTAAGTTCATTCTTGCCACAACTATTTTTTTACAACAATAATACCACTAAAGAAAGAAAACGCAATGGGGGCTACAAATTTGCAAAATCGCAAGAAAAGTTAAATCACGTTGCGTATATAGATAATAAGATATTTGCCAACATTAAAAAAGAATTAGAAACCATTGTACAAACTATCAGAATCTACAGCCATGATATTGGAATAGAATTTACAGATATCTGGGGGTATTTGAAGCAAACACTATTAATCAACCAAAGCTTTAAAAAAATAATAAAGGAGTACTTCATAAGAATAAGCAATATTTTCGAAACCAAACTCTGAAATAGAAACCTCATCAAAGAAACAAATACTTGGACAGTACCTTTTATAAGATTCTGTAGAAACTCATTAAAATGAATAATGGAGGAACTCAAGCGAGTAGACTAATGAAATTAATAACGATGCACAAAGCTTTACATTCGAGGATGCTATACACAATATGTATCACGAAAAAGAGGAAGAGAACGGACAAGTTGTATAAATACAGGAACTCGACGAATATATTAAAAAATAGCAAAGAAAGATTTATTACAGCAGCCAATAACAACAATATCAACCGAATAGATTTAAGGGCTAAAAGGAAAACGAAAATAAAAAAGATCTAGAAAGCAAAGACTAGGAGACAAACAACTGTATGGATAATTCAAGTGACAAACAGAAGAAAATACAAACGAGATAACAAGAACATAGCTAAGAATACGAAATCTCAAGAGTGAAAGGGAATCTCTTTTAATAGCAACACATAATAATTACGTAAAAACCATTACGTCGAAAAAAAAATTGAAAACTCAGAGAAAAATGGAAGTGTTGGTTATGGGGTGACAGGGATGAAACGGTTTATCCCATTAAAAGCGTATGCAGAAAACTGGCACAAAATCAATGCAAGACAAAATACGACTTGGGAGGAAAGGAGATCCACTGTAAATTGTGCAAGATGTTAAAGTTAACCATGCTGACAAATGGTACATGCACAAACCAGAATCTGTTTTACAAAGGGTGACCCGTAACACTCTCTGGGACTTTGAAGTACAAACAGATCCCTCTATTTCGGCCAGCAAATCAGACGTAGTATTAATTAATACGAAGGGAAGAACTTATCAGCAAAAGGATTGTGATACGCCAGCTGATTGCTGAGGGAAAAGAAAAGAAAACGAAATGATAGACAAATACATGGATCTTGTCCGAATATTAAAAAAAAACTATGGAATGTGAAGTTATCAGTGATATTAATTGTAATTGGTGTGCTTAGAATATTCCTAAAGGCCTGAAAAAGAAACTAGAGTAGTTATAGATCAGAAAACAAATCGAAGCCATTCAGAACACAGCACTGGTAAGGTCAGTTAAGATACTTAAAAGCGTCCCGGTGACCTAAAGAGATTTACTGTCACTAAAACCTTAATAAAAAAAACTTGTTAAAACTGGTGTGAAAAACTTTCAAAGAAGACGTAGAAATCAGATGACAAGGGGAGATTATCTAGATTATTGCATTACTACGATCGGCCAGAATGCTGAGAAGAGTCCTGGAGACCTGAGGAGATTTTCTATCACTTATTCTCTACTTAAAAATCATTAGCTAACACTGATGTAAAAAAAACTCTCAAGGATTAACAATAATAATAATGAGAAGACCTAGACATGGCTAAAAAAAACTAAACCTTAAAAGAGAAAATGGATCTCATCTAATAACAGAAAACAATGCCTTCAGAACCAATCATATTGAAGCAAAAATGTATAAGATGCAATGGAACAGCAAGTATAGGTTATATGTAGACAGTGATGAAACAGTTTTTCACATTATAAGCAAATGCAGAAAACTGTAACATATTGACCTCCGACCCGACCGAGCTGTCAAATACGATATGCACCTGTGTAAATAACAGGTGCATCCGGTCGAAGATATCAGGGGATACCCTTGACTGTGAACGGGTTTAATTGGGTGCCGACGCGACGCTCACTGAAGCAGGCTGGCGTCAAACAATTATATAACCCGGTGCCACAGGAAGTCCGAGTTAGTTTGGAGTTTGGAGTCAGTTGTTGCAGTTCGAGGCATTGAGAACCAGACCCAGCAGAGAGCTGGGCCCTCAGGTCCCCCGGTTGAACAGCCCAGCAGAACGAGAAAGAAGTGCTGCTAAAGACAGAGGAACTCGGGGTCAATATGTTGCAGTCTTTGTTCAGTCTCCAACTCACCTCTCACTCATAACCCTTTCGAATAAAGTGAGAGGTATATTTTTCTAAAGAACTGTGTTTCGTTCGTCATTATTGTGTTGACTATGTTTCCGCATGCATATGTATATGCTACAAAACTACCCCCAAATGATTAAAAAAGAAACTAGATATGACTGGGTGAGTAAAGTTTTCCACTGGGAATTGTGCAAGTGATTTAAAGTTTACCCATACGACAAAACAGTATGTGCATAAGATATAATCCTTACTAGAGGATAAAATTTCTGGGATTTTGAGATACAAAACAGATCATCTAATCCTGGTCAGAAGACTTGATCTTGTGTTAATCAACAAGAAAAAAAGAACGTGTCATCAAGTGGGTTTTGAAGTTCCGACAAAATAAAGAGTGAAAATGAAAGAAAATGAAACTAAAAATAAAAGCTAAGACTTTGGCAGAGAACTAAAACAGCTATGGAATTAAAAAAAATGATGTAAATACCAATTTTAGTTTGTGGACTTGGAATGGTCCCGAAGGTTTCGGAAAAAAGACTGGAAGATTTGGAAATCAGTGTAAAAATCAAGACCATCTTGACCACAGTTTTACGAAGATCGGCTAGAATACTCAGAAGAGTCCTGGAGAACTGAGGTGGTTGGCTGTCACTCAGACTCTCGGGAAGGACCACCAGATGTACCTGGTGCGAAGAACTCAAAAGAAGTGAAATTAAACTGTTGTATAGTGGCTCGTACCACATGACTTCCGGTATCGCGGAGGTATAAAAGACGTCGTGTTTCTTAAGCACAAGCGTTCTGTAAGATCTCAGTCAATAGTAAAACCAACTTCGGACGTAACACCCACAGCGCGAGACTTATAATATTTGTTGGACTGTGCCACTTCTGTTAATAAATAATCAACTCTTTATTTCACAGTGTATCTTTTCTTTACCACGATATAAGAAAATCTTTAGCTTCTTCAAGAATGACATGGAAAACTGGAGGATGGAATTGATATCGGAAGGTTAAGCCCTTGTAGAGATAAAAATTTAAAGAGGCTTTTTCCATAGAAACTCAATCTCGCCAGTGTAGGAATGATGCTACTTAATCATGCACTAAGAATAGAGGGCTACGAATTTTCAAAATCACAGGAAAAGATTAATCACCTTATGTTTGAGGATGACATGAAGGTATTTGCAAAAAAGTAAAAAGCACTAGAGATCCTGAAACAAACAATGATAATATACAACTAGTATATAGGAATGGAATATGCCATTGAAAGAAGAATAATCAGAAGGAATAAAACTACCAAATCAAAAATGCACTGGGACACTTGGAGAGAAGGAAAACTACAATTACTTTGGAAAATTGGAAGCGGACACCATCAAACAAAGAGAGATGAAGGAAAATATAAGCAAAGAGTACTTCTGAGGTACGAGAAGGCTTCTCGATACCAAGCAGAAGACAAGAAACTTGATGACGATCCACAAAGCTTTACATTCGAGAGAAGACACAAACAGATTTTACCTGTCAAGAAAAGAAGAAGGAAGAGGACTTGACATCTTTGTAGATATCATGAATGCATCCATACGAGGACTGGAGGACTACATTAAAAAGAGCAAAGAAAGACTAATTACAGCGTTCAGAAAAAGCCCTGACACCATAACACAAACAGAACAACAACAATAACTTGTAAACAGAAATGAAAAGAAAAAAAACTGTGTGGCTATTTCAAGCAACTCAATGGCGAAATCTCACAAGAGAAGACCGAGACCTAGCTACTAAATTGAAACCTTAAGAGAGAAATTAAATCTCTCCTGATAACAGCACAAAACAACGCTATAAGGACCAATTGTATTAAAGCCAAAATCGATAATGTGCAACAGATTTACAAGTTCAGAATATGTGGTGACAAAGACGAAATGATTAATCACATAATAAGCGAATATTGCAAACTATTGTAAAAGGAGTATTAGACTAGACACGACTTGGGGTGGAATTGAGCAAGAAATTGAAATATGACATAATGGTATACGTACAAACCGGAATCCGTCCTGGAGAATGAGACACATACGTGGTGCTTTCAATAAGTTTCCAGATTTTTTTTGTACAGGTATTTAAAATTGTCGTAGATTCTTGGAAATTCAGTATCTTATTGATATACATCTTATGAGATGACAGACCAATTTTTATGATTTCAGGTTCAAATCAACAGCTACAGCAGCTATTGGAATACACCAATGCACCTGTCCACAACTCCATCCTTGTCACAGACTATTTGACCAAGATGAACATCAAGACAGTTCCTCAGCCTCCCTATAGTCCAGACTTTGCTCCCTGTGACTTTTGCTTATTCCCTAGACTCAGAGGCTGTCGTTATGAGACAATTGAGGAGATGAAAGAGGCTGTGACGAGGGTCATGGACACGCTCACATAAGAGGACTTTCATGAGGCCTTCCAGAAGTTGTTGGAACGGTACAACATGTCTATTGCTGCTGGAAGAGATTACTTCGAAGGGGACTAGTGTTTCATGTGTGTACTATCAATGAAAGTGCCCATACGGAAAAAGTCTGGAAACTTATTTAATGATCCTCGTAATATTCTCTAGGATACTGAGATACAAATGGATTAACTGATCCCGGCTACGAAATCAGACCAAGAGATAATTAATAAAAAAGAGAACTTGCCGCATCGTGAATTTTGCCGTTCCAGCGGACCTCAGACTGAAAAACAGAGAAAGTGAAAAAAGAAACAAGTACTTAGATCTTGCCTAAGAACTGAGAAAGTTGTAGAACATGTGGGTGATGATGATACCTGTTGTGATTGACGTATTTGAACGGTTCTCAACGGCCGGGAAAGGGGACTAGAAGAATGGGAAATCGGAAAACGAATTGAGACTATTCAAACTACAGCATTGCTAAGATTAGCCAGAATACTGTGAAGAGTTTTGGAGACTTAAGGACACATACTCTCACTCAGACTCCAGTGAAAGACCATCAGCTAACGAAGTTGTGAAGAACTTGCAAGGACGGATCATCTAATCTCGGCCAGACGACCAGACCTAGTTATAGTCAACAAAAAACAGAGAACTTGCTGAATTGTGGACTTTGCAGACCACAGAATAAAATTGAAGGAAGGTGAAAAATGAGATTGTACCTGGACCTTGCCAGGGAACTGAAAGAGCTGTGGAGCATGAGATTGACAGTGATACCAATTAAAAAATGGCACACTCGAAACAGTCAACAAAGGACTGGTACAGGGACAGAGGGACATGGAATAAGAGGACGGGTTGAGACCATTCAAACTACAGTATTGTTAAGATCGGTCCGAATAATGAAAAAAATCCAAAAGACTTGAGGAGACTTTCTCTCACTCAGACTCTTGTGGAAAACGATCAGCTAACTCTGGTGTAAAAAAACTTTCAAATGAGCAAAATAACTATAATATAGTGAGAAGTAAAAACTAAAAACCGCTCAATTCTTTATAAGCACAAAAATACAATGTGAAATATAAAAGCACAAAAACTTTTCCTACTACACAAATTTCATATATAATCACTCCTTATTTAGTTAGCAAAATGTAATAATTAAGGAAGTAATAATTTTCCATTTGAATGTTTTACCGTCGGTCACGTGTTATACAACATGCATATTTTTTAAAAACTCTTTTCACCTGTTTAAATATGTTCAGTGATCTAAACTAGATATGAAATAAACACATTATTGACCTACTTTTTACATTTAGATTATATAAAATATGTATCACCTTATTAAAACTGGTCAGGCAGTAAATTTGAAAGAAAATATATGGTCTTGTTATAGCATTCATATACAAGCTATCATTTATTCAATGACTTATTTTCTTCGGGTCATCCTTTAAACACAATCTTCATGATCTTGACCCTTCGTCGCATGTGTACGTTCTTTTTATCGTTTTCCATTCGATTTGAGGTTCTGCGTTACTTGTATCTTTTAATTTTAATATATATTTAGACTGCGTAGTGCTACTTGCATAACGTCTATTTTATAAACACAATCAGCGGTTATAAAATCTTTGTCTCCAAGGACTCTATGTTCCTTCAATATAAAACCTGTCAGACTCTTGTCCATTTCTCATAGTTGCTTGATATTGAACTTTTTCAATTAGGTACTTTTCTAGTAAAAGACATTCTTTTTTGTAGCTGCAATTCGTGTGATTATCTAGTTTCTTCCTCTTATTTATTATTTTGTAGTTAGGTTTTTTAATTATATTTCGTGCATTTTCTGTACAATTCTAACTGATCTTTGCCGTTTAATATTTTATACAGCTTGTATTGTTTTGATTCTTTTAGGAAAAGGTTTCATTATTAACTTCAAGAGCGGCTATTAAAGAAAACAAAACGTAACTTATTTCCAAATGTAGAAACACTACACTATTATGCCTTCTATTGCCTGAATAAAAAAAGGAAGAAATGGAAAAAAGACGAAAACATTTTTTCGAATGAGAAAAAAGGTTGCGGAGGTAATAATAACTCTCAGTCTGTATATAAATAAAAGTGAATTCGCAAAAGAAAAGTGTTCCTTATAGTCTGACGATTCTGAAAATGTGAGACTCAGTTTTTATATACATGTTAGTATTTTAAATTTGTTTTGAAATTCAGTTTTGAAATTATTTTATCATACAAGTTCTCTCTCTCTCTCTCTCTCTCTCTCTCTCTCTCTCTCTCTCACACACACACACACACACACACACACACACACACACACTCAAACATATTTATTTTAACGTAAATTTCTTTCTCAAGACTCTTTAATTCAGTTGTTAATACAAGTCACATAGACTGAATATTTCAATATAATGTTACAGATTTATTTCACTAAGTGTGTGTGTGTGTGTGTGTGTGTGTGTGTGTGTGTGTGTGTGTGCGAGAGAGAGAGAGAGAGAGAGAGAGAGAATTCCTTAGACAAAAAATCACAGTCTAACAACTTATTCGAATCTCGAACTTAAACTTGTAACGCTATTTCGCCTCCATTTGCATAAGGACAAGTGCATTTTAAGAAAATAAAGGATTTAAAAAAACACTCTCTCAAAAGTTTGTTTTATGGAAGACAATTCACTTTTGTTTTTTGTTTTTTTCATTTTCCTTGCTTAAAATTTACATCTTAGTAGCCATATAATGCTTGTCATTTTCATTCAAGAAAATATTTCAATTATGTAAGATGAATATTGTTCTTGTGGAGTTGAATAAAAAATCATTTATATCATCTTCCATTGGAGACTAATTATATTGGTTTCCTTCGACTGAAAGCTAATTTTTATATTTACTTATGTTTACCTTGTTTTTTGTTTACTGAATTTGCATTTATGAAATTATAAAAAAAACAATTGTTTTGCAACATTTTCCATTGCCCCAAGAATTTTTATTTGGAAGACAAAATCAAACGGCAAAAAACAATATCATTATATGATGGATTTTATTTAAAAATCCATCTGTATACTGAACATTTTTTTCAAGTGAATATTGTTTGCAAGGATAAAGTTTCCAGTGAACTATACTCTTGAAAAATATATCACTATCTTATAAAACTAGTTAATTCCAAGAATTCTTTGCACAAGCAGTTAATTTTTAAATTCATCCATGCTAACCAATTATAAATTGATTTGGATTCACGTTTTAAAATATTCAACAAATTGCTAACCTTTTCATTCCAAAGAGACTCATGTTATTACGTTCACTTTCGAACAAATATCTTTAAGTATAAATTCCCTTATCCTCCCTTGCTCCGTCGGCTTGGACTGTAAAATACACTGACTGCATCAGTACCATATTCACAATTAAGCTATGTGCGAAATGGGTGAAATGAACATCGAATGTTCATAACGATAGAACATATAAAGAACATAGGAATCTCGGAATTCGAAAACACGTAACGACTTCTTGTTCAGGTACGAAACCTTTTTATTAACTTTGAGTTAAAGGTTTCGACGTAAGGAGGAGAGACACAATCTTCTATGCTGTCTTATTCATTTGGCCCCCAACTCCTGCTGCCCCATTAGGGCGCAAGTTCGCCTCGCGTCTGCGAGCTCCAAAAGTCGACCGTCTTCGTCCGGTGTCTAATCTCAACTCTAACTTTCTTCAAATCTCACACAAACCTCCGCGCGCTTCCGGTGCGTGACATCACCCGCACCCTGTCACCGCGTTTCGTCTCGGACTATTATGACATCTGAGTGACACCTCCATCAGCCCGCGCGCGCCCGCGTTAACACCTGCCTCAATGTTGCACCTAACTAACCCATGTGCTGAAACTGTGCTAAACTCAAAGGCATGAACCGAAATCCCTCGGCTATTATATAACATATAACCTCTGGCAGAGGTTTAAGACCCTCCAAACCAGTGTCCTGGATATGACACTAAACAATCTGATGGTGAGGTTCCAGTAATGCTGGTGCTTTGGGGAATGCGGAATACCCCTTTGTTGCCATCGTTCTCATGTCTTCTTTGGCTCGGAGTGGTAGCACTTATAGGGTCCTATCTATGGGTCAAATAGAAAGAAACTGCGTACTTATACTAAACTTAATTGTTTGGAATAGAACTGTTTTGATATCTAAGCTGCGTACTTATGCTAAACTGAATTATCTGAAATAAAACATTTAACTCTGTGTACTGCCCAGTCAGCTGGGGCTGTAGAATACACTGACTTCACCTCTGCAGAGGGGTAAAAAATCCTCCAACGAGTGTGACACTAAACAATCAGTAATACTGGAGCTTTGGGGAATGCGGAGCACCCTTTCATGGGCACCACTCCCATGCTCACTCTGTCCCGGAGTGGTAGCACCTAGTAAGGTTCTATCTTGAGGACAAATAGAACTAAACTGTTTACTAAAGCTAAACTGAATTGCGTGAAATAAAACTGTTATTGACATCTAAACTACATACTTCAGCTAAACTGAATTATTTAACATAAAACTGTTTTGATATTTAACAAAATCTATATTATACTAAACTGAATTCGTTGAATTAGAACTGTTTGACTAAAATTAATAGCTAGAAATAGAAATGTTTTGCCAATTAAACTGTGTACTCTTGCTAACCTGAATTGTCTAAAATAGAACTGATTATTTGTGTAAAAATGGATTTGGCAGTAAATAACCTACAAAGGTTGATAAGCCATAAAAATCCAATCAATCAAACAACCAACCTTATCCTCCCGGCTATGGTTTAAATAGTATCTCTACTGTTCTACAATGACAGCTTTGACATTAAATGACACATGAAGGTATATACACCATTAAACAAAAAACAAACCAGACCAAACCAATGCGACTCAATTATAAAAATTGTTTTTGTTTTGCACCATTCTTGTGCCAAAGGGATTGTGTGAATTTATATTCACTTATAAAGAATAACATATTCAGTATGATATTGATCTTTTTCTTTGCTGTTTATTTTTTTTAATTTAAAGAATAGTTGATTTTTTTTTCATGAATGACCTGTTCAAACTATGATGGATTTTAACGAAAATATTAAAAAATTATTTAGAATATAGAACTGTTCGGAGGTGAACTAATGGAAGAACAAGCAATTCAATGACCAAACAATAAAGAAAACGGTGAATGAGAAGGAAACCTGAAAATATCTTGAAATATTGGAAGCTAGTTCAATGGAATAAAAGAAAAAATAATAAAAGAATATTTCAGTATAAAGTATAATGATTGATTTTTTTCATTTTTCAATGAATGGTCGGTTCAAACTGCGAGTCATTTTAGCCAATACACGGGAAAAGTATTTAGAATCTAGAATTGTGCAGTGTTTTAGATGCATTTATGAAGGCACAAGGAATTCAATTGTCAAACGATGAATCACAAAGAAACCTGGAAATATCTTGAAATATTGGAAGTGGATTCAATGAAACAAAAGAAAAATGAATAAAACAATATCTCATTAGAACAAGGAAGATTTGGAAAAGTGGAATCTTTGAAACATAAATTTATATACATTATCCATCACACAATACAAAAAACTACCAAGATGAGGACAAAAAGTCCGCAATAAATAAAAATTAATTCACAGATTAAGAAGCCTCATCTCAAAATGATTCCAATTAAAGACAATTACAAAAATTCGGTACGGACCCGACTATGGAAGACCAGATAAGGATTTATAAGACCAAAAAATCCATCCTTGATCGCCCTTCGGGGGCCCGTGGCGCAGCGGATAGAGGCGTTGAGTCTCTACGGTTCCAGGTGAGCATTGTCAGAAGATAGCGGTTTCAAATCCTACCCAAGCCGGCCAGAGGTTTATTTGGTCAAAAACGTGGTGCGATAGACAACTATGGAAGGCAGTAATTACTGGGGATACGGTTACAAGACTCAGCATTCCTATCCGAGGTCACGGTAAAATCACATGAAGAAGGCCAGAGGTGAAATTTGGCCTAAACGTAGTGAAAGAAGAAACAACACAAAAAACTACCAAGATGAGGACAAAAAGTCTGCAATAAATAAAAATTAATTCACAGATTATCCATGGTAAAAACAAATTCTTATATTAGACAAAAGAAAAACTAGTCCTCCGGATCACAAAACGAAAAAAACTCAGTTAAGTCATTTAATTTTAATGGCATATCAAACTTTGATGGTTATTTAATGCTAAACCGATTTATAGATATGTAAATGATTTGTAAGCGAATAGTTTGAAGGTAGTATGAGTTCATGTGTTTGTTCACAATTAAAACCTTTGAATTTTTGCTATTTAAGATTAGTAATTCAATTTATCAAGTAATCCAATCTAAAGTAAATTTGGTGACCTTCATCGAGGGTGACCCGAAGGCTCCCTTTTCAATAGTTACTACACCAAGGTGTAGGGGACGGCGCTATTCCATACGCTGAATTGATCTACTTTACCCTAAATCCTTACCTTATAATGCTGAGTGTTAAGCAAGGCCGCACCAAGAACCATTTTTTGACTCTTTGGTATGACTCGACCTGGAATTGAACCCTGGTCTCCCGGACTATTGGCGAACGCTCTACTCATTACACCAGTTTGATATTAATCATTTGCTTGCAAATGTTAAATGGTTCAAATTATTACTATCTAATACTAATAATTCTATTTGATATTAGTCATTTGTTAGCACACCATTAAGCGGTTTTAATGTTATAAAATCTATTTATCCAGTATTTCTATCTGATAAGAACAAGTACACAGCTGTATCTTTTCAAAAAACTAATAATCCCAAGCTAAAGATTCAGCAGTTCTATTTGATGCATAAATCGGAACTTAACAAGTAGAACCAGTTCGGACCAAAGCGAACCTAACAGAAATGGTAATGAAGGGGCTGTAACATATTGACTCTCAACCAAGCCGTCAATCAAGAGATGCACCTGTGTAAACAAGCGGAAAAACTGCGAAACAGGTGCATCCGGTCGAAGATATCGGAATATCACCTTGACCTGTGGACGTGTTTAAATTCGGTGATGGTGGCAGATGCGTACGCCCACAGGAAGCAGGTGGATGTCAAACAAAAATATAACCAGATACTACAGATGGCTTGTATCAGTTCGAGTTCCAGTTGGAGTTGAAGATAGGATGTCAGTGGAGTGAGAACCAGCTCCAGACAGAGGGCTTGGACCCTCAGTGACCCACGGTTGAGCAGCCCAGCCAGAATACGAAAGAAGTGCTGCTATGGTCAGAAGAACT
This sequence comes from Sepioteuthis lessoniana, assembly GCA_963585895.1. Lineage (NCBI taxonomy): Eukaryota > Metazoa > Mollusca > Cephalopoda > Myopsida > Loliginidae > Sepioteuthis > Sepioteuthis lessoniana. The sequence goes on from OY757910.1 coordinate 77,739,975, forward strand.
TGGGGTCAATATGTAGCACTCTGTCCCCGTCTCCAACTCACCTCTCACACACAACCAACATCAACCCTTTCGAGAATAAAGTGAGAGAGATATATTTTTATAAAGAAGTGTGTTCGTTCGTTCATTGACGTTCGTCTTTATTTTTGACTATGTTCCGCATGTATATGTATATGTATTATGAATATACAACAGGGGCATTCGACATTCCTCAAACTCTAAGACTAAAACTTCACCTTCAGATGCAGTTTAATATCCTCCCAAAGGCCCTTAATGGTTTTTAATATTGCTTTCTAGCATTAATAATTCTATTCAACACTATTTATTTGTTTGCACTCCCTTCAATGGTTTCAAGTATTGCGCTCAAATACTGATTATTCTTTTTGATATTAATCAATTGTTCGCTCACAGTTAAATGATTTCAAATATAATAAATGATTGTATCATTTTGTTTGACCCATAGATGGGTCATAAACAGGCATTAACATTCAGGGTCTGAGTGGATATTGGAGAAATGGCAATGAAGGTTTATTCCACACTCTCAAAAACTCCAGATTATTTAATGTCATACCCAGCACATTCGGTAGGTTGTCTTAGCCTATTGCAGAGATAGAGACGGTATATTGTACGGCTTTGGCCGTCAGGGCCGACGAAAAAACTAATGACTTTGCATGAAATTAATGTCCGAAAAGTGATTTTGATTGATCTTATTTTAAAAAAAAGAAAGAGAAAGAGAATTCATAAACATTGTAAATTGTGTTGTCTGTTGTATTAAGGAAATTGAAAACAGCACATATCAGGTTTAAGAAATAATTTTTATAAGACCTAGAAACAACAACTGAAAATAGAATGTAAATCGGTTTGTTTTGGTTTGGTTTTGGTTTGGTTTTATGGCAAATGAACCATTGTAGGTTATTTAATGCCAAATCCATTTTTATACATATAAACAGTTCTGTTTCAAATAGTTCAGTTTATTATAAGTAAAGTTTTTGCTTATACACAGTTAAAAGTAAAAACAGTTAATTTCAAGTAATTTAGTTTAGCTTATGTACACAATTAATTCTATTTCACCCATATATAGGACCCTATTAGGTGCTACCACTCAGGGCCAGAGTAGACCGGAGAATGATGGCAATAAAGGGGTAGTCTGCATTCCTCAAAGCTCAAGCATTACTGGAACCTCACCATCAGATTGTTTAGTGTCATATCTAGGACACTCGTTGGTAAAGTCTTACACCTCTGCAAAGATACAGTCGGTATATTCTGCAGCTCCAGCCGACTGGGCCAACAGAATTTACAATAAGAAATTTCCAAAATAAGAAGAAAATATCTATGCTGAAATATTTACAAATATACTGATATATACTGAGGACACTTGATAAAGCGAAATCTGAAATAATCGCAAAAAAAAACATTATTTTATGAATAACTACAAACAATTCATAATAAAACAGCAAACAATTTTAAAGGGGAAAGTTAAATAGAAAAAAGAGAAACACTTTGCGACTAAAATTAAAAACAAAACACATAATCAAGTCCAAAAAAAGATAATTGCAAACCAAGAACAGATTTTTCAGTGAGAAGATTTCTAGTTGACAAAAACGAAAATGAGAGAAATGCTAAACGAGAAGTCACTGGGTAACGGAAATATAGGGAAATATGAAGGCGACAGTTGTACCCATCTTCATCAGAGCACTTGCAACACTTTCGAGGATCATTTCAGAAAAATTCAAAGAATTAGAAATCTGAGAGAGAGCCGAATCCAGCTAAACTGCATCATTGCTTAATTCAACAGCAATCGAAAGAAGATTATTCAGTAATCACGTAATTTCTATAAATGCTACAATTTATTATCTTAACAAAGATTTTGTAATGATTATAATGATTTCCATAAAAATTCCAGTAAAAATTCTAGTAAATATATATTTGATTTCACAATTCAAATTTTGTAATAAAAAAATAAGCTATTACTCGAATTATTAACGCAAAATTAGGTTCTAAATAATGGGGAGAAATCAGGGATGAACATATTCAATTTACTCTAAGATCCCATATTATAACCTTTTTGCTTGAATAATATGTGAGGGTCATTCAATAATTAAGGGGATTTTTTGGCTGGAGAAGGGCTTGTTATGTATTCGAAGGTCATTCAATAAATAAGGGACTTTTTTACTAAAGGGGAACTTATCATATATGCAATAATCGTTAAAATGAATAAAAGCAAATTTTTGCCTGTAGAGGAACTTATGATATATACGAGGGTCATTCAATAAAAATTTTTTCGACAAAGCAAAATAAGTTCAACTAAGGAATACTTACAATAACTTAACACATATACCCAGTAATGGTTAACAGAATGGTTCAAATAAAGAGTTCAGTTCGAGATTCTATATGGACTTCTGAGTTCGACATGAAACACCTGAAGAATGCCAAGTTCATATCGGCTGAAATGTGATTATAACAACAATGAAGTCAGTAGTCCGAATATTCTGAGTAATAATAAATATCAAACTTCATCTCAGAAATTTAGACCAATATTTATCGTTTATTTATTAAAAGATCCATCACTTTTTAATTCATTGAAAAAGGAGTAACTATAAACAGTGTTTCGTATTGCCAATTCCTGGGACAAAATTAATCTTATTAACTGAATGATCCATAGATGTGAGTGTAGAACATATGAGTTTTATTATGAATTTTTTTACGCTACTACAATTTCCAAACCTTTTTATTCTTTTTTTGCGGTGTGATGCTGTTGTTTTCTTTGTTTTTTGGTTTTGGTTTTGGTTTTTGGTATTGGTTTTAGTTGTTTTGTTTTGTTTTGTTTTGTCTTGTCTTTTTTGTCTTTTTCTTTTTTTTTTTCTTTTTTTTTTTTTTTTTTTTTCGCTTTTTCTTATATTCGTCAAGATACACTCTTTCTTTACCCAATTTATGATTCTTTAAAGAGATGGCATCGTAATTTGAAACATTAATTTATCTAAGCCCCCAATGAAGAATTATGTACTGTGATGAATTTTGGCCAACCTTATTTTAGAGAAATTTACTCAACTTATAGTCTCCATAGTATAGTGGCTAATATGCGTGACAGCAACATCGTATTGAGCAAGTTCAAACCCCAGTCGAGCTGTTACGTACACTTTCGAACTAATATCCGTGGGAAAGATATAAAGCCCTTTATCCTGCCAGATAGGGATTAAATAGTGCCACTACTGTTCATCAAAAAAAGGTTGTCTTTGCCACAAAGGCTAATATGCAACAAAGCAAAGAAACTGAAACTAAAAATCATAGCCTTAAAAATCAGTTGAAATAATCAAATCTTTTACATAGATGCAACAATTTTAGCTTTCTCCCAAATTCTGGTACTTTGAACATGAAAAAAAAAAATTCCTTAACAGTTTCTACCATTTCTTTTAAAATTCTTCCCATGAGTATGTATGCATGACACTCGCATTTTTGGAAGATTCCGCACATTGTTTTATGCGTGCTAATCAACCTCCTAGAAATTTTGAATTCCACCTTGAATATACGTTGATGGATCAATGCATCCACGGCCTGAAACTTAGTTACGGGCTGATATTTTATCTGCAATTCTCTCTTTCTAATGATTAATTTCAGGGAACAATATTCGTGGACGAATTAAGATCATTAACAAAGAATGATATTATTCTTGTTGAGTAAAATAAACTCTCTTTTTTTTTTCCTAATTGTTGGGTATCACTGACCTTTTCAGCATAATGAGCTGTTACATCTTCCATATATGGTAGTAGCGGAGATCAGTCTGAATATAAGCCCACAAGTCAGACCAGAAGAGCCGTTCCTATTGTCGAAGTATATCATTACTCTATCACTAATCCTATGTTCTTATTACTAACAGTCTCTCTCTTGTAAATACTCTTTCCTGTAAATATAACTATTTTCCTCACATATCGTGGTTTGTCTAATTATTACTACTACTTGTGTTCACTAACCAGAACACAACACTAATTAAGGCCGCAGACAGTCAGAGGCATTTACATATATGTGCTCACACTTTTGGACGGTTGGATATATCGACTGCACTACTCTATATCATGTGATCATAATAGAATATTATTTCCTTGTTTCAAGATATGATAACTTGGAGTGCTTTGCAATTCACGATCAACCAGGTTGAACCTAATTGATAAAATATATTTCCATATCAGTTTAGCGCAAAACAATGAATATTTTTCTGTTGGCATAAAATACACTCAAATTTGAGAGCATAATATGCTATGCTGCCGGTTAAAAACGTTATCAACAAACATTAATAGCAATTTAAATGATGTTTCCATTAACAAGATGACATACCTTAGTTTTGAAATAGTTTCATTTCAATATTCAATTCTGAATGTTTGGGGTTTAGGGGGTTGCTTGTTTTGCTTTTCATGTGTTTTTTTTTTTTTTGTTTTGTTTTATTTTGTTTTTGTTTTTTTTGTTTTTTGTTTTCGAAATTCATTTGTTTTTGTTTTCTCCATTTGCAATTTTTACTCAACTGAACGTTTCACTTGAAGGAATCTTTTTGAATGAATCAAGATGGAACCCTCACATGTAAAACCATTCCCATTCAAAATAATTCAATCGGAAGAATAAATATCAGCAGCGCTTGGAAATCTCCAAATCTTCGAAAATGGAATTAAGGAAACCAGTTGATTAATAGTGGCAGCAGATTATTGCTAAGATAATTACTGATATCTACACCATGGATTATTAATTTTGCTTAATTAAAAAGTAAACGAACATCGAATTAGAAAATATTTTGTACCTCATCTGTGAAGACCAGATTGTTTGTTTCGTTTAGTTTTTTATTATTTTTTGCGGGAGGGAATATTACGAATTGCAAACAAAATTCGTGTTTATTTCTTAATTTCTCAGCAATAGAACATTTCAGATATTTGATTATTTTGTCTTCAATTGTATATTCCAATAATATTCCAATTATTTTATCAACATTAGACGTGCAGAAAATTGTGCCTATCCACTATTTGTGTGTATATCAGCGTGAGTAAACGTTTATATTTGTATATATGAATCTACCTCAAATACGTATGTGTATTAGCGCGCATTTGTTTGCGCACGTTTGAACATGGGTACACGTGTGAATGAAAAAGAAAATATTCCATGAACTTCAAGAGTTATCAAAGGAAGACATAGCGATTAACATTCCTCTCTTCTCTATATTGATGTGCCGGACGTGTCATAATTCAGTTTGGCGGTCTATTTTGAATTACAAGCAAAAGCTTAATAAACTTCTTAACTGTTTCTTAAGTAACCAAGAACTGAAAGATCACAAAGTGCCATACACTCATCCAAATCTTGCATTCTTCAGAAGTCAAAACGGCTGGCAAACACTCACAGATATACATGCACAAGGAAGGTGTCTCCTTGACCTCAGGGTTAACATGCTGGACTGCGGACATTGAAATAAGCGAGTTCGAACGCAAGTCGCGCTATTACATTCTTTTTCGGACTAATACCCATAGGAAAGAAGCCCAGAAGAATACACCGGCTGCATCTCTTCAGATGATTAAGACCTTCCCTCAAACAATGTCCCGCATATGACTTGGAGATTTGGGGAATGCTCCCAGGTTCTCCCTAAACGAGAGGGGTAGCACCTGATAGGTTCCAGTCTATAGATAAAAAAAACTATTTGATATTTAAACTGTGAACAAACAAATGACTTGCATTAAACTGAATTGTTAGAAATAAAACTGTTTGACCACTTAACTGTATTTAAAAATAACTGATGTTGAACAAAATTGTTAGTGATACATAACAATACTTAGAACTGTGTGTAAGTGAATGAATAGTGTTGAATTGAATAATTAGTGTTAAATAGTAATACTTGTAACTTCACTATGTGCAAAGAAATGTTTAATAGTTAATAGAATTATTCGTATTAGATAGAAATATCTGAAACCATTTAATTGTGTGCAAAAAAATGTTATCAATAGAATGTGTTTACATATCATACATCTAATATATATGCATAAAGAGAATTTGTCATTAAATAACCTACAATGTTTTATATGCCATAAAACCCGACCAAACCTTAGGAAAGGTATGGATCTTTTAATCCTTCTGCTATTTACTGTCACTATTAATCAACTGGTTTACTCGCTTACATCAAAGAAGATTTGAAGATTTTCAAATAATGCTGGCATTTATTCATCCAATTGGATTATTACGAATGAGAATTGTTTTATTTGCGCTGTTTCCATCTTTCTAGAGTTGAATAGTACCACTACTGTTCATCTATAAGGATTGATTTGGCATTAAATAAGCCGGGAAGGTAATAATGCCATAAGTCAAAGGAACCAACCGAATACAAGCACAAAATTCCTTAAAGATAACATTTCAAAAATATAATACTGGTGCGTACATATCTGATTGTACCAAAGATAACTTTACAACTAAAAATGAAGATACTCAAGCAATCTTAGATTGACCGCAAAACGTTACTATCACCTCAAATCCTGTGCCAACTGGTGTGTCATCCTTCATCAATAAATATCGTTGGATGTTGAAGAATATACAATTATTATCTTACCTTTATAACTATGGTCAATTTCGCATAAGTTATAAAACGTTTTGGAAACAGAAGATTTTAAAAGCATTTGCTTATTGAAGTACGAAAATATTGAAGAATTGGCATTTGTTACTTGAGAAACTAAATTTCACGAAATGGGAAATGAAATGCTAAATTTCACTATTTTAATCATTTCTTGTGAAAGTAGATTTCTACAGAGGAGGGACAATTATTTCTGGACACCGCTTTCGTTTATCATTTAAGGAATAGACCTCTGTTTATTTGACTCAGTTTTTGTATTAATAAAACTGGAAGTAAAAGGTACGTTTCATTTCTTTTCTTACTACACAGAGAGCCATTTATGTTATAATTCATTAAGAGAAAAATTCAAATTATGTTCTACCATTGTGATAATAGTAATTCATTTACTAAACTTAACTTGCCACCCAACTCTCAGTATAAGTAACCCAGTGAAAAAAGAGGCACACCCGAAACGGTCTGCAGGCTTGGCTCGCTAAACATAACTGGATAAGTCCTTTATTATTCTAGTAAATACCAATTCGTTTAAATAAAACACAATTGATCTGGGGGCATGGGAAGCTTTAAGATTCTAAAATTATTTAGATGTTTTATTTTTTGTGTTTCGGGATTTTTTTTTTAATTGTTTGTTTATTTTTTTAGCTTCGTTTTGTTTTGTTTTTTTTGGGGGGGGTCTTTTTTTACTCGGAAAAGAAACTCATTCAGCTCATGTTCCAACCAAAACATTATATTGTATGACACCTAATTTCTGTCAGCGTGGCCGTTTTGTTTTTTTTATATAGATTCATTCAGTTAATATATCTATGAGATTTAATATATTTGATACACGTAGGAAGTTCATTAAAAGAAATGACTTGTATTTTATCACTCAACCAGAAGATATCCAGCAAGAAAGCTAAAGTATTTTCTCACCATCATGTCACGCTGAAAACACGGGGTCCTGCAGCAATGCCCTTACCCGAGTGACTGAAAGAATGACCACAGTATTCATTGTAAGCAATCTGAGGCCTTCGTTTTATATAAGCAAAACTTAGAAGAAAACTAAAGTATTAAAGAAAACATTAGAAATAGGTATCAATAGATTTTGGTGATTAAATTTGTGATTTGGTATAAATTACGTTCAAAAGAAAATCGGAGAGTTTATATGGCTTATGAATCTATTAGATATGTATCTTTTAATACATCATTTATAAACATCTTTCAATTGATAAAAATGTTAGGAAGCAATTATATAACTATTTGCAACGAGAAGGATTATATCGTGATAACATCTATAATATAAGTTTATATTCTTACTGAAAGTTACAAGAAAAATGTGCTATGATTGCCAGAACATAATCTTATTGTAGAAATTATTTTTAAAGAATATTCGGTTTTATTCTTGTAATATCAATAGAACTAAGAGACGTACGCAGTGTTAACTTCTATTTCTATTATAACTTTGATAATTTGTACAAATGAAACTAAACTGAATGATTTTAACGTATAATACAATCGTTGATCCAAAGTATAATATAGTTGTCGATAGAAGGGACACAAACTGATAAATTAAACATTGACTTTTCCAGAATTTCTTCTATCGTTTTATTTTTTCATGTTATTTTTTTGACTCATGTAAACCTATATTTTGTTTCTTTTGCCAACGTGGTGCAAGAAGTAATATAATGCAATAAACGAAAAGATTAAAATTGCACCAAGCAAAATCCTACATAAAAGTTTGCATGTCCACAATATTCGAGATCGTTGCTGAATAATGTAGGATCTTTTAAATGATTGTCTATCCAAAAGATTTAATATGACTCCAAACATTTTACTTTAGTCAAAAGTTTTCAGTTACATACATTCATATAAACGTATTGGTATAATAGAGTGTTCGCCAATGAACCAGAAGACCGAGGATTGATTTCACTTAAGTCATACCAAGGACTCAAAAAATCGTACTTGATGACTCCTTACTTTACAAATTATTATCAGGTATTGATCAAGGGTAAGTGGTGCAATCTAAAGAAGGAAGTGGTGCCCTTCCCTGCACCTCAGTGTAGTAGCTATTGAAAAGAGAGCGTTCAAGTCGTCCTCGACTACGGTCGGCTATCTTACGATATATATATATATATATATATATATATATATATTGTCATCCACAGACAGACTGTTTTTTGTATCTCAACTCTACAGTGTGGCTAGATACGTAGGATGCTTGAAGCTGGGATCGAAACCCGCCCTCTTTTTCGAGAGGAAGTTTGGGAGATGAAAACATCATAAGGAAACATTTGTACATCATTGTATTATCGTGGCCAATGCTCGTACAACATGAATACTACTCTTGGAGTCAAGGTGATTATTATCCAGTGTTATATAGTCATCAGCTGATTCATGCAGAAATATACATATATATGCTGGATACATACCGATGCAATAATAATTAAGACGCCCGATGATAAAGTCGCAGGAATAAACGACGCACGCAGAAAGACGCAGGAAGACTTCTTTATAAAATATTTTACCTCTCACTTTATTTGTAAGGTTTCGAAAAGGGTTACTCAAAGTTTGCGTGTGAGAGGGAGCTGGAGACCGAACATAACTGAAATTTTTTGACCCCAAAGTTATGGCCGTCAGCGTTGTGTTTTTCTCGTTCTCCATGGTTGCTCAACCGGAGCACTGGCTTTCCTTACTACATCTCGTCTAACTCCTCAACTCTACTCGCCTGTCTCCACTGGCTCGTTGAACCCAACTGACCGGAACTCAACTGTCCTCTGTTCAATTCGTCGGCCTTATATTACCTTCAAACTCCCACGCGGTGATATGGACACGCCTCCGCAACTCCTTCCGATATCTAGCGACCGGGATGTGTCACTTCCGCTTTCTTTGGAATGGCCTGTGTGATCGTCATCGAGCGGAAATAACTGTCATCCAGTTCAGAGGTCACTCTCTTCCGGTGCGTCAGTCTATGAGAGTATAATGGGATTTTTTTTTTTACCTCGTCCCATTTCATCAGCCAATTTCCGCCCACGCGATTTCCTCTCATAACTGCCATCAGAATGTGTCACTTCCTTCCGGTGCATTACCTTGAATGGCATTTTTGGCTGGGCAACAGGTCAAAACATAACACCAGTGATAAGTCAAAGCAAGATTACTAGTAATCGCATGAACTACAGAGTTGTTTTTCTCCTAGTTGGAAAACTTGACAAAGAATAAGGGATACAAATCTTCCAGAAATAAACAGAAAAATCTGGGTATAAGAAGGTGAATTTTGACCCAACTTTGAATGATGGGAAGTTGAGTTGTTTGGGCGTTTCAGCAGTTTGATGCGTGGGCGGGGAGTTGTGCATGAATTCAGCTCGATTTTGGGGGATACGGATAAGCGGAAGACAGACGGAAGGCGGGCTTTACGAGTGAATCAAATACAGACCAGCACACACGCAAAAGGTACATACCCACAAATGATCCCGGCGTTCGCTGATCTTTGGATTAAACTTTGCTGATACATTGGATCAGATTCCATATCACTGTCTTGTATTCTTTTGTGTATTAGATTGCTAACGTATATTCGATTCTAGGTTATTTTTATTCACTTTTATGAAATTGTCTATATATAACCAAGACTGGCATTCTTATTTCATCGGCAAAGATCAACTTATTCCATGCATAGAATTTGTCTCAAAATACATACAACGGTTTATGGACTCAAGAAGAGTAACTTTCTTCGTCAGCAAGAATCACAACACTTAAAAACAAGACTAGATGGTCGACCGCTGAAACTGGTACCGAGCCCTGACAGTTTTGAATTGTAACACCGGTCCATTCCAGCAGCTGCAGAGATTGGGTATTGGAATGAACAGGGCCCGAACTGAATGCTGCACGTCGGTTGAAACGAAGTCTTGACTGCAGGTACCGAGACATATGCGGAGTGGAAGGAATTGTGCATATACTAATATATTTGCACATATATATCATAATCAAGTCACGCTGCTAGCTCGGATTTCCCTACTCCTCTCTCTCTCTCTCTCTCTCTCTCTCTCTTCATTCGTCCCGATAATCCATCGCTCTTGGCAGGTCTTCTAGACTCCATCCTGTGTCTGTTCAGAGCTACTAAAGGTAGTTTCTTCTTCGTCAGCCAACACTTGTACGTCCATATGAAACGGTCCATCAGAGAACCTCAACAATGAGTTTGTCCTGCATGTCTTGTTCGTCTTTAGTTTGGGGGATAGGAGGTAAGTGGCCGTACAGCTACTGTTTTGTGAGGTATTGCTTTCGCGATTTGTTCAATAGAGCTTATAGTATTTTCATGCAGTTCCAGTCAAGCGTTTTCTCTCTACGTTTTGTCAGCGTCCATGTGGTACATCCATAAAGTAATAATGACACAACCGCTGCTTGGAAGAAATTCCATTTCATTTTATCGAACAGTCTGAGCTGTCCCAAAAATATATATAGATATATATATATACACAAATATATATACATATATACTTATGCATAAATATATAGATATATATGTAGACACACACACGCATATATATATATATATATATATAAAGAAAAAAGAGAAAAAAAGAATATATATATATTTACCAAACACCCCCGCTCGGGCAGGATATGACACAAGGTCAATTTTTAAGCAGAGTTTAACAGGTTTGAAAAAAAGAATATGTATGTATGTATGTGTGTGTTTAAAATATCTACATCTAGGACTTACTCAGTGGAGCATTCATTATGCACGAAAAGATCTGTTGATTCTTGCTAGTGGTTATTTCATTATTCAAAATTCAGAAAATTTAATTTGAAGACAAAAGAATATAATGGCCAAAACTGTTTTTTTATACATGTCAAAATATGTAGAATAATAAAAAAAAAAAGAATGATATTCAAATCTCAAACATTTTGAGGTATAATTATTGTTCTATCTTTATTTTCAATTCGGGTATCGCTCCATTTTAAAATTTGTGTTTATAGAGGACGTTTGGTACTTTCTGATAAAAGAAATTCGCACCAAGAAAACTAAGCTGGAGCTTTAGCCGAGTTTCATAAAGATTTGACAGTAATTCCTGTGAATCTTGTATAATACACCCATATAAACGAGAAAAAGAATGATCGCATAACTTCTGTTTAGTAGCATGGATTTAATTTGGGGCGAACACTTGCGTTGGGTGATTTTCTGTGTGTAGTAATAATTGTAGCAATTGTATTTTGTAATAATGCATGTTGAATTAATATTAGTTACCACGGATGTAGCTAATTTTTTTTACGTGAGGTTAACAGTAAGAGAGAAAATATTTTGTTTTTGTTTTCTATTTTCTTTTGTTTTGCTTTTGTTTGTTACACAATTTTTGAGGACAATAATTTACTTTTCATTTTTTTTTTTTGGGTTGGTTTTGCTTAATTGTTTTAAGTTTTGGCAGTTGCCAGTGAAATTGTTGTTTTTCAAAGTTTGACAGTCATAATGTTTTTTATAAATTGTAGCCATTTGGAAAAAGAAGATTGTTTTTGGATATGCGTCATCTTAAATTTTGTTTTGAATAGTAAATTTAAAGATAAAATCTAGTTGAAATTTAATGATGGAGTTTAATTGTTTTATAATTTCTTAAGTAAATTTGGAGAAGTCAGTAATTGTGTTCTCTTGTGTTGGAAATTAGCTGTAGTAAATTTAATCTACGAATCAAATTTCACACTGATGAAAGTATGCAATTTTTAAAAATTTATCCGACGGATTTGATGTTCACGAATTCAAGTGAATCTTTAGGGGGTCCGTGTGATTAGAGATCTTTCAAGCAATTGTTAGTTTTTTTTTAGTGCAGAAAACGTCCATGTTCTTTTTGGAACGGATGCAAAAGGTGTGATCATGAGAAATTCCACCTACTCTGAGAAGAAAATCATGAGATCGAAAAGCTCCAAGATACTTGGCAAACACGATTTTTCGTGAAGGCATTTCAATATGCCAACGTTTTCCAGGGAATTCGGAGTCAGAAGGAACAGATATAAAGAAAAGGCAGAGAACCTACTCCAAGATTGGAAAATTGACGTGGGAAACGCGGCGGTAGAGAGTAAGGAATGGTTCAGGAATTAGGTCACGCATTCTGGGAAGAGAGCAAAATACGGTCATTTAATACAAATGTACAGTTTCAAAGATGCGTGAAAATATGATCACTTACAAATTGAAGATGAAGTGAGTTAATCCCTTAACGCTAATGAAAAGGTGTTAAAGGTGGGGAGAATTGAGTCGGATATTTTACTTGCTTATTTGTTAAGATTCATTAAGAACTGAAAATCTGAAGAAAAATCGGTGTTTATCCCTTTAATGAGATATCTGCTACAGAGCTTGGTTTTGAGAAGCTTTCTCGTTCCTGTCCAGAGACACCAACACAAAACATGGACTAGAGAAGACAACAAACTAGCACTTCACTGTTATTTAAGGAGCAACCCAACACAATGAGGGTATAGGAAAATGATGGCAGAGATCTGGGAAGAATTCGCTTGGTTTCAGACAAGCTAAAAACTCACTGACCAAGTTTGGACGATAATAAAGAAAGGTTGCTTCTCTGACTTTGAAATACTTGAAATACTCCAGGAAATAAATAGGTAACCAAGAAAAGACACCAATACAATAACCGATAAAGCAAATACAGAAAAACAAAAACACTCTAACCGAAATAAACCGCAAAGTAATGACAATCGAAACACCTCACACCCAAACCACACAGAACAAACACTAACACAAGAAGAGGAAATTAATTTAGAAAATTTAAAGAGAACTATGTATGAACAGAAGACTAGATTACCATCGCTAAGAAACCAAGACTGAAGAACAAGCAAGGTAGAAACTGAAAAATTAAACGAATTATTAGCACATATCAACGAAAAACATCACGGAATTAAACGAATTAATCTATGCAGGGACGAAATTAGTCCGTAAAAATTTTGGTTTTCCACAAAAAGCACTAAGAGAAACTCAAAACTTGGATGGGAAATTCGACTGGAAACACAGATAAGAAATCTTCAGCAAAAAGCACAAACGATAAGACAAAGGGAAAACGCTGGAACATGTGAGGACAAAAAGGAAAAAGTAACATAAGTAAAACAGATAATAAACCTCGAGGAAATAAACCAGAAGTTACTGACGAAAGAAGTCAGAATAAAAATATATTGAGACAGGATAAAACAATATAGATAAAATAGAACATTCCAAAACAATGAAAAAACATTCTACCTGCAAGTAGGAGGAGGTGGTACGAAGACATACCAACAACGACAAGGAAACTAAACAATTTCAGAGCAAAATATGCCAACAAAGAGAACATGACAGAAAAGCCAAATGAATAAGCAGCATGGGAAAGGAGTTAGAAGGACTCCAAGAAGGACGGAAGGCGAAAATACTCATCGATTCACACAGAGCAACACTCAAAAATATACCAAATTGGAAAACTCCAGGCTATGATGGTATACATGGATCGTGGTTCAAAAATTCACTTCCATCCATGATAAACTAGCACTTGAAATAGATAGATGCTTACAAGAAGCAGACGTACCCGAATGGATGACCCGAGGAAAGACCATATTGATCCAAAAAGATCCCCCTCAGACGAACGACCTAAAATAACAACAGACCTATGACGTGCCTACCGACGATGTGGAAAATACTAACGTCACAAATAAAAGAGATTTATTACAAGTTAAAAAACCGAGGACTCTTCCCAGAAGTGAACCAGAAGCACAAGAGAACTACTCCACATTGATCAACACATCCTCAACGAGAGCAAGATGAGATGATAACCATTCCTGTGGCATGGATTAACGACAAACATGCACACTATATGGTCCCGCAAAGCTGGATGATAAACAATCTCAAAATGTACAAGATATCAGACGAAAATATAAACTTTATCGAGAAACCCATGGGAACCTGGAGAGTGGAATTGACAGCCGGTGGAAGAAGCTTTGCTTAGGCAAAGATCCAAAGAAATATATTTTAGGGAGATGCTCAATCACCATTATTATTTGTAATAGTGATGATGCCACTCAATCAAATTCTCAGGAAATGCACAGGCGGAAAAAAACTTAGTAAATCACAGGAAAAGATCAATAACCTCTGGTGCATGGACGACATCAAACTGTTTACCAAAAACGAAAAAGAATTGTAAACCCTTATACTGTGAGAAAATACAGTCCAGACGTAAGGATGGAATTTGGCATTGAAAAATGCGCTATTTTTCAATGAAAAGCAGGGAGCGACACATAAGGGAAGGAATGAAACTACCAAATAGAGAAAAAAACCAGAACGCCCAGAGAAAAGGAAACGTACAAATACTTGGAAATATTGGAAATAGACACCATCGAACAAGTAGAGATGAAAGAAAAAAATTAATAAAATAAATATCTCAGGAGAACAATAAAGCTACTCGAAACCAAACTAAATAATAGGAACCTTATCAATGGAATACCTGTGCTGTCCTACTTGCAAGATACTCGGGACCATTCTTGATGTGAACCAGAGAAAAACTTAAACAAATGGACTAGAGAAGAAGAAAACTAATGACCATCCGTAAGGCCTTACATCCCAGAAATGACATCGACAGACTATTGGTGTCAAGAAAAGAAGGTGGAAGAGGACTTCGAAGACTACATAGAAAAACGTGGTTAAATACTTATTACGGCCACCAGAAACAATAATGACAATAAGAAAGGGAATCTTTAAAAGAGAAGCTGAATCTCTTAAAACAGCAGCACAAAAACGCCATAAGGACCAACTATATCAAAGCAAGAATAGATAAGACGCAACAAAACAGCGGATGTTGGTTATGCGGTGATAGAAACGAAACTATCAATCACATAATAAGCGAATGAGGCAAACTAACACAGAAAGAGTATAAGACTAGATACGACTGGATGGGCAAGGGGATCCATAGGGAATTGTGCAAAAAATTAAAATTTGACCATAGGAACAAATGGTATATGTACAACCCAGAATCCGTCCTGGAAAATGAGACACAGACTCTTCTGGGATTTTGAATACAAACAGATCATCTGATTTCGGCCTGACGAGCAGACATAAAAAAACAGAAGACTTGCCAAATTGGGGACTTTACTTTCCTGGTGGACCACAGAGTCAAATTGAAAGAAAGTGATAAGAAAGATAAGTACCTGGCTTTTGCTAGAGAACTGAAAAACTGTGGAACATGAAAGTGGCGGTGATACCAATTGTAATTGATACTCTTGGTACAGTCACTGCAGGATTGATAAAAGGACTGGAGGACGAGTGGAGACCATCCAAACTACAGCATTGTTAAGGTCGGCCAGAATACTAAGAAGAGACCTGAAGTCTTTAGGAGACTTGCCGTAACTAAAACACTAGTAAGAAACCATCATGGTGGTGTGAAAAACTCTCAAAAGAGTAATAATAATAAAATATTCTTTGATATGAGCAATTTCCAGCAGACATAAAATTATTTTAATTTTTAATTTCCACATTATTTATTATTGACAAAAGATTTGGTGGCAAGTGGGGTAATGTTATAGATATAAACATTTGACATTTATATTCAAGATGAAATAAAATAATAATGTTAATAAACTAATAAAATTAAAATGTCAAAATCAAAGGAAATCCATCAAAGAAAAGATAAAGTAATACATTTGATTGTTATGGCAATGAATCATCTCAATCTGTAATTCTATCTGAAGCGCCTCAAAGTTTATTTTGATTGACTTAATTTTGTTTAAATTTCTTTTTAATTGCAATTTTATTTGACGGCAAAGTCGATTATTTAAACTTTCTGAAAAAATTATTAATCCCGTTAGTCTTCCCGGCATAAAACACTTCCATTATATGTACAGAAAATGGCTGGCTGGTTGGTTGTAGTTTTTTGGCATATCAAATAATGTTGGTTATTTAATGCCAAACCCTTTTTATATGTGAATATATCAAATATATATGATTTGTAAATGAATATTTTAGGTAAAATTTTTAAACAAGCCAGAGCTCGTCAGCACACGGTTAAATGGTTTCAAGCTTTGCTATTTAACACTAATAATTCCAGTCAGTATTTCTCATTCGTTTGCACAATGTCAAATGGTTCCGAGTATTGCTGTTTATTTCTTATTATTTAATTTTATAGCAGTAATTTTTTTGCACGGAGTCAAACGGCTTCAGGTATAGAAAATGATTAAACAGTTCTATTTGACCTATTGATGGTAGCCTAACAGGTGCTACCACACCGAGTCAGCGTAGACCAGGGAGTAATGTCAATGAAGGGGTTATTTTCTAAAGCACTGGGACTGGTACCTGATCATCAGATACAGTTTAGTGCCATATCTAGGACACTTATTGAATGGGGGTCTTACTCCTCTGTAGAGATGCAATCAGCCTTTTCTACTGCTCCAGCCGACCGAACTATGTCATGAAAAGGTTTTTAGTTTCATTTATATCCCACTTATAAGCCAACTTGATTCGACCATAGCTCAAGGCGTCGAATCTGAAGATTTAGAATACCTACCATCAAACTGAAAAGCCAATACGAACAATGATAATTTTCCAAAATAAAGATAGTTATTACTTAACAACGTAGAAACAATGTTTCGTCTCAAAAATTTAACTTTAGCATTATTACACTTTTAGTCATATTGTTATTTAAGGAAAACTGTGTTCACTCTCAGAAAATTCTCAAAACAGCGTGACAACTGAAAAAAATTGGCAAAATATAAAAATCACCAACATTCAGCACTCATAATAAAAATCCTGAATAAATATGCAGCAAATAAATATATACTTTAAAAACCTGGAAGAATATTGCACTTAAAACTCTTAAAATATTCAGAATAAAAGTTACTAGTAAGCTTTTATTTACAAATAACTCGCCTTGACTTCTCAAATTACAATCTCTTCAAACTTTTATTCATGAAAGGATTAAATTAATTTCCAATACAATGAATAGCTTCTTTCAAACCAGAAGCCTCGAATTGAGGTGAATCAACAATTTTAAGAGTTATTTTAAAGTAAAGTGAAGTCTGATACTTCCTCTTAACAATTTAGCTTTCCGAAATTAACTTTTTAATAACTAGTTCATCACTGATATGTCTTCAAGAATAGACAAACGTCTATTTTGTCGTGCAAAGAAACCAGACATATTTGAATAAAATCAGAATGTTTTTTTATGTTTCTTATCTGGTATTTCTTAAGCAGAAAAGAGAAAATTTCTCTAGTTTTGAAGCAATTTCATCGAAATTCTGTGGAAAGCAAGTGAAATTCGTTTTGTTTGCTTATCCTGAAGACATTTTTATTGCCATTTAGAATTTGCAATACTTTTTTCATAGAAAAAGGAAGATTTATAATTCTTTCAATCTATCTTCATGAAATTAAGATAAACTCTAATGAATATGAAATAATGTTGCTTTCACTGAAACCATCTTTCCGTTTAAGAGGATGATTATTTGATTATTTTTCAAACGATTATTCATATACGCTTAACTCCCTTTATTTTTACATTAAAAGCATCAGACTAAATATCTTTTGTCACTATTTTGAGTTATTTCCTGTATCTTTCAAATTAAAATCTTAATCTTTTATGTTTTTACGTAATGTTCTAACGTAAATGTTCTCTGACTTCCTTTTTAGTATATATAATCACACAGTGATCATGGTGGGGCGTTGACAATTCGAAACTATTCCGATGGCAGTTTCATTCGTCAGTCATCTTGCTTGATATTCAAAAAGGTTTTTTTTATTCTAATAGACCAAGGAAACGGGTATTTCCCAAACCGATAAAACATGGTAATTTTCGCTGGCGACGAATGTTCTGAACAGAATAAGTCGATCCCTTCCCCGGAAGAACAATGATGTCAGTTGATTAAATATAAACAGTTTAATAACTATATCTCAAGTGAAATACTATCAACTATAGTATGGTATCTACAGTTGTACAAAACAGAATACGGTTCTGGTCTGGCTATATGTGTGTCGGTCTAAAGTTAACTTTAGCAAATTAGTGAAATCTCGGAGTCATTCACTGATGACTGCGTAAGTATGAGAGTGAGCAACTTTGGCAGAATGCTATCAAAATTACGTGCATGCTCTGCCTCTCTCAATACGAGTCGATCCTTCCTATTCGCTGTCCAAACACAAACCAACTTGAAACGTCAAAACTTTGTCATTATACATACATTTCTTTGTAATCCAAATCTATTCCCATGCTGAAAATGCATCCTAAATCAGCTCTTGTTAAAGTCAATTCCAATAGTCATCTCCTCTACACTTACGAACTCTTGACAATATTCCAATATTATGAGACCGTTACACCTTGACAGCTTCGAAATCCAGAACATGTTTTGACCTCTCGCTATACGAGGTCATACCTGGTCTTCTCAACAATCAATTTGTTTTCTGAGAAAAAATCTAATTTTTCACATTAACACAATCCAGACAGCTGTGAAAAAAATTACAACTACAGTATTCGTGACAGCTGCTAACCCTGTTACATTACGGTCAGTTAACTTCGTTACATCCACTAGTGCTGTGTCGTTCGCATCCAACCAGTTTAAAAGATTGATTTATTTAAACGAATAAACGTAATATTTAAAAACAATAATATCTTAAATTATTTTCTTCATAAAACCATAACTACTATTCCCCAGTCGGCTGGGGCTGTGGAATACACTGACAGCACCTCTGCAGAGGGGTAAGATCCACCCACTATGAGGGTCCCAGATATGATACTAAACAATCTGATGGTGAGGTTCCAGTAATGCTGGGGATTTGGGGAATGCGGAGTACCTCGTCATTGCCATTGCTCCCAGGTCCACTCTGGCCCTGTGTGGTTACACCTTATAGAGCCCTATCTATGGGTTAAATAGAACTAACGGCACACTTATGCTAAAGTGAATTCTTTGACTAAACTAAAAAGGTTTAAATAGAAATGTTTCTGACAATTAAACCCGACTTACATCTAAACTGCGTGCTTATGCTAAACTGAATTATTTGAAATGGAACTCTTTTTTGACATTGAAACTTTACTTACACTAAACTGATCAGTTTAATATAGAACTGTTTTCACATATAACTGTGTGTAAGAAAAATCTGTACTTATACTAAACTGAATTACCTGAATTAAAACTGCTTGACTAAACTGAATAGCTTGAAATAGAAATGTTTTTCACAACTAAACTGTACTAACATTTAAACTACGTACTTTTGCTAAACTGAATTACTTGAAATAGAATTGATTATTTACATAAAAATGGAGTTGGCGTTAAATAACCTACAAAGGTTGATATGCCATAAAACCCAACCAACCAACCAAATCAAAACTACTATAGTCTCAAATGCGAGTTAACCCTGTTATACTAAAATAAGTTAACTTTGCAACAAAAACAGTTCAACTAAGCCACACATATATTAATGATTATGTACGATGTTTTGCGTTTTGCTTTGTTTTGTTTTTAAATTTTGTAACCTTCCGTTGAAAATAACGTTTTCAACACTTTAAAACATGGGCGGATAAAGACGTCTTTTCTTTATAAAGAAGAAATGTTTTTATTTTCTTCAATGAGGAAATTTTTTTTCTTTGAAACTTTTTTCCATATAATCAAATGAATAAATTAAAAACCAATCTTTGATTTTTAGATATGCACCTGCAATTTAAAGAAAATCTCATAACATTTTGATTCACGGATTATTGGAATTGTCAATTTTTCCCGTCCTGTCGCCTGGGACTGTAGAATACGCCGACAGCACCTCTGCAGCGAGGTAATACTTCCCCACCGATGTGATCACGTATTGGTCGTGAGTGGAAACACGTTGTGCTTGAAAACGAGAACTTGGTGGTTGAGCATTCCTTGATCAGGCAGTTGAGTCAAGTAATTTGCTACATACTACTATGACTGTTACTAGGCTAGGCGGTCGGTCGGTGAGGCCTGATCCGATCCATCGGCTGCTCATGTCAAGCCTTTGCAACTAATTTGATCCCGACCGTATTTTTCAATTGCTTTTATGGCAAACTAGTAATCGACCCTATTTTATCTTAAAAATGCTAGAAGACGATGGCTGAAAGTCAATGATGCCGAGAAAAATAAGTCTTTGACAATTTATTAACTTTAAGGCAGTAGCTTTTGGTTACTGAAACATTGAAATTACCAGGGGCTTTAAATATTACTCCTGATGTGACTACACTGGCCGATTTTTCCTCGTTTTAATCAAGGTGAAGGGGTTCTCCCGGTACTGATAAACTCCCAACATAAGTTTAACTCCATAGTGTGTGAAGAGTGGTGGAGTACATGACTCGCGAAAAAAATATATATATATAGCCAATACAAACAAAAAAAATGCAATATTTCTAAATTTGATTCAGAAAATGAAGCAATAGTATTCTCAAAACTTAGTATACCAGAATCTTTAGAACAAACTTAAATAGCTGAATTGTCCCTATTTTTAATAGAAAAATCATCTCCAGCGGACCAGACCTTCGAAATGTGAAAAAGATAAGAAACAGCAATCTGCTCGTGGAAGTGGACAACAAAAACTTGCCGAAAACTTCATCAAAATGAAAACTTTCCTTATATAAAGTGGAGGTGCCCATGGTGTAATGGTTATCGTCGTACGAAATGGCGACATGAGTTCAAATCCTCGACGAGACTGATTGCATTTCACATAGCACTAATACTCTTGGGAAAGGTATGAATCCAATTATTCTCCCTCCAGCTATGGGCAAATAGTAAGGCAGATTAGGTTCTTCAGCCTTGGTGAGGTAACTAGTCTAGGAGAAGGAAAACTCTGAATTCAAACCTGTTAAACTTCGCTTAAAAATTGACCTTGTGTCATATCCTGCCCGAGTGGAGGGATTGGTAAATATGATAATGTAAAGTGCAAAGCTCACTCACATGATAGACTCAATACCTCAGTTATAAGAACCAGGGAATTATCTTTAACAACACCAGAGGAAATAAAAATAGTTTTAGGAAAGCAAAGGGTCACGGACTATAAAAGTATAGCCGTTAGAAGGGGTGGTGAAGGTATACATGCGAACGAATACATCATAACATTTAATGTATCAGTATTTCTTAAAGAAGTTTAAAATTGTATACTATCTCGAAAGGTTAAAAGAGTACGCCCCTGCACCCTTCATGTGCTTTAAATGTCATAAATATGGACACTACAAAGAGACCTGCCGAAGACGTCCAACATGGGGAAGATGTGGCCAAAGAGACCCAGAATATACGAAAGTAGATGGTACCAAGATTGTACAATTGTTACCAAGATTCTACCCTGCATCTCCATTTTTATACAAAAAAAGAGGGAAATCGTGAAAATCAAATATTAAAAAAACGTGACTTTTTTAGAGCTAGAAGGATTGTGAACAATGAAAAACAAATACTCATTCAAACTACCCCAGTGAAAATCGATAGAGAACCCTAAACTTAAAGAAGAAAATTTAAAAGAATTAATAAGCAAGCTCATAAAAACATACAAAACAATTCAACGACTCAGGATCAACCAAATCCCTAAATAGATCCTATAATGTTGAAGGCATGGATATTGAAATTGACAACTTAATTTTTTTAAAACTCAATTTTGCAGATACTTACAAAAATATCTTTGAAAGTAATCGGCATTTACACAAAAATATAAATATATGTATATTTGTAATTTTTTTGTCTTTTATAGTGAATAAAAGGACAAAAACTTAAACGATTAGAAATTTTCTAAAAATGATTAATGTTATTTTGTTGCTTTTTTGAAATTTTTCAAACCTGTAAATGATTCCCAAACAATTAGTTTCAGCGGTTCATGAAAAAAAAAATAATATATATATATATATATATATATATATATATATATATATATATATATATATATATACACGAACCCTGTGCCTTTGAAGCAAAATCTGTCCAGCCATTGTCTCGGTGCTCTGAGTATTCGTTTAGAAATAAAAAATATGTACCTACAAACTATTAGCTTACAAATAATATATACTCAAACAAGAATTGGCATAAATTAACCCAGAAAGGTTTAGATGCAATTAAATACCCATCAATCTGCTAACCCTCATTTTTTTTCTTCGATACTCTGTTCATATTCGAATTGAATACATTGAATTTTCATATTTTTATTTCAATTATTTTGTATAAGGATATCACATTAATATCAGTGATGATATTACACCGAAACTTCAATTTTTTTAATAGAAATAGTCCTTTGACAGAAGAGATAAAAAAAAATCAAACTTTCCTAATTTCTAAGATAGATTCTTACGCGTATGATCTTTTTATAGTGGAAATGGTTGAAATACCTTCAACATAAAATTACCTTGAATGTTTCGATTATTAATATCTAATTTGACTCGCTTCTCGCAAAAAGTCACCCGTGTCTGATTTCATGCACAGAAAGCGCGGGATATCTAACAGAAGGAATTGAAGACATATTATACAAAATTTCAGAGTCTACAAAAGACAACATAATAAAGATAACCTAGAAAAATTCCCTTTTTGTTGTGACTGTAAAAAATTCAAAATTCACTAACTCATTTTTGACCTGAAGGCTAGGGCTGTAGAATACACCGACTGCATCTCTGCAGAGAGATAAGACCCCCAACGAGTGTTCTTGATAGGAAACTAAAAAATCTGATGATGAGGCTCCAGTAATGCTGGGGCTTTGGGTGAAGTGGATTATCCCTTCATTGCCATTGCTGCCAGGTCCACTCTTACCTAGAGTGGTAGCACCTGGTAGGTCCCTATCTATGGGTTAAATAGAACTGTTTGACATTTAAACTCTGTGCAAATAAATGACTTATGCTAAATTGAATCGTCAGAAATAGAACTCTTTGACCACTAAACTGTGTGTAAATAAATGACAGATATTTAATAGAATTGTTTGTGATACATCGCAATACTTGAAACCATATAACTTCATTGACAAGCTAAACTATCTTGTTTGAAATAGAACTGTTTGATCATTTAACTGTGTGTAAACAAAAAACTGTGTACTTATGCGAAATTTAATTGTTTGAAATAAAACTGTTTTTACATTTACTGTGTGCAAACAAAAAACTGTATTTAAACAAATGACTGTATTAACAAAAACTGCATTTATGCTAAACTGAATTGTTTGAAATTAAAGTCGGCGACCGAAGTCGAGAGTGACCCGAAGGCTCCCTTTTCAATCGCTACTGCACCGAGGTGTGGGGGAGGGTGCTACTACTTTCCTTGGATTGCTCGACGTTACCCTTGATCCGCACCTTATTATGCTGAGTGTTAAGCAAGGAGTTTGAAATTAAGTGAAAAAATGAGCTCAAGCTTGTTTAAAATGTTATCTGTAAAATGTGTTTAGAAATCATATATTCAATAAATGTTTAAAAAGGATTTGGCATCAAATGACCTACAATGGTTGATATGAGATAAAACCAAACCAAAGCAAACCAAAGTAAATCATTGGGTTAACTTTTAAATCATAATTGTTTATTAAATATTTAAACTGTTTTTTTTTTATTATGGTTTGGTTAGATTTCTTTGTATAATTCGCGGGTTATTTAATGCCAAATCCATCTTTTGCTAATAAAAGCTGTGGCAATATTTAACCCATATCTGTAGTTGAGATAAAGGGATTCATAACTTCCCCGGGAGTATTAGCCAAAATAGGATCGTAATAGAGTGACTTGCATATGCCTCAGTCCAACGCGTCAGCCAATACGCCACGGGTACTCCCCTACCTTTATTTTTATTATCCTTAAGGCGGTGTCGTAGGAAGCTTGGCAGAAAATTATTCTTTTTAGATAAATAATAATCATTTTGTATCATTTATCGACTTGAGTAACAGCCGAAAATTCCTAAATTATAAATTATTCATTGTTGATTTTTTTTTAATTTGTTAATCTACTGCACATTCTTAGATGGGGTCTTAGAATACTCCGATTGTATCTCTGCAGACGAGTAAGACTCCCACCACCACCACCACAAATGAGTGTCTCGGATATGATGGTGAGGCTCCAGTAATGCTAGAGCTTTGGGGAATGTGGAGTACCCCGCTATTACCATTGCTCTCAGGTCCACTCTGATCCGGGGTGGTAGTATGTGATCGGGTCCTATCTATGGGTCAAGTAGAACTGTTCAAAATTTAAACTGTGCATACATTGCATGTTAAATGGAATTGTTAGAAATAGATCTCTTCTACCATTTAACGGTTTGTAATTAAATGACTGTCCTATTAAATTGTTAGTCATACATAGCAATACTTGGAACCATTTAACTGCAAGCAAACGAATGCGTACTGTTGATTAGAATAATTAGTGTTAAATAGCAATAATTGTAACCAATTCACTGTCTGCAAACAAATGATTTGTATTGAATAGAATGGGGAGTGTTAGCTAGCAATAATTGAATCAATTTACTCTATAGAAACAATAGCAATAATAGTGTACAAACAAATTAGTTTTAACTCATTTAAAAACGAAATTACCGACAAACTAATCTTTTACATATCATGTATATCTATTTAGATATGTACAAACAAATCACTGGTGTTAAACTGTTACTGTACCAAAACAATTCATGAAACCGTCTAACTGTGTGAAAACAAATGATTTATTAAAAATAGAATTATTCGTATTAGATAGAAATACTTGAAACCATTTAACCGTATGCAAAAAAATAAGCTCAGACTCGTTTTGAAAAGTTATCAACAAAATGTTTACACATCATCTATATTTTACAAATATGTATAAACAGGATTTGGTATTAAATAACCTACAATGGTTGATATGCCATAAAACCAAACCAAACCAAACTAATCCTTAGAGATTTGATAGTGCCAAGATTACTAATCACTACTATAACTTTAACCCTCTCATCTTCTTGTATGTTCATTGGAATGTATTATTGCTTAATCGCAAAAAGTGAAAGTATTCAAAGCAACTTTTCTCTTGCTTTGTTTTTATTTGTGTTATACAGTATCCTCTCGTCGCACAAACAGAGAAAGATGAACTAGACATGCTGAAGACTGCTGGAGAATAACGAACTCATAAGCGACGTTCTCTTAATGATTCCTACACAAGAAAAAAACAATGTTACTTGACCAGTAACGACCGACATTTATCAGCTTTGAATGGACTCTGAACGCAGTCTAAAAGACCTTTTGAGAGCGTTGATCGTTAAGGAAACATAGCAAGGGTCAAGGGATTCCATGCTAAAAGTTGATGATGGTTATATATACAAGGTTCATTCAAGAAATAAAGTGAATATGAATAAAATGTTTATAGTTGAATCTTTTTCAAGGATATCAATAGTGATGGGTTCTTTCGTGCCTTAAATAACTGTCAACATGACCTTCTTTACTAACCATTGCGTCCGTAACTATTCCTTAACAAGAGAGTATGTTTCCAATGTCTATTTGACTCACACTCGTTGCAATAAACCCATGTTAGAAAATATTTTGGACGAAAACAATCTTCTTCGTACACATCATACATTCTTCTGTAAATTGCACAAGGTTTACACTTATCAACCACCAATAATTTGATGCCATACTTCTGTTCAAGCCTAAGGCATTCTACTTGATTTATCACCATTTTGAATAGCCTAAAATCCAATATTTTTGCAAGATTAAAATAATTTTGTAATAAATCAATTCCAAACAAAGCCGAGTTAATATTTATGGGAAGAAATTCTGACAAAAAAAATTAATTTTACATTTTTCAAAAACTCCCCTTGTTTATTTGCCAAAATGTCATTTTGAATCCTACGATTACAAAGACACAAGATCAACTGGTTCCTTTGTTGCTTAAATATGTTTAAACGAGAAAAATCTAACTACAATCATATGACAGTTTAACTGCTTAATCTGAAAATGTTACATGATATAAAATATGTTTAAACGAAAGAAAAACAATCAAATTACAATCATATGACAGTTTTAACTGTTTAATTCAAAAATGTTCCATGATATAAAATGTGTTTAAACGAGAGAAAAACAATCAAACTACGGTCACACGACAGTTTCAACAGTTTAATCTGAAAATATTCCATGATATAAAATATGTTTAAACTAGGGAAAGACAATCAAATTACAGTCATATGACAGTTTCAACTGTTTAATCCGAAAATGTTCCATGATATGGATATTTTCAATATCATAAATCAGAGTTAACGCTTACATCAGTTTAAAATCAGGATTTTTTAAAATACAAATTGTAATCATGAGACGATGCAATATATCAAATTGTTTTTGCTGTTGTGACGGGGAAATTGACTAAAATCCCTAAACGGGACTTTATTTTCGCACGTGTGAAGACGGGGCAGGTTGGCACTTGATCCCCTACAGAAATAAGTCCTGTTCAGAGTTCTTTTCTCAGGCAGATAAGAACTGGCATATTACGTGAGGGAATAATTTAGGGCCAGACTGGCCACCGCTGGCAAAGGGGTCCAAAATTTCACACTATCACACACCCACCAGGCCACTAAACTTCTTTCCTTTAGATAATAGAAGAATACGGGCCTATAGGTCTTAGTTGTAATAATATTAATGTTGTTGTAGTAGTCGGCAACTCCGGTTTCCCGTGTGATACTTTAGGAATTAATAGGACAGTTCTAAGCAAGATAATGTAAGGCGAATAGAAGCTGAAAGGAAAGCATGAAATAATAACATAGACCACATGGTAAAATGAAAATACATAGGTTCTTTACTACGGTTATATATATACATATACGTTCAGTAAAATGTCAAACACATATAATAGGATAGTCCATGAATATAACTGTCTTTTCCTGGCTTTTATCCTTTTTCAAATTGAGAGAGAGAGAGTGGTAACAAAATTTGGGTGTAACGGAAAAATGTCCCAAAGTTACTTATCTTATTTTTTTTTACGGGGTTCCACTGGAGAATTTCTCTTCTTTCACGGGCTAATAGACTTTGTACTGTTTTTAATGCTGGCTTGAAGGATTTTGGAGTTCTTCGTGTCTCAGTCTTTTTGTCTTTAGCCCGGAGTAAAATGGCTATCGTCCGTCTGCCACCAGACTTGCTCAAAAACTCACTTTTTTGTATTTACTTCCGCTGAGGGGAAGGGAACCCCACTTCCGTCTGGGGTCCCCCGCCAATCATTTGGCTTCATTTTTCTTTCCCCTTCCGATGTCCGGCGACCCAAGGTCACTTAAGTGCGAACATCTGCGTGACCCACATTCTCTCCTAACGGTCACTTTTTGACTCCTCGATAATGTTAGTTCAACGGGGGGGGGTATCATTCCCACCTCCTCGTCTCCGTGAGCCATCACGTGACACTGTCTTCCTTATTTAGCAGATTTGCGTAAATAAATACTCAAAAATGTCAAGTCAACGCTTTTTTATAAACATATTATACTGAATGTTTAATGGAATAATTATCGTATTGTTCATCCAGGTCTTTCAACTGAGCTAGGAACCAAGAAGCAACTTATATGTAACGAGATAATTAGCATATATCAATTTCTTTAATTAAATGATAGTGTCTGATTTCCATCTTCATAAAAAGGAAATTTTATCGCAAAAGACTACTAAGTAAAATATACTTTCGAAAATCTTGCTTTTATGTTGACTGAATCACTGCTTAACGTTGTCAAGCAGATAGATAGATAGATGAAAACAACCTTGATGAAAATAAGTCATATAATCGCATATAACTCAGATAATCTATCTATTTGAGTTATAGATCGATCGATCGATAGAAAAAATAATTGAGATAGATAGATAGATTTACTTTATACTTATAACCTTTCTAAAAACATAGCAATACTGAAAGACGAGAAAAACTGTCACCTCTTTTTATATTGATACTTTGAATTGTTTACCATCAACAGAGCGTTTAGCCGACAGCTTTATTTAATCATATCTCACACCTGGCAACCTGAAAAAATAAACAGACTCTTTTCGTTTAAAAAAATCAAACAAAATATAACTTTCTGATTATATAGGCATTATTTAACTAATAGAAGTTTTCAGTGTTGGCTATTGTAATATTTCTGTGACAGAAGTAAAAACTAATGATATCAATAATTTCAATAGTCCAAGTTGTTAAAATTATAGAAATTAAGATTGACGCATACACAAAATTGAGTAATATTTTCTTAATTTCTAACCTCACAAAGATTTTTTCATAAGTTTATGGGAGTAAATCTCATCTATAAACTCTTATATGTCCTTAGATATCTTAAACTCTTAGATCTTTAAAGAAAAGCTTTTTTTGTAAAAGAAAAATATCACTAAAGTTTTTCATATTTTTATTGACTTACTATGAATTCATGTTGAAAGCCCTCGTTCTCCCTAACATCACTGAAGTTAAGCAGCGATGAGTCTGTTCAGTAATTAAATGGGTGATGCAACAGTAGATACAGTCTGCATCCTGCGGACTGTGTGCCATATCTTAGTAAATCTGAGTTAATAGTAATTCTTAATTTCTCAGTGAATCATTTTGATGAGGTATTAATCATCCTTCGATAAAATTCGGTTAAAATTGCCAACATCCAGCCATATTTTCTTTCGTTCTGTAATCCCTACTTCATTCTTGTAATAATCATTTCCTTTTTTATTTTGTTTTCGTATTCATTGTATGTGTAGAATAAATCCCGGCAACCGGAAAGCAAAAGTACACAGCAATTCTATTCTGATTATCATATTTCAAAATATTTTACTGAACTTGAGGTAAACACTCGTGTTGTTCAACTAAATGTACAGTGATTAGACCCCGCGCTTGTACCAGTAAACCGGTACAGTGGTTTAAACAATCTACACCTATTTAAATTCCGTGATAGATCTTGATCTTTTTCAGGAATATATATATATATATATATATATATATATATATATATATATATATATATACCCCTGGACAAAAATCTAAGACTACCCTCAAAAAGGAAGAAAAAGATATAGTTTACAATTTCTAAATCATGAAAATCAGATATATGAAAGATAATGTTGAGACATTTAAATTTCTGTTGATTTTTATATTTATATTAGCATTTACGCTTAATTTTAGAATTTTGTTTTGACATAAATATAAGACCAATGGGCAGAACTATAGAAAATGAAGGCAATCTTTTTTATTTAATATTTTGTAGATCCGCCGTTAGCTTTGATAACCTCAAAAATTCGGCTAGGTATACTATCAACTAGTTTCTGAAGTTGAACCGAAGATATTTTGTCCATGCGTTTTTAAGTTCAGAAATTGTTGAGTACTGTCCACCTCCTTCATAAACTTTTGCAACAATCAATCCCCACAAATTTTCCATAGGATTGAGGTCTGGAGAGCACGCTGGGTAGTTAAGAAGTCTTATTTTTGTTCAATCAAGTATTTCTTTGTTATTGATGTATTGTGGTTACCAGCATTATCTTACTGAAAAATCCATTCTTCTCCACATAGACAACGCCTTTCTTGTGCGTGAGATAAACCATTTAGTATCTTCACATAATCTGCTGGTTTTTGTCAACCTCTGATAAATTGTAGTTTAAGTTTTCCCGAAGATAAGAAGTACCCACCCCGATCATAAGAGATCTTCCTCCACTATGCCTTGTTAAGTAATTCTCTTCTGGAAATTCTTTTGCTTGCCAGTACTTCGCAAAGCCATCTGTATCGTCTAAATTAAATTTCTTTACGTCCAAGAAAACAACTTTTCGCCATTCTTGAGCACTCATGGTTTGATATTGAAGAGCATATTCCAGTTGTTTCTCTTTTTGCTTCATAGATAATTTTGGACGATGAATTCTTTTCTTATGCTTAATTCTTTCTTTGTTTAAATAACTTCTAATTGTTATAGTACTGCAAAGAGCATCCACTAAAGATTTCAATATTTTTAATATAGATGAATTTTCTTTCTACTTCGCAAACAATTCTCCTCTTGAATTGTAGTGATAATTTTTCTGGCCTGCCAGTCGGCCTTCGAAATTTCTTTCTGAGATTTTCTGACACTGTTCAGAACTGTAATCTCGCCTTTCTCAAATTCAAATAATTTAGTTCCTTTAGTCATTAATTTTTTAGTATTTTAAGTATTACAGTTTTACTAGCTTTTATAATATATAGACGATATATAATAAATTTTTCGATTAAATTAAGTCCTTTTTTCTTTAGTTTTTATCGGTGGTCTTATATTTACGTCAAATTTTTTTTTAAATTTAGCTTTAATGTTGATATACATATAAGAAATGATTTGAAATTTCTTCTTACTTTAAATTTAAATGTCTCTTAACCTTATCTTTTATATATCTGATTTTCTTAATCTAAACAGTAAACAATATCATTTTCTCCATTTTGTCAAGGGGTATATATATATATATATATATATATATATATATATATATATATATATGTGTGTGTGTGTGTGTGTGTGTGTGTGCGCGCGTGTTAGAAATGCGTTGAAAATTAGATAAATCAAACACATTACTCAAATTTAGATGTGTAATATTTCGTTAGGCTTTATTTTATCTCTAACTTCTTCAGACAGAGACTGTTTTCTGAGTTTATCCATTTAAAAGCATGTGAGGAGAAATGATAAGATGTCGGAGTGGGTATAGTTGTAGCAGGAAAGCTGGGAGGAATTTAAAGTTAAATTTATCAGGTTTCATTAAAGATTTTTTGTTATAAAATTGGAGATAGATTTTAAGGAGCTGATCTGGAAAAAGTAGGGAAGGGTTTGGGTGAAAGGGGCTTTGGCATATCTTGTTTCATGGAAAGATATTGACTCTAATGTAATG
Organism: Sepioteuthis lessoniana; assembly: GCA_963585895.1. NCBI lineage: Eukaryota > Metazoa > Mollusca > Cephalopoda > Myopsida > Loliginidae > Sepioteuthis > Sepioteuthis lessoniana. The sequence continues at coordinate 77,771,249 of OY757910.1, forward strand.
TCGCAGAAAATTGTCTATATTGTGGTGTCTAGGTTGTAACTGGGGTGAGGAAGGGCTAAGAGGTAAATTGATAAGGATAAGGAAAAAGAAAGTATTCTCAAAAGTATGGAGACACAGAGTAAATTTTTCCCATCCGTTTTCTATTTTGATTCTGTTTTCGTTTAGTATGATGTTTGCCCGGTATAGTGAGATTTGGTAAAAACCTGGGCGTTGTTTTCCATGGTTTGTTATGGAAATGACCGTAGATTCAAGTAATCTTCGGTATTTTTGCAGTGTGTGGGTTTAATTAGGGTGGCTTGCGAAAAATTGAATGTATGTTTGAGCTCTGACATATGGGAGAAATGGGCGTTTCGATTGTCATTTGTTTTGATTGATCGTTTTTGTTCGTAAATACTTTTTTCAAGATTGCGTTGAGTTTCGCCGATGCAATGTTTGTTGCAATCTTTGCGTGGGATGAAATATATGCCTGCGTGAGAAGTGGTTTCGTTGTTGGTTCATTTTGTGATGTTTGTGAGGTTTTTAATGGTTTGTGATGTGCTTTATATGATTGGTATTCCTAACTTTTAAATACAGACTACCGAGCAACACAACATATTTCAGATATATCGATGATATATTTATTTTCCTTCCCCAAAACGTTAAAATTGAAGAGATCGGAGAAAAACTAAGAAATGTTGAACCTTTCTATGAAACAAGATATGCCAAAACCCCTTTCACCCAAACCCTTCCCAACTTTTTTTCTTATCAGCTCCCGAAAATCTATCTCTACTTTCAAATCAAAAAATATTTAATGAAACCTGATACATTTGACTTTAAATCCTTCCTAGCTGTTTTGCTACATCAACATCCCCTCCACCATCTTATAATTTCTCCTCACATGCTCTAAAATAGACAAACAGGAAAAACAGTCTCTGTCTGAAGAGATAAAACAAAGCCTAACGAAATATTAGACATCTAAATTAGAGTTAAGCCTTTGATTTATCCAATTTTCCACACATTTCTATCATACTGTCAGATTCACTACAAATCTATCTGTTCTATATATATATATATATATATATATATATATATTAAGTTTGTAAATAGACTTAAAAAAAAACACTTTATAGTGAATATATGGCGTTAATATGTTCAAACAGTGTGCTTAATGCACGACTACTGATATATAAGAAAATATAAAAATATAGAGAGATTTTTAAAAATCCCATGCAGATTAACTATATCAATAATATTAAGTAAAACTTAACAGATAAATTCGATTATAAATTTATTTCAACAGACCCATTTATTGAAAAGCTGTTTCATTAGATGGTTACAATATTTGATTGACTTTCTACGTTACACTGGAGAATGAAATTTACCTTAAGTTAGATATTTAAGTAATTATGTATATCAATTTATAAAAAAAGAGATTTTTGAACAATAAAAAATGAATTTCAAAAGAAACTAAAGAAAGTTGTACCAGATATAGATAAGTCTAATATGATTTGGCCTGACAAATCACAGAATATCTACAAAATCAGTCCATCAGAATATAATAAATTCTGACTCAACGAGATCACGGAGAAATATAAAATTGACTACCAGGACACAGTTAATTAGATTAATATGTAAAATACCAAATTCGCTAACAAGCTGAATATTAAATACAAAAGTGGAAAATAAAAAAAATAAGTCCTATATATATATATATATATATACTCCGCTTCCCAGGGGTGCTGAGCACTCTAGCGTAGGAATAGACGGCTGCCACTCGCGTAATGCAAACTCTTCAAACGAATTGAGCACTCCGGTATCCGATAGTGTTAAGTGTAAACAAACAAAAGTTAATATATATGCGTTAAATTCCTGCCTCGACGATAGATCACAAAATGGCTGAAAGGTATTTTATCGGTATGATGTAAAGTTAGGCGGGTTTCGATACCAGCTTTAAGCGTCTAGTGTGGCTAGACACACTGAAGAGTTTTGATGTAATGAAACAGTCTGTCTGTGGATGACAATATAAATTATAGATATGTTGGTCCAACGAAAGTAAATATTTTAAAGTAAATATGTTCGAAAAAGAATTTTAATGTGGCACTTTGGGTTTTATTTCTTATGTTTATGCTCTACACTTGCTTCTGACTCGTAGAATATAGTTATATGAAACAAAACCTTAAGTGCCACATTCGAATTCATTTCCAGATCAATCCACACACACACACACACTATATATATATATATATATATATGGTGGAACGATAAAATTGTCGCCCTAGAAAAGACGACATGATTCCATTTCCATTTAATGAAAGCTGGTTTTCTTTTTTTTTTTTTTTTTTTGTTGCAGATCATCTACTAGTTGGCCAGTTGTGTACAAATCCCAAGAGCCTTCTATCATGTCTGAAAGTGACACAATGTTCAACGAGCGAGATCAGAGATGCGCCGCTGTAGAATTAATGCTCTCTACCGATTCAAGTTATGACAAGACCATTGCCAGCAGCCTCAACATGCAAATGCAAAATGCCACGAATAACAGGGACGTGCCCAGGATGATAAAAACAAAATTTCCGGCTACGGTTATGGTTTTTGGTATGGTTTCAAGTGAGGGCCACATCATACCAACTCACATCTTCCTAGTCGGCTTGAAAGTCAACACCAAAGTGTGCCTGGATGTGCTGAAGAGTGTGGTGATCCCCTGGTGCAATCAGGTGGCCGGTGGCAGACCCTGGGTGTGGCAGTAGGACTCGGCGCCGGTCCACAAGTCCAAAGAGACCCAGGCTTGGCTTCAGAAGGAGTACTACGACTTTGTTCCCTTCACTCACTGGACCCCTTCTCCCCCGACCTGAACCCGCTGGACTACTTCGTTTGGTCAAACGTCGAGAACATCACCAACCTGACCTCCTACAGCACCAAAGCCAGCCTGATCGCCGCCATCCGTCGAGTATTCACCGAGCTCCCACTGGCACTTGTGGAAAAAGCATGCTCCCGGATCCGTATCGAGACGGTGATTGAGGCTGAAGGCAGCTACACTGAATAGATGTCAGCTCTACTACATAATCAAGTTACCTGAATTGATCTTTTCAATAAAAGTTTTAAAATAAATCTGTAGTGTTGTTTTCTTTAGGACGACAATTTTATCGTTCCACCCTGTGTATATATATATATTGAAGTAAATAATGGAGTTTAATCCGACAATATATAAAGAAAAATTGATAACAAGGTAATCCAAGTAGAAGGAGGGATTTATTGAGAAACAAAGTCGTCACTATAAAATTTTGGTTCTAATGAACCATCATCAGGACTATGAGGAATGATATTACTGATGTTAAGTCAACGATGGGTGTTAAAAAATGTAAAATGCAAAAAGAATATTCCCTAGGTTTTAGTATTTTGCATTTTTAAACATCAGTAATATCATCCTTCATAGTCCTGATGATTGTTCATTAATACCGAAATGCCATAGTGTCGACTTTGCTTCTCAATAAATCTCTCCTACTTTGATAACCTTGTTATCAGTTTTTCTTTATATATATATATATATATATATATATATATATATATATATATGTGTGTGTGTGTGTGGTTCGCTTGTTGGCTGAGTAGTATGATACTAAGTCTAACGTAAATTTGGGCGGGTTTCGATCCCAGCTTCAAGCCTCACTGATCGGTTGTGATACGACGAAACAGTCTGTTTGTGAATGGCAATATATATATATATATTGGGTGAAATAACAATAATGATTCAAATAGAAGAAGTAAGAACAGAACAAGAAAGGTAATCTGGTTTAACCTCCACTTCTCTATAAACGTTATAGTATTAATATAGGAAGGTACTTCTTAAATCCTTTAGATAAACACTTCCAAAAGGAGAACCTGCTATGAAAAAATTTAATAGAAATACCGTAAAAATTAGCTACTCCTGCACTAATAATATTTATAAAATTATATATAACCACAATAGGAAGCTATTAGATAAATCACATATGGATGATAAGAGGGCACAGATATTACTCTGTGATTTAAAAAAAAAAAGAAAAAAGAATACCCCATGCATTGAAGGTGTACTTCCAAAAACGTATGATACAAAGCTATCATTTTCCCCGTGGAAAATAGAAGTGATCAGAGAATATACATAGGGATTTCAGCGGGTGACTGGAAACAAAGATTTTGTAATTACAAACATTCCTTTACTAATTCGTGACTTTGGAATCAAACTACCCTCTTGAAGTATTTTGAGGGTTTAAAGGAAAGTGGACTTACTTACTCCCCAAAGTGGAAAATCATTAGAAAATTTTCGATGGCCAATAGCTTCAATTGTTGATGAAACCTATACCTGGAAGAGAAAATTAGCATAATCAATTACAAAGACACTAGACTGCTATCAAATAAATGAAATGAATTAATATTCAAATGCTGACTCAAAAATAGATTTAAATTAACACGATGATGGTAATAATATAAAGGAGCACAATAGGAATATGATGCCCATGATGAATAAATTGGGTTTGTACATGTCCTAATACCTATTTTTAAATGAACACGCCAGTAGAAATAAAATAGATATGTAACAATTCAGTAACATGAATTGCAATAAGAATAGTGAATTTGGAAAATAATTGGGAAAGATAATTCGACATCACTTTATTAGAAGTAACAAATAGACCTAAAATCGTTATAAAGAAAATAACAATAGGATTTAATAGTGGTCTCTAGGTTATGTATCGTGATATATATATATACATGTATATATAATGGTGACAACATTTTACTGGGTTCACTTAGAAGTCACACCTATTGTTATAGGAAGTGGTCTGACCGTTCTCTTTTTGTTTTTTTTATATTGATTTATTTTCTCTCCAATTTTTTTAGATTTATTTTTATTGTTATTGTTTGAATTTTTTTATTCATTCATTTATTTGTTTATTTTGTTTTTACTTTTTTTATTTATTCATTTTTTTTTAATATTACAATATTGATTTTTTTCGGGGTAACTTGTTTAGCCATCTGAAGAGGCTTGACGAAAAAAACAAGGCTCGTCGAAATAAATTTATAATGGCACAGGGTTTTTCATTGCGATTATATATGTATATATATGTATATATGTGTATATATATATGGTAAGAATTTAACGTCTCAGCTACCTCCAAACCGAAAAATATTTACTGTATCCAATGCAAAAAAAATGCAGAACAAGATAGCAATTACAGAAATAAGGCAGGGTAACAACTCGCGACTCTGAGTTTCAATTCTTCTTTCGTGAAGTGTGCTGGTTATCCACACCAGCATGTGTGTGTGTGTGTGTGTGCGTGAGCTAGTTATCCAAACCAGCATATGTGTGTATGTGTGTGTATGTGTACAGCAAGTACAGTTGAAAATTGCTCTGACTTATTAAAATCTTACTAAATTTAAAATACACCTCCTCTTACTGGTCAGCAGAATACTACAAAGTTATTGTTCTTTGGTGCGTTTTTGTTTTGTTTTGTTTATGTTTTGTTTTCTTTTTTCCTTCTTGTTTTGTTTGATTTTTGTTTTTGTTGTTTTTTGTTCTTTTGTTTGGTTGGCTGGTTAGTTTTTGTTTGTTTGTTTGTTTGTTTGTTTGTTTAATTATTTTTGTTTGTTTTTTCTTTATTTTTTTTTCCAATAATGAAAATAAAAGCGTGACAAAGTTAATATTAACGTGTTTTATACAGAATTAAGATATTTGCCGTTTGAATTGAATTTCTGCCACTAACTTTAGCATTTTCAATGATTAATTGTTCTTGCTAGGTTCATTTTTTATTCCTTTGTAAAATCTCATTTGAAAGCATTTTCAAATAAATTCTTCAAAGTATATAATGTTTTTGAAGTCATCTTTTAATTTTTCCCCAAAGTCAAATTTTCATAAATACAGATAAATTCAAATTGGATACTGTATATATGACACTGGTATCTTCAAAATATATAAGTCAATTCACATTCAAGGAATTTCGTAAAAAAGAATCGATAGCTGTAAATTTCGAACAGCCTACTCAACTAATCTGCAACTCTATCACAAAAGAGAACCGTTATTAAATTAAAAAGAGAGAGAGAGAAATGTATTTATACACTGATGTCATTTAGTCGAGATAAGAATTTATGTGTGTGTGTGTGTGTGTGTGTGTGTGTGTGTGTGTGCGCGTGTGTGTGTGTGTGTGTTCTCTTTGAGAGTCGTTGCTGCAGGCAATACTGATAGTGTTATAATGACATTTTTATATCTAATACTAATACAGTATCTAAATGTATACAAAAACAAACAATGAATTTAAATATGAGAAGAAAGGACGACAAGACATGAGCTAATAAATATATCATGAAATAGTCCTGGTAACATTAGATCGAATAATGTAAAGCTGATAATATTTTTCCTCGGAACTTCATTACACCTTGTCCTATTATCAATGATCTTAGGCGTGCTAGGGTCATTATTATCGCAGTTGTGTAAATAAATAAAGAAAATCAATTGATTGCCTTCAAATTTATCTTTATATCAATGGTCATATTCTCTGCATGCAATTATATCTAAAACTCAATATGATTTTATATATATATATATATATATATATATATATATATATATAAGTAATAGGTCCGAAAAAGATTTCTAATTTAGTATTTAGTTCGTTTTATTCTATTTTGTATATCTATTCTACTCGTGTTTCGGACATTTCAGTCCTTGCAAAGTAGTCTGTTGGCGTTTGAATTTTAACTGAATATTAATTCCAGGTTTTGTGTCTATGATTGTCTCTTTGGAGTTTATTGAGCGTAAAGATTTTAAGAATTCTGTTTTCTTTGTTGGCGTTTTATTTCTAATCTATCTGATTGAGCTTATGTGATGTAATCAGTGTTCGAATATTTTTGTGTTTGGGTTTATATTTATATATGATAGAAATATGTGGAAAGTTAGATAAATCAAATACTCAACTCTAATCCAGATGCAATATTTAATCTGTTTTATTTCACCGAACTTCTTCATTTCAATATATATATATATATATATATATATATGTACGCTTATGTATACATATATATATATATATATATATATATATACGCCCATGTATACATACATGTATTATTTTAGTCCACGTGTCCCTGGAATTTTCTCGCCATTCTTCTTTATCGGCTATCTCTCGAGTTAGGTCCTCTAGACTGCATCTTGTGTCCACACAGAGCTTATATATGTAAGTCTTTGCTTGCTGACCAAAATGTGTGTCTGAGAACTTATGATTTCATCTCTACTACTCCAGCAGTGCTATGCGTGTCTTACTCACCTTAATCGCTTTGTTTGTGAGAAGGGAGGCTGTTGGCTGTACAGCCACTGTTTTGTTGGACGCTGCTTCCAGAATTTGTTCAAAAACAGCTCGTAGCATTCTTGTGTAGTTCCAATCTTGCTTTTTCTCAAAGCATTTCGTAAGAATCAAAGTGGAGTAGACATAAAGTAGCAATGATACGGCTCTAATTTGGAAAAAAAATCTCGTTTTATTTTATTGAAGAGATCATATTTCTATATGATCGATAACCGGTAAATATCAGTCTATGCCTTTCCTATTCGTATTGTGATATTGCTTTCAGTAGATGAGATACTGTTACCGAGCTATGTGAAATGTTCTTCAAATTTCAGAGGCTCGTCGTTTAATATAGAGATGACACTATTTTGCTAATAACACATTTTCTCTGTTTTATCTCTGTTCACGTAGAAACTAATACCTTTTGCTGCCTGGTCCAGACTATACAGCAAGTATTCAGCTTGAGCGAGTGTATTTTCAAGAAATAGCCAGCATCTGTAATGATATCTGTGAGATATTTTTTACTTCTTGCTTTTATAATGAGACTATTTTTCATTAGATCTGTTGACGTTTATAGTACGTAATCTAAACAGATGGAAAATATATATGCTCCTAATGTATCTCCTAGCGAGACAATTTAACGAAAACAGTGTCACCATTGGGTGAAAGAATCATTTCTTTCGTGTTTTTGTAGAGCATCATTATCGCAATAACAATTTCATATATATTTCATATTATTTGCGCCATCTTTCTTCTGTGAGCGTAATTAAAGACCTTAGAGAAATCTACAAACAATTGAGTTGTTTCAAGTTTTTTTTCTCGTATTTCCTCGATGATCCGATTAATTATCAGGAATTGTGGATCGATTTCTCCGAAAACTGCTCTTATTTTTCCTAAGAATTTTCTCGACTTCTGGTCGAAAGCTATTGAAAAGCAGGGCGTTATAAACCTTAGTAGATATGGCAGTATGAGATATGTCTCTGTAGTTCTAAGTGATTCCTAGGTCACCTTTCCTAGGGTAAAAACGAGGAAGATTTTCATCCTATACTTATTTTCATCTCTATACTTATTTTTTATACACAGCATTGCAAAATCAAAGAAGTAGGATATTAAATTTCCTGGTCTTTCATCGATAAGGAATTATTTCATCGAGAACTGAGTTCTTCTTTAATTTTTCCAGTACTGTGGAAAGTTCTTTTTCCGTAAACTGTCCAAGTTTGATGTCTAGTTGACCCTTAATAATTTCTTCGTTAGGTTTTTCTGTGCTTTCTGGCGGATTTTCAAGCAGATTCTTGAAATACTATTTCTACTTCTGAAGTCTTTCTTCTTAGTTATCAGCTTTTAATTTTGTTCTCGAAGACCGTTTCCTTCCAATAACTTCTTTTTTAGTCTGCCATGTTAATCGTGATTGTCTACCTTCAATAAAATTATGATTTTATTCACTTGGATTCGAATGTGTTCTAATTATTCTTTTTTATATATTTTAGTTCTTTCAGGATTTTTAAGCTTCGGTGCATTTGTGTTTGTTGGGTTTAAGTTATTGCGTAAGGATACTTTTTTTCGAGCTATCTCGTTTTTCCCCTAACTGCTGCTGACTTGCATGAAACTCTAGATTAGGCTCTTGGTTTGGTGTATGCACTCGTCTGCTGCTTCTAAGCGGGTTGTAATAAAGTTTTTATATTCGTTATTTGGAGTATATCTTACAGTTTTATCCAGTTCAGTATCAAATTTATTCCTTAAAGTTACCTTATATTGATTGCGTATATAATTATTGGCATGTGACGGCCAGTCATATCATGAGTTACCCGTTTGTTTCTTCTTTCTGAGTAGAGTCAAGCGCATCTTTGCCGAGACGCTTCTGTGATCGGAAGATACTCCTTCAAAATAATAGTATGTCTCACAGTTCAATGTGCTGTTTATCCACTCCTTGTTTATGAATAATAATCTAGCTGTGCTTTTTAGCTATTTTGGGTAAGTGTAGATCCATCGCTTTCCCTTTTGTTGTTTGCCATATTTACAAAGAGTGTTGAATATTAGTGATAAAGTATATATGTTTCATCTAGAAGAGCGTGGGCAAACAGAGTAGCATTTGGTATCAAATAGATTCTCACTTCTGTAATCACAGGGCTATCAGTAGAAGTGTAATTAGCAATAATATATTCATAGTGTTTCCATCTGATATTTATATTGAAATCTCTTGCACTAATTATTATGAATTTATTTCAAACTAACTGACCTAAAAAACTGACAATCCATGTAAGCAAAAATATATCCAGCTGTAATCAAATGTCTAAACATATGCCTAACAAACCGTCTTTTGGCCAAAATATACTGGTTGTTCTTGTGACAAGACATGTTATGGACAAGAATAATTTTTTAAATGCCATTAAAATGTTATTTTCCTGTGGTTAAAATCAAAGAGAAGAGAGCGAAGAGAATTTTTCTTGGAACTTTCTACTATTTCCTAAGGATTCATGTCACGGTTCTCATAAGTAATGTCTTTGACTCATAAATTCGCTATGCGCCCGTGTATTTGTATACTAATGAAAAATCTTTGGCTTTTCTAACAAGCAGCAAATATCTCAGAACAACTGATATAAATGTAAAATTGGAGACACATTGGCCCTACAACTTCAGTTTTATCTCTCTCATTAATGTTTTGTACACCAAACTTAAGCTTGGGCAACAACTATGACTGAATGCTGATTTCTCGGATAAATAATGGTGATATGTTCTTTTTAAACTAAATGTATCGACAGGAATTAATGTTAAGTTGTGAAACCCGTTTTCCTAATATTTTTCATCTTAGTCCAAAAATTCAATGACACGTCCAAGAATCAAGAATATTAATCAAAACAGTTATTTTCTTTTCCAGTTTTATTTGTTAAAGATGTTTTTGATTTTGAAGAATTCTATGAATTTCACCACACATAATTGCTGAAAAGCATAGCATTTAGACAGACCATATAATTTAGAATTTTTCAGTTCATATACTTAAATTACACATAGAAGCACACGAGTGTGTATATGGATGCTTAATAAAGTCATAAATCAAATAAATTAAATTTCCAAACGGCAAAAATGACAGATTTTGTCGCATTTCGTATATTTCAACTCGAGATGTAAGTATTTTCGCCAAAAAGAAAATATCTGTCGACTCATGAAAATCACAATGAAATACGATTACAAAAGAAATCAAGGAATTTGTTCGTATGATATATGATGACGGTAAATCTAAACCTCAAGATGAAAAAAATATAAGACAGAATGATATTTTGCCAATTCCTCTGCCAAATGCAGGATATGACACAAGACCAAGTTTTAAGTAAAAATCCTCTTTGTGCAAGTATTCATTGTTACGAATAGTGCCAAAAATATCAGAGGGGAGTCCGTTGCGCAATGGTTTGGTTTGGCTTGATTTTATGGCATATCTACCAGCTTATTTAATGCCACATCATTTATATACATATAAACAGTTCTTTTTCAAACAATTCAGTTTAGCATAAGTATGCAGTTTAAATGCGGAAAAAAGTTCTATTTCAAACTATCAGTTTAACATAAGTTCATTTTTTTTGTTTACACATAGCTGAATGTAAAAAGAGTTCTATTTCATTTAATTCAGTTTGGCATAAGTACAGTATTTAGTTCTATTCAACCCTATCATGTGCTACCCCACTCCGGGCCAGAGTGGACCTGGCGGAGATGGCAATAAAGAGGTACTCTGCATATCCCAAAGCTCCAGCATTACTGAACCTACACCATCAGATCGTTTAGTGTCATATTCAAGACACTTGTCGGGGGAGTCGTACCCTTCTGTAGAGATATAGTCAGTGTATTCATCAGCCCCAGCTGACCAGTCCAGATTTTGCAATAGGTAATATGCTGGACCGCAACGTCGTTCTGAGTTCGAACTCCAGTCCCTCTATTACATTTATTTTCGTACTAATAACGCTGGAAAAGGCATAGAGCCCTCTTATTCTCCCTGTTATAGGTTAAATGACACCACTACTGTTCTTTAGAAGGGAGTATTTAGCATTAAATTCCCCACGAAGGTTGATGTGCCTCTGAACAATGAAGCCAAACCAAAAATAGACCACTCCCGTCGGCATTTCCTAATTTGCAGGAACCTCAGGCATCAGGCGATAAATTGGATCCTCTCCTTTTATATGAAGGGTTTAGTACTACTTGCAAGTAAGCCCCCCTGAGGCGAAGATTATATATTTCAACCGAACTCGCACTGGTAGCAGGTAAAATCTAACTCCACCTTCGAGGTATTGTAAATTTGTGTGTCTCCTCGAAACCTTCCAAGCCCTATTCTGGACGTTCACAGATACAGACATGCATATATATATATATATATATATATATATATATATATATATATATATATATATATAGCTGTGTGTGTGTGGCGTCAAAACGAATAACTACTTTGGGCAAAGAGAAGAAATATAAATTACATGCAGTTTAATTTAATCACCTTTATTGAATACGTGTTGCTTAGTATCGATGTTAACATTTCCTTGGTTAATGTGTCCGATATACTATGAATACGAGTTTGGATGCCTGAGGTTGCTCGAGAAAAATACATTCAAACAGTCAAGATATGCATAAAAAGCATTTGTTACTGAAGAAATATTCTGATATAGAGACCAAAGCAAATGCCCATTGGTTATGAGTGAGCTTCCGATTACGCAAGATCAGTGCTTCTACCATTATGCACATGAATGAAAACGTTTTGGCGGAGGGAGGGGTCCATCTCATGAAAAGAAAAATTGAGTTGGCGGTAAAATATTTTCAGATTTTTGAAGAGTATATGGTACGTTAGAATAAAGATCATTAATCGATGTAAGAATCATGAGAAGTTATTTATTGTTTACAATAAACAAACCAATATATTCCAGTAGCATATACTTCTAGAGTCCATGAAACGAATAATTCTTCGATATTTAAAGGGCTGTTACTTGGTTGCTGAAAGCATTTTCTTGTTGGAAATTGTAGATATGCTTTTGCAAACGTAAAAGACTGTTGTGGAGATGTCTGGTGGATAATTTGGGTGTCATACATTTTCGCACTCTTGTTTGTTCAATTTTTACGATGACATTTACGAGAAATGCTGGACAGCGACATCATAGTCAGGCGTTGTCACAGAGAAGGATTAATCCTTTTAGATTGACAATGGTTGTAAATGTTACAGTTTATTTATCAAGCTTAGCTAAGTTATGGCACAAGGTCAGAAGAATAAAGTCATCATCATCATCATATCGTGCTGGCAGCACGGATATCCCTGACCCTCTCTCGCCACTCCTCCCTATCGTTCATCGCCCTAGGTAGGTCTTCAGGACAACAACCTGTATCCTCACATAGCTGCTGAATGTACGTTCGTGCTGGTCGTCCTGCTTTTGCGCGGCCATGTGTGGGGATCCATAAGAGTACATCTCTTATGAGTTCATCTCTGCTTCTCCAGCAATGTCCTGCATGTCTGGTTCGTCTAACTTGAATAGTTTTCGTGATAGGGGGCAGGTGGCCGTACAGTTGGTGTCTTGTGGGGTGTTGCTGCCAGGGAACAATGATCTGCCAGTTAAACTCACAAACGATTACACAACGCAAAGCGCCAATGCTGCAGTTCTTTAGTAATTTCCAAAGCTTTTTGCTTAGATATGGCACAAGGTTGTATGAATGGGATAACTGATGAGATTCTAACTCCCTCGTAACGGTTTGCTCATCTAGCTTGCTAACCATTACACCACGCGAGGTTCCCACGATGCAGTTCTTAACGCATTTCACCGGTTTCCCTTGCAATAATCGTCTGCTTTTAAGGTTTTGCCATAACTTGAGAAATTGTTGGTGGTGATTCCATTTGCATAGGACTAAATAGTTGATAACCTCTTTTCGATACATTTTTCATATGGAGAAGTGTTTTGGTGCTTCATCTAGCCCCAGCAAGTGCACAAAATGCCATTGGTTGTTATATAAGATCCATTTTAACATGTCATAATTCTTTTAACAAATTGATCGTTTTATTTTGGTTTGGTTGATTTCAGTGGCATATCAACTATTGCGGGTTATTTTATGCCAAATCCTGTTTATACATATATGTTAGATATAAATGGTTTGTAAATACATTTTGTTGATAACCTTTTTAAACGAACCTGAGCTATTTTTTGCACACAGTCAAATGGTTTCAAATATTGCTATGTAATAGTAACAATTTAATACTAGTCAACTGTTTACGCACATTTAAATGGATATGAATATATGATTTGTAAGGGAATAGTTTGTGGGTAATTTCTTTTTTTACTGATTTAGAACTGATTTGTTTGCACAAGAGAATTGCTATTGTTTGTACACAGTTAAATGGTTATGCTTTGCTTTCAAACACTAATAATTCTATTCAATATCAATCATTCATCTTCCGATAGTGAAGTGGTTGCAACTATTGCTATTTAACACAAATAATTCTATTCAATATTACTGAAATACTCACAATAACTTAATACTTTACCCAGTCATGCTTAACAGAATTGGAGCAGTCTGTGGTTCAAATTAAGAGTTCAGTTCGAGATGTCTTCGTGGTGTAAGGGTTAAAGCGATGGACTGCGGAATCGTAGTACGCGATTTCGTACTCCAGTCGTGCTATTACGTTCACTTTCGGGCAAAAACCCTTGGGAACGGTATGAACCCCCTTATCCTTCCAGCCATGGGTTAAATAGTACCACTACTGTTCTTCTTGAAGAATGGCTTTAGCATTAAATAACGTACAAAGGTTGATATGCCATTAAACAAAGAAACCAAAACCAAACCAAACCGAGATTTCGAGTTCGATATGAAACACCTTAAGAAAGTCGAAGCATATATCGGCTGAGATGTTGTGAGTATAACAATAAAGATGAGATAAATAGTCAGAATATTCTAAGTAATAACAATAACTCATTGGTTTGCTCACGGTTAAATGGTTTCAAGTATTGCTATTTATCGCTAATGATTTAATTAGACAGTCATTTGTTTGCTCACAGTTCTATTGTCAAAGATTTCTATTTCTAATAATTCGATTTAACATAAGTCATTTGTTTCCACTCAGTTTAAATATCAAACATTTCTATTTGACCTATAGATAGGACCCTATCAGGTGCTACCACTCCGGGTCTGAGAAAAACTGGGAACAATGACAATGAAGGGCTACTCCACATTCCTCCAAGCATCAGGTCTGGAGCCTCACCACCATATTGTTTAATATCATATCTAGGACACCTGTTGTGGGGATCTAACCCCTCTGCCGAGATACAGACTGTGTATTCTACAGCCCCAGCCAACTTGGCTGGTTTTATTTTTTGGTGGGTACATAGCCAAAAGAAGCCCAAATCAGACTTCATAACGTCGATTTTCTTTTTTCTTGCAGCATTCAACTGTCAAACTTTTTCTTTTTAATTCCCAATTTGTGCAAATGTTAAACAATTCTTTCATGACTGACGAACAAATTTTCTCCAACCGCTCGGATTGTTTTGCGTTGACCTACTTTAGTAAGGACCCTCAACTAGTAGTCGCAAATCTCAAAAGGCTCTTTTGGCTATCATCCAACTTACGAAATAGTTGAAAGCAATGGTAAGCCGTACATTAGTTGACAATCTCATTGTCAAATACTTGCTTGTTATAGCGAACATTTTCCACTGATTTACGTCCTATTTTTACCTCATACAATGAAATCGTTCCATCAGTCTTGAATAATCACCGATAAACTGCGAAAATAAAACCGTTAAAATAAATCCGTAAAGTTAGTACTTTAAAATGGCTCATTAGTTCGCACTTTGAAATGGAACATTCATTGAATATCATCATCATCATCATCTTCAAGTCGCGATGACAGCAAAGAGTTCTCTCTCTCTCTCTCTCTCTCTCTCTCTCTCTCTCTCTCTCTCTCTCTCTCTCTCTCTCTCCTTCCAAACCAATCCATCGCACCTGGCTGGTCTTCTAGGCTACATTCTGTGTCAGTAGAGCGCTGATGTAAGTCCTTGCTGGTCAGCCAGTATTGGGATGTCCACGTGCAGGAGTCCATAAGAGAACGTCGCTTATGAGTTCGTCCACTGCGTGTTGTTTTTAATTATTTCTGGAAGCAGCACACCACAAAACAGCTGCTGTCACCCATCTATACACCTGCCTATAATTGTTGTTTAACTAATACAGTAAAGTTTGCAAAAAGGAATCAATATTTAAGGTCAGGAGAAATGATATCTAAAAAATTGAAATTGGGAATGGAAGTTTCATTCGGAATTAAATACTTACCAAATGTTATAAAAATCGAATAGATAAAAGATGTTCTTTAATGTTAAAATTGACGTATTTTATTATACATAAAATAAAATAATTTTTGAATTCCCAATATCATAATTTTCTCTTATCTTTCACCAAACAAATGGCATGGAAAATGTGATTAAATGCAACTTCGCTCAAATTTGAGAATATTTTAGATATAGAGTTAATATGAAAAGAGCGTATTCATCACTAAGTAATTGGTACCTTCACGCATGTTTAACGCAGAAAAAATATCCTGAACGTGTATAAAAATATTCTTCACGGTAATATATCTTGTTTTGTAGTCTTGGGTTGTGTTTGTTTTGTTTTTGTTTTGTTTTCTTTTTCATTTTGTTATGTTTTTGTTTTGTTTTTGTTTGTCTTTTTTTTTCTTTTGGCTTCTTTTGCTTTTCAAAAAAGAACGTTTTTTTAAAAAAACCTGATGTAAAATGTCTTTCTTATGTTGTGATAAAGGTTTTTGTATTAGAAGGTGTTTTTAACACTATAAACAGTGGATTGTAATACGTTTTGAAAATAAGTTTTCTGCACATCACTAAATCAGAAATTCCAATATTCATTTTTCTCTGCCATTACAAAATATTACTCTGAAAGAAAATAAATTAAATATTTATCAATAAAACTACATCAGAAAGACACACGTTTGGTCCACAAGAAAAAGATTATTTGACGCTTCGAAAAAAATGTAATACGTACATAATATATATATATATATATATATATATATATATATATATATATATATATATATATATATACCAGTGTGTATATATATATATATATATGTGTGTGTGTGTGTGTGTGTGTGTGTAGAAGTATGTATGTATGTATATACGTGGTGCTTTCAATAAGTTTCCGGACTTTTTTTGAACAGGCATTTAAGATTGTCGTAGACTCGCGAAAATCCAGTATCTTATTGCTATACATTTTATGAGTTGACTGACCAATTTTTATGATTTCAGGTTCAAATCAACAGCTACAGCAGCAATTGGAATACACCCTTTTAAAGCCTGATTGTCACAGCTGGTGAATTTCAAAAATGCAATCTGACACTTTAGAAGAACGATATACAATAAAATTCTGTTTTAAACTTTGAAACAAATGCCACAGAAACGTATGGAATGCTTCAGACTGCTTTTGGAGCATGTTGCATGACTCGAGCATAAGTTTTTGAGTGGCATAAGAGATTCAAGGAAGGCAGGGAGTCTGTGAGGGATGATGAGAGATGTGGGAGGAGTAAGGAAGTCAATTGTCCAAAGGGTTAGAGTTAGGGTTACTATGTTGAGGTTTTAAGGGAGTTCAGGAAGGGATTCCGACGGAAGAGGCCAGCACTTTTCAAATCGGGTCAGTGTCATTTCCACCAGGACAATGCACCAGTCCACAACTCCATCCTTGTCACCGACTATTTGACCAAGAGGGGCATGAAGACAGTTCCTCAGCCTCCCTATAGTCGAGACCTTGGTCCCTGTGACTTTTGGTTATTCCCTAAGCTCAGAGGCTGTGGTTATTAGACAATTGAGGAGATGAAAGAGACTGCGACGAACGTCATTGACACGCTGACCCAAGAGGCCTTCCATGGGGCCCTTCAGAAGTTGTTGTAACGGTACAACAAGTGCCTTGCAGTAGGAGGAGATTAATTCGAAGGGGACTAGAGTCTCATGTGTGTACTATCAATAAAAGTGTCCATACAAAAAAGTCTGGAAACTTATTTAATGATCCTCGAATATATATATATATATATATATATATATGTGTGTGTGTGTGTGTGTGTGTGTGTAATCCCTACGATCCGCGAAAAAAAGCGTGAAGAGTCTCGGTCGCTGCTACTCCCTACCACTTACTGATCGAAATCGGCGGCAGGACCTAAGAAACAGCTACAAAATGGATTACGCTATATTGATAAATGTGACCTCATGAACAAAGATAAAATATGGTGCATTTATTTTGGATTAATTCTTAAATTACCATGGCCATTGCAAATATATGAGGTATCACTTACAAAAGTTGAAACAATGGAGCGGTTAATCAGTAAATTTATTTTAAAAAATGGAATACCTAACTCCTTAACAAACGTAGCACAATATAGTTCATCAGCAAAACTAAAACTTCCAACGTTGTTACTTGTTGAGGAATATAAATTAGGAAAAATGCGACTCTTCCAAATGCTGCGTGACTCTCGTGACCCACTGGTGAAGAACGCCCAGCCTTCTGTGATAAACAGTCGAAAATGGAAGGCAAAAATAGCTGTAGAGAATGCAGAATCGGCCCTCAGGATGAAAGAAATAATTAGCACTGAGGCAAATGGAAAAGCAAGTCTAGGACTACATCCACAGCGTTGGTGTTCCAACGAGTCCTCGTCAAACAGAAGAAAAATGGTGTCGGAAGAAATCCATCATCTTGAGGAAGTTGGGCATTTTGCTACAAGTGTAGCATAAAGAAAACAGGGCGCATAGGCTAAGTAGGAGAGTGCAAAAGACAGAGCTGTCACAAGGAGAGATCTCAAGCACATGGAACCAAAGAAATTAAGTTTTCTCATAAAAGCAGTCTACGACATCTTACCAACACCAGTCAACCTTCATACTTGGGGGGTTAACTACATCCGACCGATGCATAGCATTTGGGAAAACTGCGAGCCTCAAACATATTCTCACTGGATGTGAGCACGCTCTGAGAAGCTATACTTGGAGACATAACAAAGTCCTGGAGATTTTTTCTGAGGTTTCAAAAACATGTTATGAGACTGCCAATAAAGCTCTAAATATTATCAGCAACAGAGCAATTCAGTTCGTTAAAGAAGGAAATATTTCAAAAATTGCACGTAAAGATATGCGTAAACCATCATTGCTTGAGGGCTGCACGGACTGGCACGTAACAACCGATTTAAAGCATAACTTCATATTTCCAACTGAAATAGCGTTAACGACAAAGCGTCCAGATATTGTCATTTGGTCCGTTAAAGCAAAAAAGTTTTCATTATTGAGTTAACGGTCCCTTTTGAAGAAAATTTCGACTGGGCACATCAGCGTAAGTTGGAAAAATATGAGGATCTGCGAGAAAAGTGTGTCAGAAATGGCTGGATAACTAATGTATTTCCAATCGAAGTCGGATGCAGAGTTTCTATTGTCAACTCAACCTCCGTTTTCTTGACTAATCTTGGACTTCCTCCATTAGACAAGAAGAAATACATGGAAAAGATCTAAGATAAACCTCTAACTGCATTAGCGTGACTCTGGCAATCCCATAGAGCGACAACAATCTGACAAAGTCTGGTGGTATCGTGAGATATTGCTCGGCGCCCTGGGCTAGTGGTTATGATGCTTCAGCCCCGAAACCATGCCTGAACCCAGTGTCATTATCTGATGAAGGCTTAGTTAGAAGCTATGTTGTTGTATAAACATCAGTTATTGTATTACACCTACTACATGTATATATATGTATATGAATTTATATATATATATATATATATATATATATATATACATATATATATACGTATATATACACACACATACACACACACACACACACACACCGATATATATATATATATATATATATATATAAAATAAAATAATTTTTGAATTCCCAAGGAATTCTATATCATAATTTTCTCTTATCTTTCACCTAACAAATGGCATAGAGAATGTGATTAAATGCAACTTCGGTCAAATTCGAGAATATTTTAGATATAGAGATGATATGAAAAGAGCGTATTCATCACTATTCATATATATAAATATATATATACGTATATACACACACATACACACTCACACACACAAATGCACCGATATATATATATATATATATATATATATATTACACATAAAATAAAATAATTTTTGGTGTATTGACTTCCTTACTCCTCCCACACCTCACATCATCCCTCACAGACTCCCTGCCTTCCTTGAATATCTTATGCTACTCAAAAACTGATGCCCGATTCATGCTGGATGGTCGAAAAGTAGTCTGAATCATTCCATGCGTTTCTGTGGCATTTTTTCCAAGTTTAAAAACACAATTTTATTGTATATCGTTCTTCTGAAGCAGGGAGTCTGTGAGGGATGATGAGAAGTGTGGGAGGAGCAAGGAAGTCAATACACCAAAAATTATTTTATTTTATGTATAATAAATAAATATATATATATATAGAGAGAGAGAGAGGGAGAGAAAGATCTATGCTGCTTACGTAACAGTCATAAAATCTAGGATTCCTGGTTAAAAGTCACATAAATAAGATGAAAATATAACTCGTAAAAAAATCTATATTAACACTGTTTATCAAAAACTTACAAGATTTTTTTCTGTGTGGTGTAAGTGTATGTAAATTGGTGAATATAACTTATGAAATATGTTCTTCGCTTCGGCAAGCATGAAGATTTGACGGACCTAGAAAGATGGAAAGAGATTAAATCAATATTCTTTAGTTAAAAATGGATTATCATAACACATCGTATTAGAAATTGATAACGATAAAAGAACATACAAATAAACAATTTTCTTACCAACTTATATACCTTTTTCTTTTTATTTATTTCTTTGTCTTTTTCGGGTGGGAGCGTCTTTTGTTGTTATCTACTTCTAAAACAATGCATCGCGTTAACAATCCATTTATAACTAACGAGTATTGATTTAACCCCTTTCCGTCTTGCTAGGTTCGCCTAAACTTCAATATCGCACCGTCATCAATCGTCTTAGCCTAAAATGCATGTGAGTGGATGAAAATACGTATCTATTGAAAGTTAAAGTAGGTGATTCGCAATGAGTGATAATATAGAAATGAAAAAAAAACGGAACTTTTTAAATACAAAAATTAAGCATAAACACTGATGTAGTCAAGCTTTGTAGATTAAGAATTAGTATATATACGACCTTTTTCATTACTCAATTTTCGACTCTAGATAGCAGCCGGCATCTTGAATGCTGATTTTCGATTACAGCCTACTCACTTAAAAGACTTGCGCCAAACAGTTTTATTTCCATCATTTTGCCTTATGCTATCCGAAGCTCAGTAAACATTAACTATGTACATGCACGTTATAAACAGGGTGTTTTACAATTTTTGAAAGAAAAGGGTAAGGTAAAAATCATGACCTACAATTGATTGATTAATGACGATTACATTTATTAAAAGGTAAAATGATAACATTTTAGGATCTGCAAAAATTTAGCCCTAAATACCTATTCCTGATGCTCGCCGTTCAGTTGAAGGCACTGTTGAATTCGTCGAGCAAAATTATTGATAACAGGGACACATTCCTCCTGGGTGATCGTTTGAATCTTTTCAGAGATGGATGCCTTCAATGCAACAAAGGTGTTAAGCTTTTCCTGCTAGATGTTGAAACTTCCTTTTGGGCCTTGCTTGAAAAGTCTCGTTGAATTAATTTCGTAATGTCTTCACGCAAAAGATCTTCTGCTCTATCGTCAAGGTATCATTAAAGCATCATTTCACAATATTTGATTAAATATATCAAAAAGTTAAATATTTCACAGCAATTACCTGAAAATATAAAAAGAATAAAGTCAACTGAGAAAATGTAAAAGGTTGTTGCTTTGTTTCAACAGTTGTGAAATACCCGATAAAATGTAGATTTATTGAATGAAAATATCTTCACTGCCAAATAGAATAAGAAAATAGTTCACAATACTCGTTTAGTTTAATTGAAATTGCAGAAATTCTGCATATAAAACTTTTATTGATTAGAGATAAAATTGAAAAGGAAAAGTTTCAAATTTAAATTAGTTAAATATGTTCACATAGAGATACGTCTTAACTTTGCAAATGACAAGTTGGCTACATTTTCTTGATGTAATTTATGTAAAACTATAACGTTCGGTAGATAAATTTGAACGATTCTCTAGAAAAAGAAAAAAAAAACTTCTCTTTAAATGTCGAATAAAAATGATTTAATCAGTTTGATTTTTTTTTAATGTCTCGTTCTAGATTTTCCAAGAAGCTAGCTACATGAGATTTGTCTCATGATCAAGCAGGCCGCACTACTAAAAAAAGTAAAGGTAATTTTACACTGAAGGTAACCTCAAATATTTCTACAACAGAAAACCATATGCCTAAGTATCTGCATAAGAAATTTGATTTTTTTTTATTTAGTAAAAAGAATTTTCTATAAAAATTTAAAATCTTGGTGTAATATCAACGATATTAATGATATCACAAATATCAATGGTATAAATATCACGGATATCAATGTAACACACGCTACTGTTACGATAAATTGCCGAATTTTTTTTTACAAAATATGAAAACTTGGGAAATTAATGTATTCAATATGAATATAATTCGTGTATCGAAAAAATTGAATATTTTCATAATCTGCAAATCAAAATATTTTTAGAATTCTTTTCTTTATGTTACAGGAGAATATTTAACAAATAATTTCATTTGTCCTTTTTAGATTCAAAAAATATTCATTATAACAATGTACATAAAAGTAGTAAGATTAGTTTCTTATTCATTTGTTTGAACGAAACGAGGCGAACAAAATTTTGATAGACTTTATTTTACTCAGGCAGCAATTCGGTTATGACTGTTCAGGATATTTAAATTATTTTATCCTCAGTAAAATATAATTCAACAATAAATGCTTGAGACGATATATGAAATAAATATCTGTTTAAATTTGAAAATAATCTTCACTCAAATATATATACATATGAACACATACATACATACATACATACATACACTCACAAATAGACCAATTTTAATCGTTTGTGAATATATTAAAATTCTGTACCCCACCCCCGTAAAATACATACATACAGATATATATATATATATATATATATATATATATATATATATATATATATATATATATATAAGAAACAAAAAAAACAATATTTATATTCCATTATAAATCTATTTCAATTTAGGCACACATTTAAAGTGTTTCAAGTATTGCTATTCAGCACTAATTATTCTGTTCATCAAGTATTGCTATTCAACACTAATTATTCTATTCTATTAAATATCAGTCATTTGTTTACACATAGTTAAATGGTCAAATAGTTATTTTTCTAACAATTCAATTTAGCATAAGTCATTTGTTTACACACAGTTTAAACGTCAAACAGTTCTTTTTGACCGATAAGTAGGACTCGAGTCAAAGTGGAACTAGGAACAATGGCAATGAAGGGGTCCTCCAGATTGCCCAAATCACTAAGCCCGGAGACTCGTTGTCAGATGGTTTAATGTCATATTTAGGACACTCGTTGGGGGAAGTCTTACCACTCTGCAGATGTGTATTCTATAGCCCCAGCCGAATGTCCTGGGAAAGGTATAAAGCCTCTTATCCTCTGGTTATGAATTATATAGTACCACAACTATTCTCATGCAAAGATGGTTTGGGGATTAAATAACCCACGGAGGTGGATATGACATTAAACAAAGAAACTAAATCATCAACAAAGCTCTGCTTTTTGCCTAATCAACACTCGTGACAAGCATTTTTGCCAGCGATGACTCAAGAGCAGACACGTCACGCACGAAATAAAAAATACCTGCACCAGCCGACAAAAGCCAAGTTCTCACAAAAGTGATCGCGTCATTGTTAAGAAAATATTATTCTTGTAGTCTATCATTTGTTAACCCGATTTATGTGAATGAACTGATCGAGACGTTCTTCATTTCGTTGGTCACATCATTGTTAAGAAAATGTTATTCTGGTAGTCTCTCTTTTGCTAACCCGATTTATGATAACGAACTGATCGAGGCGTTCTTCATTTCGTTGGTTAACAGCCGGGTCAAACATGACTTCTCACTCACATCAATATCCTCATTATTAAAATGCATGACTCACCGTCCGGAACAAGATCATATCCACTATTAGGTCCCTGTAAACATTCACAAAACGTCAATGAATGTCTATGGGTGCAGTTTTTCTTTTTTGTTGTTTTTTTTTAAATTCTTATACGAGGTGCATACGATAAGTTTCCAGACTTTTTTCGTATAGGCACTTTTATTGATAGTACGCACATGAAATACTAGTCCTCTTCGAACTAATCTCATCCTGCTGCAATGCACCCGATGTACCGTTCCAACAACTTCTGAAGGGCCCGATGGAAGTCGTCTTGTGTGAGCATGTCAATGACCTCCGTCACAGCCTCTTTCATCTCCTCAATTGTCTAATAACCACAGCCTCTGAGCTTAGGGAATAACCAAAAGTCACAGGGACCAAGGTCTCGACTATAGGGAGGCTGAGGAACTGTCTTCATGCCCCTCTTGGTCAAATAGTCGGTGACAAGGATGGAGTTGTGGACTGGTGCATTGTCCAGCTGGAAATGCCACAAACCCGATTTGAAGAGTGCTGGCCTCTTCCGGCGGAATATCTTCCTGAACTCCCTTAAAACCTCAACATAGTAACCCTAACCCTAACCTTTTGGCTAATCAACTGTGGTGTATTGACTTTTTTACTCCTCCCACACCTCTCATCATCCCTCACAGACTCCCTGCCTTCCTTGAATCTCTTATGCCACTCAAAAACTGATGCTCGATTCATGCAAGATACTCCAAAAGCAGTCTATACGTTTCTGTGGCATTTTTTCCGAGTTTAAAACAGAATTTTATTGTATATCATTCTTCTTAAGTGTCAGATTGCATTTTTAAAAGTCACCAGCTGTGACAATCAGATTTTAGTAGGGTGTATTCCAATTGCTGCGGTAGCTGTTGATTTGAACCTGAAATCATAAAAATTGATTAGTCATCTCATACGATGTATAGCAATTAGATACTGAATTTTCAAGAGTCTACGACAAATTTAAATGCCCATACAAAAACAGTCTGGAAACTTATTGTATGTACCTCGTATATTGTTTTGCTTTTGTTGTTATTTTACAATGGGGATGCGCATCTACATATATCACTCACTGACTCACTGAATATTTTCGATTTGATTTTGACTTAAGGAAATAAGACTTAGTCAGTTTTTTTTTTTTTCTTTTTTTACCTTTTTAGCCTAAATGCATAAAGCCGCGGGTAAATGCTATAGACACCTAGCAAAATCGGATGTTCTTGTAATTAGGGAAAATAAACAAGAATCAGTAATCTCTACTGAAAGAAGTATTGAGTAACAAAAACGAAAGAAAATATCCATAAGGCTTGAAATGTTTACTATGTTTCAAATTATTGTTGGAAAATTCGACAAAATTTTCGACCAGATATTTTATAGAAATTATGAAAAGATTAATTCAATTATCAAATTGAAATAACTTAATTATAAAACAATAATTTAATCACCAGTTCGAAAACTGATGATGTTGGTGAATTTCTGTTGGTTTTTTGGGGGTTGTTTTTTGTTTTTTGAAAAATGCTCTTTTTATGCGTCATATTTTTTGTTTCCTCCAAACTTTTATCTCATTGTGTTAATGACTCAGTTTTATTGTACAACTTTATGTGTTAAAATGTGTTTTCATTTGTCTCTCAGTAAATCAATATATTTGTATAAGATTAGAATATGAATTTATATCTTCACTTTTCTGTCTCATTTTCCTTCTATCAATTAACTTCAACTTTTTCCAAAACTCGAAATGATTATCTGCTGTTTTCATTTGTTTACTTGTCATGAACTCTCTTTGTTTACAATTGAACACGCTTCATTTAGCGGAATCAGTTGAGACTGGAAACGCTTTAAAAGTGAATATTTCAATGGCTAGAATTTGATTGTCAGTGGTACATGGGATCTAGGAAAATCTTAAAGAAATAAATGTACTGGTATTTGTCGCACACCCCACCAAACAAGTGAGTGTGTCACAAGACCTTTTATAAGGTGGGTCCGGATATAGGAACGTAACCACACACGCCTGATATTCCCAGAAATACCTCAGGCCTCGTTGGCATTCCCCTAAAAAAGGGCGGTTTGAGCGCCTGGCAATAAACCTACTTCCTCTGAAGAGGGTTAGAGTCTGTGGGGACAGCCCCCTGAGATTCGAGGAGCTCCGGTTTTAGCGTGCGTGACATGAATACCGGCTTCTCAGTATTGTCAGACAGCCTCGACCGACTGCCACCGGAACCAAGACACATCCGACCGGATCTGTATACATGTGAATACGCCTGGCCGAAGTGTATCCCTAGCCCGACGGCCTGGAGCACGTTGGTAAAAAAAAAATGACCGAGATGTGGCACAAGGCCGTACGCATAAGAGCACCTAATGAGACTTGATCTCACTCGTGAAAGTTTGCTTGGCTAGCTCCCGAACCAATACTCTATCTGAGGCGGCTAAAAAATAAATGTATATAATGTATACGTCGGTGTCTTACAAATAAGTAATTTTTTAAATTGATTCTGAAACTTGTTTCTTAAAAGACGAGAAAGTAGAAATAAAAAAAATAAAAAGAAAAAAGTTGATTTAATACAAAATTCTAGTTTATTACTCAGTGAATACACAAACTGAATCATTCACAAACATTGACTCAAAGAATTATTGGGGAAGGAACAGAAATTACAATAGATTTTAGAGTACTTGTTTGTAAATTAAATTTTGATTACTCAAATATGTGTGTAACCGAAATTTTTTATACATTTTCGGGATTAGTTTGTTTATTAAATGAACTTTATTGTAGCTGTCTCTATCTTCTTTTTTTTTCCCCTTTTCTTTTTCTGCAGTATTTAATATCATGAAAATTTGGTGAAAATTTGGAAGACAATAGCAAGTATAAAGAAATAAGAATACTTTTTTCGAAATGGTGTTCCTGTTGTTCTCGAAAGCCACCGATATTTTTTTTTCAGTTGGATTTTTAAAGAAAAAAGTCAACATTTCAAAAGTTATTGGTTTTCAATAGAAAATGTAATTGTGAGAAGTAACAATCTTTTTGTGCCAATGCTGTAACGCATTTGAGAAAGATCTTAAGAGATCTTTCAATACAAAAGAATATTCATCATTATACAAAAAAAAGCCGCTATTTACAAATAAGCGCCAATGTCGACATCATTGCCATTGTCATTACCTTCAAGTATCCCTAGAACTATATGATGAGTCAAAGTGAACACTACGCAGATGATATTGCGCTTCTCACAAATACACCTGTTTAAGCAGAATTTCTACTGTAAAGCTTGAAGAACGAAGCCAACTGCTTGGCTTCTGCGTTAACTTAACTAAAACAGTTACTATGATCTAAACAAGGGAGTACCACCTCCTCATTAAATGGCAAACCGCTGAAATTAGTTGACCATTTCACATACCTCGGTAGCAATATCTCATTTACTAAAAGCACATGCATAGGAAAGGCATGGATTGCTATTGACAGGTTATCGACTATCTGGAAACCTTATCTATTTAATTAGATCAAACTAGAATTCTTATAAGCTATAGCCGTGTCAGTACTAATGTATTGCTGCACTAGTTAGACTTTCTTAGTGAAAAAAGTTATATGGTAACTACGCTATGGTGGTGCTTACTGTTTTGACCAAAATCTCGAAGCAATACCTCACAAAATAGAAGCAGTATGGTTACTACCCTCCCATCTTACACACGAGCTAATTAGGATGAGCAAAACATGGTAGGTACTGCTGGAGATGCAGAGATTAACTAATAAGCAACGTTCTCCCGGGGACTCTTACACATGGACACTCCAGCGTTGGCCGACCAGCAAAAACAATAAGCTCTGTGCGCACACTGAATGCCAAGTAGAGGATCTACCAAGATTGATGGACGATAGGGATGGATGGTGAGAGATAGTGAAGGGAATCCATGCTATCATCGTGACTTGATGTTGATGATTAACAGTATTGCTATTTGCATTTCTTTCGTCGTCTTTTAGATTCGAATTTCTTGAAATCTGTTTATGTGCAATTTTGAGACTGCTCTCAAGTGCTGCAATCATTTAGAATTCGATTGTCGTTTACATATTCTAAATCAATTAAAGCCATTGAAGAAAGTTCTAATATCTTTTCACTTTTTGGGGGCTATAACCTGATACCTATCGATACATCTACATTAATAATCTAAAATCCACGGTCAGTTTTGGGACTGACGTTTTTCATTACTGGTAAGGCTGGCCACATGATTATGATGCCATTTTTTTTTTTCAACTTTAAACTGTTATTTTACCCAATTCCTTATAACATTTATTTACCGGTATTTCTCCCGCCAGAAATTTAAAAAGTGAAATTTAATCAATAACAATCACATTTTGTCCCATGGGTGAAAGAGAATTTGTTCTAATTATGCCTAAAGTAAACTTACGTCCATATAATTTAAATTATCATTGAATTATAATATTTGATTCCCAATCAAACGAAAAATTGCATTTCTATTGAAATGCAGAACTAATCAAGATATACAAAAAAATCCAGCTTTCGTGTAAAGAGTATTTAGTGTAATAATATTCTTTAGATTTAATTGGGTTGATAGCAAATCAACCCTTGTAGTTCATTTCATGCCACATCCTTTTTATACATATATATATAGTAAATGTGTATGATTTATGAACACATAGTTTGAAGCTAATATTTTTAAACAAGCCACAAATATATGGTTTCATGTATTTCTATTGAACACGAATAATTCTATTTCCTTTTAACCATCAAAGGTTCCAGGCATTGCTATCTAATACAAACTATTCAATTCATTAGTAATTTGTTTGCACACAGGTAAATGGTCAAACAGTTCTGGGGACCGTATCGGGTACTTCTACTCCCGGTCAGAGTTGACCTGGGAGTAATTGCAACGAAGGGGTACTCCAGATTTTCCAACGCTCCAGGACTGGAGCCTCATCACCAGATAGTTTAGTGTCATATCCATGACATTTATTCGGGGCGGGGGCTTACTCCTATGTAGAGATTGAGCTGAAATACCCCTTAGTTTGTTCATATCTAGTTTTTCTTTACAACTTCTTTTGCTGCATATATCTGCTAATCAGAAACACTTTGAAAAATTTTTATAATGTATTTCATCTCTGATCATAAAAGATAACAAAATGTTTCTAAAACGCAATCAATGTTTTTTAGCGGAAAAAAAAACTTTCAATAAAAATCTAACACATTGCAATAACCTCTCTAAAAATTGGCGGGAAATACCAGTAGTGAGTTGATTTTTTTTTAATTTTCTGTACTATTTTTGTATAATTTCTAATGTTGTCATTCATATTTGTGTGCATATGGTTACGTGTATGTACATATGTTGATGTGTATCCGTATGTGTATATATACAAATTTATGAGAAACTTTAAGAAATGTTAGCGAAAAAAAGATTTGAAAGTAGAGAAGTGAAAAATATTGATCATATATTTCTCAAAGATTTTACTTTTTCTTGAAATCTGTAAAAATGTAATCCGCAAAAGCAAAATATTTTTACGCCTGTACAAGCGCACTTCTACAACTTTTTTACATTATAACTCTGCTTTCTTATAATCAGGAAGAAAGCAGCGGTAAGGAGGACTTTGGGAAGAAGTAGACTAGGGTAGTTTTGATAAAGGTGATAAAAATCGGTTGATGAAATAAGGATTGTGAAGAGACCAGTATAGACTATTCAAGATTATGAGAAATTTGCCGAACAGGAGAACTGTAAATGTTAGATCAAATCCATATGAAGAAATATTAACTTTCTGAAGAGTGGAAGTTCGAGAAAGAGGCCGATAAACGGAATTCAGCGGTAGTGTGGGATAAGTTAATAGAATTTTTCGACTGGTGAACAAGTTTTTTTCTGCTATATTAGTCTTTGAGGCCGATGGATTCTATTAATGATCATTTTCAGATTAGTATGTATTTATTGTATTGATTACTACTTCTAGAAATTGTTCAAAACAAGACATCTCGAGATAACTGATATTTGCTCGAGATTTTCATGGTTTCGTGTATTTTTTCGTGCATTTTTTCCCTTTCTTAATTGTTCTGACGTTAAAGATTTTAATGCTTATCTATCCCAGAGCGTTTTGTATAAGGGTATTTTTGAAAATTTTTCAGGCTTTGGCTCGTTTACCGAAACACTTCCTGTTCCCCAATGATCCTGCATCAAAAAATAAGGTCTTATAAAGCTTAGTTTTTGGTAGCCGTTACCGTGATTTCAGCCTGGACTTTACTGTTAAGAACCGTTTACAAATTATTCTATTTACATGTGTATTCAAATCCATTTTTAGCGAGTGTTTGCCATGAGATATATATCAGATCACTTTTACTAAATTAATTTGTTGTTGGCATTCACAGAAGAAATAATTATCATTATTAATAAATTGTTTAACTAGTTCATCTTCCATTTTATTTTATTGCTTTTATCGCAACGCACAGATATTTTTTTTCTACAACGGAAACAGAGAATTAAATTACTTAAAGATGTAAGCCGGCAATATGTAGACATAACAGAATATTGATTAAGCTTCCAAAACTATCCGCAGGACGCCATCTGATGGTTATTTTGAAGCCTAATGATGCGATGATATTCAGATTAATTGGTCAAACCGTTGTTTGGGCAAACAAGCAAAAGATTAATGAAATACTTTTATTCACCCAAATTTTTATGCTACTTTATAAAAATACATTCAATTAGATAAATTTATTTGAAATTTTAGCGGCAGAAAAAGAACCTAATGCCTTTAATGAATGAAATTAGACGAAATTAAATGATAGCGTGTTCATTCTATCTTAAAAATGAATAATAAACAACAAACCAGTAGAAATTGTGGTTTATCAATTATTTTAAAACAGAATGCACGTTCATTACTAGAACTTTCGGCTCTCTCTCTCTCTCTCTCTCTCTCTCTCTCTCTCTCTCTCTCTCTCTCTCACACACACACACACACATACACACACACACACCACTTTCTCTCACCACTCTCCCTCATATGAATTTCTCACTGACTCCCAATTAATCTACATCATTCTATCTTTATTTCATAATACAGTTTCAGATGCATGTTGTTTTGTTTTTTTTAATCTAGACTTAATGCTCAAAAGTTATGCGCTACATAAAAAGTTAACAGATATAATATTGAAATTTCGTTTTTGGTACGATATCTACTAAAATTTTCTACAGAATTTAGAAGGAAATAATGCTATAATTCAACTATTATTCAAATTTGCTTTTAAATAAAAACTTCAATAATACATCCACCAGCATATAGACACATACATCTACTCACATCTAAGTGGATAGTTTTCGTCGTAGGAAATGGACCTATCGACCAGAGTTCAAATCCTGAACACGGCTGTTTCCATTTCATATTGTAGTAATACCCGTCGAGACGGTATGTATCCAAGTATTCTTTCTCCAGCTATGAATAAATTATAGGGCAGATTGGGCTCTTTAAATTTGATATGGCCGCCGGTCTAGGAGAAGGAAAATTCTATATTCAAACCAGTTAAAATTAACTTGAAATTATCTTGTGTCATATCATGATAGAGCAGTTGGGTGTATGCATATACCCACACGTGTATATAAGGTTTTGGGTAGTTCTCATGGCGTAATAGCTAAAACACTAGCCTGCGAGTTCGATCTCCAATCGCGCTATTACGTTCACTTTCGGTCTAATAGTGCTAGGAAAGGTATGAAACACCTTATCCTATTAGCAAAGGGTTAAATAGTATCGTTGCTGTTCTTTTAAGAAGATTAAATTTGACATTAAATAACCTACAAAGTTGATATGTCATTAAAAATCTAAGACACGTATATTAGTTTTGTGTTAGAATTTTCTTAATGCTATTTTTAAAAAAAAGACACGGATTACACAATTTTGAATGGTTTTTAATTTTCTGTATTCAGTTTTAATTCACTATGGATTAAAAAGAAAAACAATTTCCAGCGAACGTAATATAAGTGCGTTACTGTGTGTTGTACCTCTTCAAAGTGAGCCAAGCAGAAAGCAAAGAAAATTTGTTTGTTGGAAAACTTCGCGTTGTGAATGGTTTATTAAAATGAATTAAGGTGAATTTAATTTTGAGAACAAACCACCCAAATTCAGAACTGGTTATTCTAAGTTCTTTTGGTTGAACCCACTAAATCTACGTTAGAACGATTTAAAAATTGGTTTTGGGTGCTCCGAAGAATTAGAACTTTTCAAAAAGATGAAAAATGTAAAAATAGAATGTTTCAAAAATATGGAAATCGTAAGAATAAAAACGTTTTAAAGAGACAGAAATTGTAAGAATAGGGACATTTCAAAAAGATGGAAATTGTAAGAATAGGGACATTTCAAAAAGATGGAAATTGTAAGAATAGGGACATTTCAAAAAGATGGAAATTGTAAGAATAGGGACATTTCAAAAAGATGGAAATTGTAAGAATAGGAGAGTTTCAAAAAGATAAAAAAATGTGTTCAACGTTATTTGTATTAGACAGCGTCTTATTTACTGCATTTGAATTCTTACAAGACATGAAAATGTACATGAATAGATTAAAAGCAATTTCATGTGCCAAGCATCGAAAAGCATCAGTGGGTCCAAGACAATATTCAGCAGCAATAGCAATGCTTAACCCTTTTGGTAAGATAAAAAAAGGCATTGCTGTGTATTTAGAGAGAAATGAGAATCGTATCGTTATTGTAGAACATAGTCGTCATCGCTTTCTACATTTGAACGCTGCCAATGAATAAGAAAGATCATTTATAAGACAGAACCTGAAAAGCCGTACTCTTGTATAACAACCCCCGTCAAAAAAATTTTTTGTTGACATAAGAAATTGAATTCAGATAGTAAATGCTTCCTCACAGAGCATAATTACCAACTTTGACCTCATTGACTTATTTCTTTTGAGAAATTCATCATTCTATGTCTTGCTAAAACGTTAAAGATATACTTGATGTTCAACATTTCATTGATTGTTTTATTCTGTGGCAGCCAAACTTATTTTCTTATTAAATTTCAGAAAGTTCACGTAAAAAGCATTGGAAATACTTTCATGATTAATCAAAATATTTACTAGTTTTTAATTAACTTATTTTAGTTAAATAAAAACACGCTGGGAAGATTTTTACATTGGCACAAAACCTATTTTTCGCAATGAAATCATTTGAACGTTTTGAACACTTTCATTACAAGAAAAAGGTTCATTTAAACAGTGTTGTCAGAGTAGAAAAATTCACATTCGAACTAAGAATATAGCAATGAAGGCTAAGCAGACATACAACAGGAATTTTTAACTGGAGGCATGCATATAACTGGAGCCTAGATTATTACTGACCAACAATTATTTAGGGAATATTTAACATGACTCTTATTTTTTATATCCAATTATAAGCTAAGTTGTAAATTTGCCTATTAACAGGAATCAACTATAATGTCATTGAGAAAAAAGTCAGAGAAAATCCATCTATATAAATCCATCAGAAAGTGGGATCGAGTTTTTCAACAGTTCTCATCAATGAAGCATAAAAATACTCTGAGAAAAAAAAAGGAATTCCGAGACTCAGAAAAATAATAATTTTGATAATAATGCTAAGAAATAAAAGCTAGATGGGAACTACACAAGGACGTAGCGTTTTCTGAATTAATCCTTGAAGCAGCACCCAACAAAACAGCAGCTTTACAGACATTTACTTTCCATCTTACAAACCATCCAAGTAACAAGACATGCTTGGGACTGCTAGAGAAGCAAAATCTTACTCATAGGGAGAAGTGGTGAAAGAGGATCAAAGAAACCCGTACTATTAGCACAATTTAATGATGATGATGATGATGATTGTCACGTTTATATTCTCATCTTTCATCCATTATTTGCCCTTATTTCATGAAATATAAAGAAAAATTATTATTTTACCATGGTTATTTTTTAAGACGACTTAAAATCAGTTAGTTATGTTTCTTTCGACATCGACAACGACGCATCGATTAACCACTACAATGCTACAGCAGCAGCAGCTACTGCAACATTAATAGCAATGACGCCACCGAGGACGTGAGACACGCGAGGCGTGTTTCGGAAGAAACAGTGAGTCCCCGAGCCGACTAAAAAAAGCCATTCTTCTAGTAGAAGAACAGTAGTGGTACTATTTAACCCATAGCTGGGAGGATGTAAGGGGGTTCATACCTTTCCCAAGGGTATTTGTCCGAAAGTAAACGTAATAGAGATACTGGAGTACGAACTCGCGTACTACAATTCCGCAGTCCATCGCTTTAACCATTACACCACGAGGACACCCACTAATCATGTACGTGAAAATCAGCTCCAGAGCTCAAACAAAAACTACTAAAATGCAAACAAACAATACAGATAGCGACATTTAACGTTAGAACCCTAAATAGAATAGGTCAACTACCAGAGCTAACTGCATCAGCCGTAGAACATAAGATAGACGTAATTTGTATACAAGAACATCGATACACTCACACCGAAGATATCAAATATCACGAAACTGGCAATGGATGGATGCTGGTGACTGTATCGGCATGGAAAAACTCTGTCAATGCATCGGTAGGAGGGGTGGGGATGCTTATAGGACCAAGAGCGCTAAAAACACTTAATAGCATTGAGAGAATACAACCTAGGATGATGGCCGCAACGTTTAATGGCAAACCCAAAGCAACGATCATCTCCTGCTACAGCCCTACCAATGTTAGCGAAGAAACCTAACTAGTCACCTACTACGAGGAGCTATACACCCTAGTACGTAGCACTCCGAAACACAACCTGCTAGTCATTGGCGGAGATATGAATGTACAAATCGGGGAAAACAGAAACAAATACAGCCTACACAACACGTCAAACAGGAATGGACAACATCTAATTGATTTCATGATAGAAAATAGATTAACATGCCTCAATACAAACTTTCAAAAAAGGGAGGGAAAATTATGGACCTACACATACGCGAACAAGAGTAAAGCACAGATAGACTACGTCTTTATAAACAGGAAATGGAAAAATAGTGCGATGAATTGCGAGGCATACTCCTCTTTCGAGGGTGTGTCCTCCGATCATCGAATAGTTACCGCCAAAATACGACTAAGCCTACGAAGAAACGCCACACGAACAGCGACAACTAAGCACTATGACTGGGCCCTACTTAACAACAGAGATATTAGAGACAAATATGCATTAGAATTAAGAAACAGATTCGAAACACTACAAGAGAATACAGAAAAAGTTACCCCAAATGGCGAATATGAAAAGTTTGTTGAAGCACACCTTGAGGCGACATCAAAGTGTATCCCAACAAAACCTAGAACTAAATATAGAGTCCCTTGGGAAATGTCAGCGGTTAGAGAAAAACGTGCACTCGTGAAAACTGACTCCAAAAGCTATTGGAAGAACCCAACAAACATAAATGCCCGAAAACTATAAAAGGCACAATATCAATTAGCAAGAATATATCTAAAAGAACAGGCAGAATACATACAAAATCAGATAGATAAGATTAGAGACTCGGTGGAAGATAGACAATTCAGGATAGCCAGGCAAACAATAAATGAAGTAAGTAGAAGGAAGAGCACAGCCAAAGCAAAATTGAAAGCTGCAAGCCAACAAGAAAGAGTAAAACTGTGGGAACAGCATTTCAAAAATCTACTAGGAAGCCCGCCGAAAATAACGGATGAACCGATCTCCAGAATTATCAAGCAATTAGACATTAAACTAGGTCCTTTCACCAAAGAAGAACTCGACTCGGTTCTTAAAAAAATTTAAAATAGGAAAGCTGCAGGGTTAGACGAAAGACCCCCAGAAGTGTGGAAGACTAGACAATTCGACGATATACTGCTCCGGCAATGCAACGCAGTCTATAGTCAAAATAGGATAGAAAGATGGACAAAGGGATGCATCCTTCCTTTCCCTAAAAAAGGCGACCTCGGATTAGCCAAGAACTACCTAGGGATAACACTTACATCCATAGCAGCCAAAATCTACAATGCCCTACTACGAAACCGCATAGAACCCAAAATAGACAACATCCTTAGGAAAAACCAAAATGGCTTCCGGAGAAATAGATCCACAACCTCACAAATATTGACCATCCGTAGAATCCTTGAAGGCGTTCGGGCAAAAAACCTTCAGGCGACATTACTATTTGTCGACTTTACCAAGGCCTTCGATTCCATACACAGAGGGAAGATGGAGCAAATCCTACTAGCATACGGCCTACCAAATGAAACCGTAGCAGCGATAATGATTCTCTACAGAAACACCAAAGTGAAAGTACGTTCACCAGATGGAGACACGGAATACTTCGACATTGTTGCAGGAGTACAACAAGGAGACACACTAGCCAAATTCACCTACCTAGGAAGTAGCGTCTCATCAACCGAAAACGACATTGACACACGACTGGCGAAAGCATGGACAGCTATAGATAGGCTCTCAATCATATGGAAATCAGACCTGACCGATAAAATGAAACGCAGTTTCTTCCAGGCAGCGGTTGTCTCGATACTGCTATATGGATGCACTACATGGACGCTAACTAAACGGCTGGAGAAGAAACTTGACAGCAACTACACAAGAATGTTGAGAGCAATACTGAACAAGTCCTGGCGACAACACCCCACGAGACACCAACTATACGGCCACTTGCCTCCCATCACGAAAACTATACAGGTTAGACGAGCCAGACACGCCGGACACTGCTGGAGAAGCAAGGACGAGCTCGTAAGCGATGTACTCTTATGGACCCCCACATATGGCCAAGCAAAAGCAGGACGACCAGCCCGAACTTACATACAGCAGCTATGTGAGGACACAGGATGTAACCTAGAAAACCTCCCGGAGGCGATGAATGATATGGAGAAGTGGCGAGAGATGGTCAGGGATATCCGCGCTGGCGGCACAACATGATGATGATGATGTTTCTTTACTTGTCGCAGGAGGCGCAACAATAATTCTTAAAAAAATACGTTTGACAATAAAAGTCCAGCATCTCTTTTCATGTTTCAGTGATGTATTTCAAAAACAAGATAAAGATATACGTAAAAGAATTTCTGCAAACCTTAAATTTGACAATATTAAAAAAGATTAACAACCGCTGAATTGTGATATCCGAAGGAATTTTTTGAATAATTACACTTTCTTTAAAACAAAAATCTTCATATATCATTACATATTTTTAGGTCAATCTTTTTGTATAACATTGCAGAATGAACAAGGAATTACGCCTTGGGGATAATTTTTTATTCCTATATTTTGAAAACTTAATAAATGTAGAATTTAGTTTTTTTAAATTTGATTTTTATGCAATATTCATAAAATGATAGCATAAGTTACTCAATTTGCTTTGCTTTATAATCGATTTGTATATTGAATTTGTTCTTTTTTCCCCTTAATTTGACACTTGAAAATTTGACATTTGAAAAGGTTACTTATTTTCGTCTTCTTTTATATACTTTAAAATTTTGTGACAGGTTTTTTAAAGCATGAAGTTAAATATCATCACCGTTTATTTTGTAAAGTGTAAAAGTTAGATTAAGCTAAACTCCTGAGAGAAGAAAAGCATCACTCATGCGAGAAACATTCTATCGTCAAAATTTGTGTAGTTATCAAGAATAAATATTAGTAAAAAATATATAAGATTAACTTTATATAACAAATTTCTTTACAATTGGAATTTCTTCATTAATTCGACACTGTAAAAAGACTTTTTTCCGTGTATGATGCACCATCAAAGAAGAGTTTTTAAAATGTGAATAATCTATTAACTTCTTGTTGCTCGTGGTGTAATGGTTACCGTCTTAGAAAATGAACAGTGACACGAGTTCAAATCCTGGATGAGATTGTTTGCTTTTCACATAGCGCTAATACACTCGGGAAAGGTATGAATCCAACTATTCTACCTACAGTTTTGGGTGAATAGTAGGGTAGACAGATTTCGTTAACCTTCGTATTGCAACAGGTTTAGGAGAAGGAAAACTCTGAATTCAAACCTGTTAAATTCGGGCAGTCAAGAGGTTCGGAGAGCGACCGGCGAGGGCCCGGGGGCGGGTAGCAGGTGGCCCTGGCTGAACCGGTTGAGAACCTTCCATCAAAGAAGCAAGGACGTAAGGCTCTGAAATTGAATAACATGGATTGAGAAAAGGTCAATATAGCAGTTCTCCGTGTCTGTGTCCACGTCTTCGCCTGTCTTTCTCTCACACTTACGGTCAATTTCGACCTTTCGAGTTATAAGAGAGTCTTATATTTTTATAATGAAATGCATTATTGCGTCTTGATTATGCTGCTATATAACATAAACTATTTGAACCCAGTGAGCCAAGTATCGCCTGGCTAACTTGTGGAATACCAACTGGAATTTCTGACCTAAGTCAGAAATTCCAGTTGCCTCGCTGCAAAGTCTTTTCTTGGTAAAAACTTGTCTCCCTCAAAAACAGAAGGTTAAGAATTTCATTGTAGCATTATTCTCGTGCGAAGGGGTTGATAAACACATACATGCAATTAAGAAATGAACTTCCAAGAGTTGCTGGGAGATTTATATACCATAAATCGATAAATTAAAAATGTCTGTCTATAATACATACCTATAGGAGGTGCCCGTGGTGTAATGGTTATCGTCGTAGGAAATGGACACGGCGACACGAGTTCAAATCCTGGAAGAGACTGATTGCATTTCACATAGCACTAATACCCTTGGGTATTAGTGCTATGTTGCTATATTGCTATATATTAGTTGTTTGTCATATGAATCCAATTATTCTCCCTCCAGCTATGGGTAAATAGTAGGGCAGACTAGGTTCTTCAGCCTTGGTGAGGCAATTAGTCTAGGAGAAGGAAAACTCTGAATTCAAACCTGTTAAACTCCGCTTAAAAATTGACCTTGTGTCATATCTTTCCCGAGCGGAGGGGTTGGGTAAATATGGTAATACATATCAATAGAATACATTTGCAATTTTTCCAAGAATATTTCCTGTCATACTTTAAGCAATAATGTATCTTATTCCAACAAAAAACACTTACTATTCAGAATCAAGATTATATCTGAACGTCAACGACTGACAACAGTATTTGTCACACACCTCAACAAACGGACGAGTGTGGCACAAGGCATTTTTAAGGTGCGTCAACGACAGACGACAGTAAAATATTTGTGTCTGTCATATTTATACCATTGGTAAATTTAGATTCAACACTAATGTATGCTTATGACAATATATTGTATGCTGTTCACAGAATTCGAAAAGATGACCATTCAAAACTATCATGAAAATTACCAATGAGTATATTAGTAGCGGAAAAATGCTTTAAATAAAACAGAAACAATATTTCCTTTTATAGTTTATAAATTTAAATAATAGAAAATGCTTAGAATGTTTACTTAAATATGAATTAAACCTTTTATCAAAAGAATCAATAAAGTTGAGTCTCAAATAAGTTGATTGTTGGAGGTAGATAATTTCAGTTATACTAAAATCAGAACTAAAATACAAAATTATAAGTTTCGGTAGTATATAATGAAGGAAGTCACATGTTTTTAATTAGTAAAGGGATATCAGGTTTATAAAAATGTTTGAAGTTGCAGGCGCATTGTTTACCAAACTTCTCAATTCAAGATATGTGCAGTGTAACTCACCGTCTGCTCAATTGTTGGGTTCATTTACATCAACTCCTATACAATTTAAATGAAAAATAACTTTTTCAAACAACTCAGAATGTGTCTACTGTATGATATTAAAGTTGGTCAGATTATACACGAATGAACCCAGTGTTCGTCGAAAAAACTATTGACGGGTAATTCTACAGCAGTTAATTCAAGTTAGTGTTCCAGCCTTAGAGAAATTGAAGATCATTTCCACTGAAAGAAGAGGAGTTGTTTGTCATAAAATGGCCAATCGAATTAGCTTCATTCACTTCTCTCTTCTGGTTCATTTGTGAACAACTGACAATGTCTCATAACTGAGATACTCGGGGCCGCATTCACAAGCGATCGACAGCCAAATTCGTGGCATGATAGCGTTCTCGTTTTTGAGGTTTTATGAGATATGCTTATTTGGATATCAGTATCATAAATGATTAAATGCGCTGCCTGTACATCGATATGACTCACAAACAAAACCAAACAGACAGATAAGTTGCCTCAGTGCCCAAGCCGAGAATAGATCAAAAAATGTATTTTATTGTTGTTGAAACATGCGTGAT
This sequence comes from Sepioteuthis lessoniana, assembly GCA_963585895.1. NCBI lineage: Eukaryota > Metazoa > Mollusca > Cephalopoda > Myopsida > Loliginidae > Sepioteuthis > Sepioteuthis lessoniana. Next base: position 77,810,838 of record OY757910.1, read on the forward strand.
ATTGTTTGCAGGAAACTGTTGAAACATTACTCAAATAGCGGTAAACTGTTACTGATGTAATCGCTGAAAACGTTCACGATCATTCGAAATCTTCCTGATGCGCAACAGAACTGTTTTACGAATAACCAGTCAAAAATGGCTACAAGTGGATAAAAAAAACTCTGCTATCTCTTCTTGCTGGATTCGGATTCCTCTGAATACCATTTTCCACTTTCAAAATTATCAGAGCTTCAAAAATGTTAAAATATCCTTAAAAACCTTTTGGGAACTACTGTAATTGAAATAAGGTAATTACATTGAGTAATTATTTGATTCTTCTTTTTCATGGGAATGAAGAAATGAAATATTTCTAACTACATAAATCATTACTGCGTCTATAAATTTCCGAATTTGATTAGATCATAAAAGTGCAAAATTGCGTTATTTCATTCATCAGATAACTTCGACAAGAAATGGCTAAAATACCAGACGTAAAGCAAAATTCATAGAAAAGCAAACACGGTAGATTGCGATTATATGGTATCTCGGTTGTAAGGAAACAACCGCTTTGTGTGATGAGTCGTGCAAAAATAGAATCAGCTATCTGTAAAATTTATGTTTTATTTATAAAAATCAATTTTATATAGCATGGACATTTATTGGAACTAACATTCGTTGTCTCGATGTTTTCTGCTAAGTTAAAATTCATTATAATCCAATTTGATACTTAATAATAATGTAAACACTGTTCTCCACCAAGGCAAACATTTTTGATAACTTAATAACCATTCATTAAGCTTCTAAAGACCAGTTGACTGGGGTTGTAAAATACACCGACTGCATCACTGTAAACGGGTAAACCTCCCCAACCAACGTGTATCCTAGATATCACATGAACCATCTGATTACGAGGCTCTAGCCTTGGAGATTTGGGAAATGTGTAGTACCCCTTCATTGCCTGGTCCACTCTGGCTCATAGTGCTAGGACTTGATAGGGTCAAATATCTATGGGTCACATAGAACTGTTTGACTGTTTAAACTCTGTACAAAAAATTACTTAAGCTTAATTTAATTTTTATTGCTCAGTATTTTCGGACCATTATCTTCATTCTTATTGTTATATTCATAACGTTTCCGCTGATAGATCCTCCAGCCATCTTCAGGTGTTTCTTGTCGAATTAGGGAATCTACAAAGAACTTCGAACCACGTCCCTTATTTAATCCACAGGTGACACTTGTTCTGCTTCTGTTAACCATAATCGGGTACAAGTGGTAAGTACTCGTGTATTGTCACTCGCCTGAAATCAGGATTGAACTTGAAACCTCCATATGATTGTCCCTTTGAAGCTTAGGGAACCAAAGCCGATAACCATTACATTATGTGTCCGACTGGACAGTTCGGAGAGAATTTTGGGGATTTATGAACTTAATGTTCTTACATCACGATGATAACTACTATTATGTATGATTTTTTATCTGAGTTCATATCACGATTTTTATCAAACTTTCTGGATTATTTTCTCCTATATTGTATTCATCTCTATACTTACCTCAAACATCGAGCAAAAGCAATTAGTAGCGACACTGATGCATATCAAGAAGAAATGATAAGTTTAAGAGACAACCTCCATCTTAATAACTACCAAGAGCGCATAACATCGACTCCAAGAAACCTGAATAGGAGGACACCCGAAAACAGAGAAAGCGACCACGTGGATTAAATAAAGGATGTGGTTCGAAGTTCCTTGTAGGCTGCCGAGTTCGACAAGAAACACCTAAAGAAGGCCGGAGGACATATCGGCCGAAACGTAGTGAATATAACAATAAAGATGAAGACAAATGTCCGAAAATTATGGATAATAAAAATCGCCCAGCTTTGTCTAAAATTCAGACAATTTAATTGAATTGCTAGAAATACAACAGTTTGATCATTTAACTGTGTATAAACAGATGATTGATGTTTAATTGAACAGTTAGAGATACGTTGCAATATGTGGAACCATTTAACGACAAACGAATGAATAATCTTGGATAGAATAATTAGTGTAAAATAGCAATACTTGAAATTATTTAACTGTGTGCCTAAATTGAAATATCGGTATAGCATAGCAATACTTGTAACCATTTGATTGTGTGCAAATGAGTGAATAGGGTTGAATCTAATAATTGGTGTTAAATAGCAATACTTGTAACCACTTTACAGTCTGCAAAAAAATTGATATTGATTAGAATCATAAGTGTTAGCAATAAATGAAACCATTGAATCGTGTAGAATCAATAGCAAAACTAGTATGCAAACAAATTAACTCTAACTCATTTAAAAATGAAATTACCAATAAACTATTCACTTACAAATCATATTCATGTGTACAAACAAATGCCTAATGTTAAATTGTTACTGTCACATAGCAATCCTTGAAACAATTTACCTGTGTGCAAACAAATGATTAATACTAAATATCATCATCATCATCATATCACGCTGGTAGCACGGATATCCCTGACCCTCTCTCGCCACTCCTCCCTATCGTTCATCGCCCTAGGTAGGTCTTCAGGACAACATCCCGTATCCTCACATAGCTGCTGAATGTATGTTCGTGCTGGTCGTCCTACTTTTGCACGGCCATGTGTGGGGGTCCATAAGAGTACATCACTTATGAGTTCGTCCCTGCTTCTCCAGCAGTGTCCTGCATGTCTGGCTCGTCTAACTTGAATAGTTTTCGTGATAGGGGGAAGGTGGCCGTACAGTTGGTGTCTTGTAGGGTGTTGCCGCCAGGACTTGTTTAAGATTGCACGTAGCATTCTTGTGTAATTGCCGTCTAGCTTCTTCTCCAGCCGTTTTGTTGGAGACACAGAATACTTTGACATTGTAGCAGGAGTACTACAAGGGGACACGCTGGCTCCGTACCTCTTTATCATTTGTCTAGACTACGTACTTAGAACATCGATTGACAAAATCAAAGAGAATGGCTTCGAACTGACGAAGAAAAGAAGCAGAAGGTACCCCGCAACAACAATTACCGACGCCGACTACGCCGATGACATAGCGATACTGGCAAATACACCTGACCAAGCCGGAACACTACTACATAGTTTGGAACGAGCAGCAGCAAACATAGGCCTCTATGTTAATGCACACAGAACGGAATATATGTGCTATAACCAAACTGGGGACATCTCCACTCTCGAAGGAACCCCTCTTAAACTAGTAGACAAATTCACTTACTTGGGAAGCAGCGTCGAATCAACCGAAAAGGACATCGAAACGAGGTTAGCGAAAGCATGGACAGCTATCAATAGGTTATCGATTATTTGGAAATCAGACCTAACCGATAAAATGAAATGCAGTTTCTTCCAGGCAGCGGTCACATCGATTCTGCTATATGGCTGCACTATAATACTGAATATAATTATTCGTATTTGATACAAAGTCATTTACCTGTGTACAAAAAATGAGCTTAGGCTCGTTTAAAAATGTTATTAACAAAATGTGTTTGCAAATCATATATATTTGATATATACGTATAAAGAGGATCTGGCATTAAATAACCTACGATGGTTGATATGCCTTAAAACCAAAACCAAACCAAATCATATATATATATATATATATAAAGGATTTGGCATTAAATAACCTACAATGGTTGATATGCCATAAAACCAAACCAAACTGAATCATTTGTATTTAATATATTTGTATAAAGAGGATTTGGCATTAAATAACCTACAATGGTAGATATGCCAGAAAATCAAACTAAACTAAATCATATATATTTAACTCAACCAAATTTTAGATTTTAAAAAGAAACTTAAAACTGTATAACATTTTACAGATTTTTTTTATATGTTAAACATCAAAATATGACAAAATTACTTTGACGCTTTCATTTTATTAATCTAGGACCAATTACCTATAATCTCTTTTCAGAATAAATTTAATCTACAAGTCTAATTATCCAACTCTATATAAAGATTACTGCCTTCTTCAAAAACATTTCGCCACTAATATTTTGCTTCTAATACATCATTATGAAAGTTATTTAGAGGATTTCGTTTTGTTTTCATTCCTTCTTTTTTTTTTTCAATCTTTTTTGGGTTTGATTCATTTTTCTTATAACATTTTACTTTATGGTTAAGAAACGTGTTTACATTTGGCTTCTCCAGTGCATAATATGACCATTAATTCCACCTAACGTTGATCACGTAGTCACGATTAGAAATATTTTATCTTAAATTTTTTTGTGTGCTTTAAAGGAAGCAAGAAAAAGAAGAAAAAAATAATAATTTCAAAATAAGTGATTTAAAAATTAGTCATGACTAAAAATATCTACTGACTGAACCTTACCTATACCGTTTTGGTATTGTAACAAGCTGTTCTGAATAATGATATCACTCAATAGTCAAAACAACAAAACAAAATACTTACTGTCAAATGTATCACATGATCAATTCATAAAAGAATAAAAAAGAACTGGTCACATATGGTTGTGGCGTCAACTACCTTGGCACGTAGAGCAACGTCTGATAAGAAAACAGCCTTGAGATATAAGCAGTGTACTAATAGTTTAAAGGATAATGTTTTTTTTTAATCTTTTTACGTATTTGTTTTATTTGTGCATTCTATTGAAGATTTGCATCGAAGAGGTATAAAAGTATAAGTAACGAGGTAGAGTAAAAGCAAAAACGTCTATTGTTATTATCAGCAATAACTAATGGTATCAAAGAAACAGAACCTTTCGTAGAGAAAAGTAGACATAGAGAAAAATGGTCATCTTAGAAAGCAGACACCGAGAAAAAAACAGTATGGTGTATCAATATCAAATAACACTTTCTTAAAATCAGCTATGGGTGGCAGAGATTCCTATGACGACAGCCAGGCCAAACAAACCGATTATATATTTCACTATTTCTTTAAAATAATTTTTCTCTAAGTACATAATTATCAATATTTGCCGAGTTTTTATATCCTAAGGTATACTGACACAAAAACAGTGTAAAATTGTTCAACATAAATTTTGGTTTGGTTTGGCTTGGCTTGGTTTGGTTTGGGGTGGGTTGTGTTTTATGGCACATCAACCATTGCAGATTATTTAATGCCAAATCCTATTCATACATATATTGAATATTTAACACATTTTCGATCAAATTTTAGACGAGCCTGAGCTCATTGTCTTTTTTTTCTTCTTTTTTTTTTTCTTTTTTGCACATTGTTAAATGTTTTCAAGTATTGCTATATAACAGTCACAATTTAGCATCAGTCATTTGTTTGCACACAGTTTGTTGATAATTTCATTTTTAAAATGGTTAGAATTAATTTGTTTGCACACTAATATTGCTATTGTTTCTACACTGTTAAAATTATTACTAATATTAATAATTGTATTTAATATTAATCATTTGTTTTCAAACAGTGAAGTGGTTACAAGTATTGCTATTTAACAATAATTATTCTATCCAACATTACTCATTCATTTATTATATTATATTATATTATATTATCATGTCACGCTGCTAACACGGATCTCCCTGACCCTCTCCCGCCACCCATCTCTATCGTCCATCACTCCAGGTAGGTCTTCAAGGCTACATCCTGTATCGGCACAGAACTGTTGTATATAGGCTCTAGCTGGTCGTTCTGACTTTGCTAGTCCATGTGAAGGGGTCATTATAATATATTATATCATATCATATTATATTATATTATATCAGTCTTTATTGTTGTATTGAAATCATAGGATCAATGTTTTATTTGGTTTTCTTTTATCTAGAGGCATTTAGAATTTTGAAAAGTGTTTTTCCCAAAAAGAAAAAATCTACACATCTGCACTATCTAAACTTTAACGAACTACTTGAAGAAAAAGCAAGATGGGAACTACACTGGAATACTGCGTGCTTTTTGAACCAATCCTGGAAGCAGCATTCCACAAGTATCTGTACAGCTAATGCCTCTCATCTCAAAAACCATTCAAATAAGACAAACAAGATATGTTCAAAACTGCAAGAAAAGCAGGGACAATCTCATAAACGAAGTTTTCCAGTGAACCCCAACACATGAATATACCAATGTTTACCGACCAGCAAAGATTTGCATTCATCTTCAACAATGTGGACATTTGATGCCGTCTAGAGGATCAACTAAGAATAATGGACAATAGAGACGCATGGCGAGAGAGTGTCAAGGAAATGCGTGCTATCAGTATGACTTGGAAATAATGATGAGAAAGCATCTTTTTATAAACATATCATTTTTGTATTTTGATATATATCTATTTTGTATTTTACTCACAAACATTGTTTTTCGTTTCAAATTATATTTGAATTTTAAAAAATGTAAAACTATAATTATCTTTAGAGAGATTCATCATTTTTCCCGATTTCATAAAGTAGGAGTGAAATGAAAGAAAAAACAAAAAACTAGGAATATATATATATGTGTATGTGTGTGTGTTTGTGTGTGTTTCCAGCTTGTATATATATATATACATATGTGTCTGTGTGTTTTCACCTTGTACGTATATATATATATATATATATATACACAAACATATGTTGTATACCGTGATGAGATCTTGGTATCAATCACAACAGTAATACAAATACAGGCGGACACTTTCGTTTCAGATACGAACGGGTTTATTAATTTCTGGCTTCGGTTCATGGCGACACGTAGAGAGAAACACAATTCTTAAAAGTCTATGCTAACCATACTATGCTGACCCCACCCCAACGTGCGGTGAATCTTGTGATGTCTAAGATCTCAATTCGTCTCTGCCGGTCAAGATCCGAAAAATTCAACCTCATACCTCAAGGGTAGAAAACCCATCTCTCGTCTTCAACGGTCGAATACCCCACTAACGTCTTTTGAAAATCCTCAAATTCGCAGGACCATCTCTTCCGGGAATGACGTCATCTACACTCAAGCCCCATTTGCTGTCCGGGGGTTTGGTATGACAAATGGTGATTGTCACATCCTTTGTGCGCGAGCGTAAAACTGCACCAAATGACTATGCACCTGGATTAAGAGACTCGAATAGTTCAAATGATTAATATAAAAAAATCATTTCGTAATTATATAACACATACATAGATATGTGTATGCATATACACAGACAAAATCTATGAGAAAAAAAAGTTACCAGTCAATATAAAACCACACTGCCACACATACACGAAAAATCCCCAAGACACACACTTACACACGCACAGAAGAAAAATAACTGTTAGTAAATCAGACTAAGGTGAACACACTCTAAGAAAAAGAGAGGATGGCCTCTATATAAAACCCATAACCAACTGAAAAACATTTAAACTGCGAACAAGAGAAAGTTCAAGTCTCACTGAGTACCCTATTAACAAGGCCTTGTGCCATATATGTTCTCTGACGAAAGCAACAAGCTGGAAACATACACATATATAACATGTATGTAAAAACTAAACAAATGAATAAATAAATAAATTTAGAAAATACAAATCTCTTCGTGGACCTACCTATTTTAAAATAAATTATATACATATATATATATATATATATATATATATATATATATATATATATATATAAAACAATTTTGTTGCTTGTCAAATTTCTTTGTTTATTACTTTTATTACTTGCTTCTTTTATTGACGCTTCGTTTCACTTGAAAATTTCCTTCTCTACCTTCCCATACGAACTCGGTAAGCTTACTCACTAACAACCTCCAGAAGACTCAACATTCTCTTTTCTCCGAGTACAGATTTGTCAAAAGACGTTTTAACTGACACGTTTGCTTTTTTTTTTTTTAGAGACCTTTTATTTTCTGTTCTTTAATCGACATATGAGTGTAAATAAACTTATATTTTTCATATATCCATGAGTTTTGATTGTCCGTGAAATGTACTTTTTATTGTCTTTTCTTTTCTGTTTAGACACATTCAAACATACATACACATAAAAAAAACAATTTTCGGCATTTATTTTGTGTTTGATTGAATAAATTTTGCAACATCTGTTTCTGGGTAATCTCCGAAAGAAGGTTGCCCAATACATCATAAACTAAAAGTGATTTTTTTTCTTTTTTCAGTTTTACCTGTTAGTAAAGCAACCTATTTTATATGAGATTGTCAAGGCGAAAACCTAATAACAAATGAATTTGTAAATTTTCTAAATCATTGCAATCTTTTAAAAAATTACGAATCTTATAATCTTAATATTTCACGTTAAGTTTTTTCTAAAACAGTCTTCCTTTCAGACAATTACCAGATTAAAATTATTAAAATTATAAAATTATGAAAATGATAAATGCAATGTAACCTGTTTTTAAGATCAAAGGAACCCAAAAAAAATTCCTGCATTCATATTGATAGATACGATTAAGCTGATATAGAGAGATGATTTTTATATTAGCATATGAGAGAAGGAATAAAAAAGTAAAGTTGGTGACTGTAGTCGAGGGCGACCCGAAGACTCCCTTTACAATAGCTACTACACCGAGGTGTAGGGGAGGCCGCTACTCCTTTCCCAGGATTGCCCCACTTTACCCTTGGTACGTACCTTATAATGCTGAGTGTTAAGCAAGGAGATATCAAGTACCATTTTTTTTAAGTCTTTGGTGTGACTCGACCTGGGATCGAACGCCGGTCTCCCGGACCATTGGCGAACACTGTATGCTCTATGCCAATGGGCTGCTTAAGGAGGCAAAAAATAGTTATTGCTTATTGATGGCGTCAAAGTACCTAATTCAGGCAAACGTGCCAAGGACGTATAATAGTAAATTTACAACACATGACCGTAATCATTTAAAAATGTTCATGATATTTTTCTTAAAAGTCTGTACTAATTTGTTTGTTTCTTTGTTTGGTTGGTTGGTTAGGTTTTATGGCATATCAACCATTATTTAATGCCAACTGATTTATATACCCAGTTCTATTTCAAACAATTCAGTTTAGCATAAGTACTCATTTTAAATGCCAAAACGGTTCTATTTCAAACAATTCAGTTGAGCATAAGCACACAGTTTAGCTCTATTTCACACAGAGATAGGACCTTATCAGGTCCGACCACTTCAAGAGAGAGGGGTCCTGGGAGCGATGGCAATGAAAGGGTTCTTCACATGCCCCAAAGCTCTATCATTACTGGAGCCTCACCATCCTAAGTAATGATATAAACACCTTTATCCCCACTCCCGGGCATGGGCTGAATATTGATAGCACCCCAACTGTTCGTCTGCAATGATTGTTTTGGCATTAAATAACACACGAAGATTGATATGTCATTAAACAGAGAAACCAAACCATTTACCCAGTATAAGGTTAAAAGCTTAATTACGACAAGATTTCTTCTTAATACCACAAGTTTAACTTAAATTTCAACAAGTGTCATCAGACAAGTAAAGGAAATAAAGGTAAAACTTCGAAAAAAAAGTTAAAATCTATTGTTGATTGTGACAACAATAACTCTCTCTCTCTCTCTCTCTCTCTCTCTCTCTCTCTCTCTCTCTCTCTCTCTCTCTCTCTCACTCACTCACTTACGTAAATAAATACGTCGATTGCCTCACAGGTTTTGTTTGCTCCATCTACGATAGCAGAGTCTCTTCTCCAAACATTGAATTGATTCTTGCTCCAAACGGTATTAATTTTGAGAGTGGCTACTACATACACCGCGCCCAACTCTGGGTCTCTTTGCGCCTCGTGCTGTTTCTCCACGACAACGATATATGCATTAAAAACGATTATTTGAAAATAGATTTAATATGTATGAAATCAGTGTTTATAATGAACTGTTGTTTTGCAAAGACTAAGTCAAATTCACTGTTATGAATCAGTCTATCTGTTGATTTCTCTATACAAGAGACTTGATATGACATTATCGATATTTAGTAGGCTTGATTAAAAAGATCCTCTTGCTAAATTAAGTATTGAAAAGTTAAGTTCCTCCAATTTCCGAATTTCGATGATTTGAAAAATAGTATTGGATATTCTAGCATTCTAACTGTATTTTTACATCAACCACAGATGACAGTGCGAAATAAGTATCTACTTCTATTGGCCTTGTACTAAACTAAACTAATCTTAGTAAACGACAACTACTTCAATATCATGGAAGTTCATAGGTTTACACCTTATTAACTATATATCTGACACTCTTGGATTGGAAATAGATCCAAAATTTCAATTTTTTTTATTTACAATGAAAAACGGTCATAATATGCTGTTTACTCTTTCATCTCACTAAGAATTGACGATTAATTAGCCCGTTAATAAGAAAAGTTTAAATTAATGAGAACTGAAATGTTTATTTACAAATGTCTGAAAGTAGAATTATTTCGATAATTGCTCTCATTAATCACACAGTTTATTTTGAGCGGCAAGTAATTGTTCGTTTACATAATAGTTTTGTTTGGTGTACGTTTTAAATAACAGTCTCTCGTTGTTGTTGTTGTTGTTGTTGTTGTTATTCCTTGCGAGTTATTCACACCAGCGTTAACTGATGGTCTTTAACTGGAGTCAGAGTGACAGCGAGTCTCCTCTAGTTTAATGGACTCTAATGAGTATTCTGACCGATCATTATCATTATATTATTATTCCTGTTGAATCTCTTAGCAGTGTTAGCTGTTGGTTTTTACTGGAGTCTAATGACACTATTATTATTATTATTTACTCCTTTAGAGTTTTTCACATCAGTGTTAGCTGATGGTTTTTCACTGGAGTTTGAGTGAAAGCAAGTCTCCTCAAGTCTCTAGGACTCATCTCAGGATTCTGGCCGTTCTTAGCAATGCTGTCGTTTGGATAGTCTCTACCTGTCCACCAACTTCCAAGTCCTCCAGGCCTTTTAATAATCCTTTAGTTATTGTGCCTAACGCACCAATCACAATTGGCACAATCGTTACTTTCATGTTCCACAGCTTTTTCAATTCTCTAGCTAGGTCGAGGTACTTATCCTTCTTTTCACTTTCCTTCAGATTTATTCTGTGGTCCGCCGGGACAGCAAAGTCGACAATTTTTCAGATTCTCTTTTTTTTTTTTTTTGTTGATTATTATTAGGTCTGGTCTTCTGGCCGGGATTAGGTGATCCGTTTGTATGTTAAAGTCCCATAGGAGTTTATGCCAGTCATTTTCTAGGACAGGTGCTGGGTTGTGCATATATCATTTGTTTGTATGGTCGAATTGAAATTTCCTGCACATTTCCCAGTGGATCACTTTGCCGACCTAGTCGTGTCTCGCCTTATACTCCTTCTGTGCTAATTTGCTGCATTCGCTTACGATGGGATTGATCGTTTCGTCTCTGTCGCCTCATAACCTACATTTACTGTTTTGTTGCGTCTTATCTATTCTCGCTTTGATATGATTGGTTCTTATGGCGTTGTCCTGTGCTGCTATTAGGAGGGATTCCGTTTCTCTCTTAAGGTTTCCTTTTCTTAGCCAGGTCCAGGTTTTCTGGTGTGAGATGCTGTTTATTATACGTTTAAAGCGGCCATAGAGTTGTTTTCCCTCCCATTTTTGTTTCCTCTTATCATTATTATTCTTATTATTATTATTATTTCTCTTCTGAGAGTATTTCACACCAGCTTATGTTTTTTCACTGGAGTCTGAGTGACAGCAAGTCCCCTCAAGTATCCAGGACTCTTCTCAGTATTCTGGCCGATCTCAACAATGGTCTCCACTCGCCATCTTATTTTCAATCCTCCAATCTTTTTATCAATCCTTTGGTGACTGTACCTAGCGCGCCAATTACAATTGGTATCACCGTCACTTTCATTTTCCATAGTATTTTTTCTAATTCTTCCGCAAGGTCCAGGTTCCTATCTCTCTTTTTGATAATCACAAAATTATTCCTTGCGGTTTTTTCCACACCAGCGTTAGCTGATTGTTTTTACTGGGGTTTGAGAGACATTGTTATTATTATTATTATTAATATTATTATTTTAATCGTTTAAATTTTTTTCACACGAGCATCAGTTGATGGTTTTCCACTAGAGCCTGGGTGACAGCAAATCTCCTCAAGTTTCCAGGACTCTTCTCAATATTCTGGCCGATCTTGATAATCCCGTAGTTTGGATGGTCTCCACTCGTGTTCTTATTTCCAATTTTTCAAGTCCCTTTACTAATCCTTTGGTGACTGTACCGAACGCTGCCATTACAATTGGTATCACCGTCACTCTCATGTTCCACAGCTTTTTCAGTTCCCTAGCAGGATCCAAGTACTTAGCTTATTTTCGCCTTTCTTTCAATTTTACTCTGCGGTCTGCAGGGACGGCAAAGTCCACTATTCAGAATATTCTCTGTTTTTTTGTTGACTATCACTAGTCGTCTGGACAAGATTAGGTGATCTGTTTGTATCTCAAAATCCCAGAGAATTTTGGGCGTTTCGTTTCGGGGCTGTGCATATACCCCTCGTTTGCATGGTCGAATTTAAATTACTAGCACAGCTCTCAGTGGATCATCTTGCCCACCCAATCGTGTCTTCTCTAATACTCTTTTTGCGCCAATTTGTTGATTCGCTTATTATGTGATTGATTGTTTTGTCTCTCTCACCACATAACCAACATTTGCTCTTTTGCTGCATCGTATCTATTCTTACTTTGATATAGTTAATCCTGATGGCGTTGTTTTATGCTTCCATTACAAGAGGTTTAGTTTCTTTCTTAAGATTTCCCTTTCTTAGCCATGTCCAAATTTTCTCATGAGAGATTTCGCTTGTTTGTCGCTTGAAATGGCCATGCAATTGTTTTTCTTCCCATTTTTGTTTTCGGGTTTTGTTTGTTCTACTGATGCTCGTGTCGTCTGTTTTGTTTCAAATGGCTGTAATCAGTCTTTTTCCGAACTTGTTTATGTAATCTAGTTGTTATTTTGATGCATCAACGCTATCTTGAACGCTGGCAAGACATCTTCCTCCCCTTTTTCTTGGCGCATACAGTCTGCCATCTAAGAGATGCAAGGCCTGATGCATTGTCATTAGTTTTCTTGTTCTCTGATCCATTTGTTTAAGTTCTTCCCTCATCCACTTCAAAGATAGTCCCGAATATCTTACAAGGGGTACAGCCCAGGTGTTTATCCCTTTAATGGTGTTCCTGCAATATAGTTTGGTTTCGAGTAGTTTTTTCGTTCTCCTAAGATACGTTTTTGTAATTTCTTCTTTCATCTTCACTTGTTTGATGGTGTCCATTTCCAATATTTCCACGTGTTTGAAGTTTCCTTTTCTCCGAGTGTTCTGATTTTTTCCTAATTTGGTAGTTCTATTCCCACCGTCATGTGTCCTTTTCCGCTCCTCATTATTAGCATGGCGCATTTTCTATGCCAAATTCCATTCCTATATCCTCACTGCCTGTGTAAGGGTTTCCAATTTTTTTCATTCTCGGCAAATACTTTAATGTCGTCCATGTACATTAGGTGATTGGTCTTTTCTTGGGATTTAGTTAGTTTGTATCCGCCTATGCACTTTCCATGTATGAGACATCATTGCAATAATAAATAGTAATAGTAATAGTGCATCTCTCTGGATTTTTACCTTAGCTAGACTTTTTCTTCTTGCTATCAGTTCCACTTTCCAGTTTTCCCGGGTTTTCTCAATAAAATTTATGACCTCGTCGAATATCTTGTACATTTTGAGACAGTGTATGATCCAGCTTTGAGAGCCTAAATCGTACTCAGTTCTTTATAGACAATACACACCATAGTTAGATTTTTGTGTCTCGTTTTGCTCTCGATGAGGATGTGTTGATCAATATAGAGTAACTCTCTTGTCATTCTAGTTCCCTTGCGGCATCCTTTTTATTCCTCGGAAAACAGTCCGCGGTAGTAGATCTCCTCCCAAATTTGTGCCGTTAGTGTTTTCTACATCACCGGTAGGCACGTTATAGGTCTATAATTGTTTGAGGCTGTTCCTTTTTGGGCTTTTTTCTGCATCAAGGTGGTCTTTCTTTTGGTCATCCATTCGAGTATATCTGTTTCTTGTAAGCATCTATTCATTTCGATAGCCAGTCTGTCATGGATGGAAGTGAATTTTTAAACCAGAATCCAAATATGCCATCAAGGCCTGGAGTTTTCCTATTGGTATCTTTTTCTATTGCTCTAAGTGAATCAAGGTATATATTTGCTTTAGGTCATTCTTCGATTATTTGCAACTATATTATTATTATTATTATAATTTACTCATTAGAGTTTTTCACAGCAGCGTTAGCTGATGGTCTTTCCCTGGAGTTTCAGTGACAGCAAGTCTCCTCAAGTCTCCAGGGTTCTTCTCAGTATTCTGACCGTTCTCAATGATGTAGTAGTTTAGATGGTCTCCACTCGTCCGCCAACTTCCAAGTCCTACTGTCCCTTTAGTAATCCTTTAGTTACTGTTCCAAACGCAACAATTACAATTAGTATAATTGTTACTTTCATGTTCCACAGCTTTTTCAATTCTCTAGCAAGTTCGTGGTACTTACCCTTCTTTTCAGATTCTTTCAGTTTTATTCTATGGTCAGCCAAGACAGCAAAGTCGACAATTTTGCAATTTGTCTTCTTTTTTTTTGTTGATTATTATTAGGTCTGGTCTTCTGGCTGAGATTAGGTGATCCATGTGTATGTCAAAGTGCCATAGGAGTTTATGTGTACTATTTCTAGGACAGATGCTAGATTGTACATATTCCATTTGTTGGCCTGGTCAAATTTAAATTTCTTGCACATCTCCCAGTGGATCACCTTGTGACCCAGTTGTGTCTAGTCTTATATACCTTCTGCGCTAATTTGCTGCATTCACTTATTATGTGATTGATCGTTTCATCTTTGTCACCCTATAGCCTACATTTGCTATTTTGTTGTGTCTTATCTATTCTCGCTTTGATACGATTGGTTCTTACGGCGTTGTTTTGTGCTGCTATTAGGAGAGATTCTGTTTCTCTCTTAAAGTTTCGTTTTCTTAGCCATGTCCAAGTTCTGTCATGTGAGATGTTGTTTATTAGTCGTTTAAAACGCCCATTTTTGTTTCCTAGTTAATGTCATTCTGTTGTCCATCGTGTTATCAGTTTTGTTTCTGATGGCTGTAATGAGTCCTCCATTGTGTTTTTGTATATTGTCTTCGAGTCGTTGTATCGATGCGTCAGTAGTACGATTAGCTTTCACCGGAATCTCAGGAACAGCAAGTTTCCTCAGCTGTCAAAGAGTCTTTTATTTTAGCTGATCTCAGCAATGCCAGGGTTTAAACAGACTCAATTCTTCCTCTCATTTCCCAGACTCTTTTCCAGTTTTTTTCAGGGTTGATCCAATGGTTTTAATTATGATTAGATTCTCTCTCAACAAATATTCCATAATTTCAAATCTCTCTGGCAAAGTCCAGATATTATCCAACTTTTACCTTCCATTAATTTCATTCTGTGATCTACTAAAAAGACAAAATTAAAATAAAGATTAAAATCTATGAATTAACAATTTCTTTGTCTGAACTTCTGACCTTGATTAGATGATCCGTTTGTATCTCAATTTTTAGAATTTCGTGTAACATATTTTTCAAAAAGGATTCTCGTCAGTTAATATATTCTTTCAAAGTAGGGTCAAATTAAGTCGCTTACACATTCCCCACTCAGTCGAGTCTGTTCTGTGACGGTTGACTCCCTCATCTCTCTTTACATAACCTACGCTTAGTATTATCCCGTGTATTATCATAACTTCTACATAATTTATTCTTGTTGCTGCTCCGAAGAGCAGTTTATTCTTTTTCTTAAGCTTTTCTCTGCATAGCTACGTTCAAGTCATCTCGTGCGCAATTTTCTTAATTTGTCCACATAGTTGTTTTTGTTCTCAGTTTTATTTCCTCGATTATTTAATTTCAGTTTTCGTGTTTGTCCTTATGTTATTTTTTTTGCTGCATTTTTATTGTTGTAATTAGTGTTAATACTTGACACCTTCAACTCACTAATGATCACTGACCAAAATAGTAACAGTAAGTGTCACAACCACACCACATCCGCTCCTATAACAAAAAAGTATAAACCTATTAAAACAAATTAGTAAACTATCCAAAGTTGAACACAACAGTTAGTAGAAATACAAAACCATCTTACATTATATATAAATAGAGATTAGCCCTTCGGCACTTTCTCTCAATAGGAATGGCATAAAATCCTTTCGGCACAATACCCATCATTAATGGCATGCGCTCAAACACCGCTCTTGGCAATGCTTTCGTCATAATGTCTTCCAACATCCGATTTGACCAGCAGTGCAAAAATCGAAATGTCACCATTCTGAATTCAAGAATGAAATGAACGCCGGTGTGCTCTGTGGGATCATGAAACTTTCGGTTCTTCGACAAATCAATTCCCCCGCGGTTGTCGTCAAAGTAGAACTGAAGGCGGTTTCTGTTGGAAACCAATTTCAGTAAGAAAATGACGAAGCCACATACACTCTTCTGTCCCTCCCTTCAGAGTTATGAACACTGCTTCAGTAGAGGACTTTGCAACTGTTGGCTTTTGATTGCTACACCACTGACGCAACACGATCCCAACAACAACAAAAAACGTGACCAGATGTAGACTTACGAGTATTTAAATTATCAGAAGAATCTGGATTGGCATAATAGCTCAATACGAATTCATCACAAGGCCCATTAAAGAACAGATGATAATCAAGGATGCTCTTCAAATATTAAAAAATACGTTTAACAGCTTGCCAATGCTCAACACCTGGGTTTGACATTAGGATACTGTTGTTTACTGGCTCGTACCACGTGACTTCCGGTATCGCGGAGGTATAAAAGACGTCGTGTTTCTTAAGCACGAGAGTGCTGCAAGATCTCGCTCAATAGTAAGACCAGCTTCGTATGTAACACGCACAGCGCGAGATTTATGATATTTGTTGGACTGTACCACTTCAGCTAATAAATAATTAACTTTTTATTTCAACTGTTGTATCGTGGTAAGGAAGAGATACACAGTGAAATAAAGAGTTAATTATTTATTAACTGAAGTGTTACAGTCCAACAAATATTATAAATCTCTCGCTGTGGGTGTTACGTCCGAAGCTGGTCTTACTACTGACCGAGATCTTGCAGAACTCTCGTGCTTAAGAAACACAACGTCTTTTATACCTCTGCGATACCGGAAGTCACGTGGTACAAGCCACTATACAACAGATACCAAATCTGGTCGAGTTGGAGTTATAGCATATGTAAGATATACAATGACTGCTAAGTAAATTTTCCTATTCAAAGTATCTCCGTAGACATTCAAACGGCGAGACCTGTGGCTTACATCAAGCTTAATGGTCAGAATGTAATGTGCTTCAACTTGATATACCCTACAAACTTTTGAACACATGAATTTCTTTGTTTTACAAATCAAGTCAGTATTGTTTGAAAGGAAAAGCACATAATCTACATAAGGCGCAATGATAACAAATCTGTCGTGATCATTTTCATGCATCTGCTTAAATCCCAGTTGCTTCATAAATGAATCAAAAGCGATTTTTCATAAACGTGTTACTTGCTTCAAACCATAATCTATTGCGCAACCTGCACACAAAGTTTGGATGATGAAAGTCAAATTATCCCTCTAGTTACCTCACGTAAACGTTTTTGTTGAGATCACCATTCAAAAATGCAGGAGTAACATCTATTTGGAGAACCCTTCCTTCTTATAAGAATACCTGCGCAACAAGACTTGCCTTGATCGGATCAATAAAATTATCAGACTTCAACTTTATTTTAAAAGCACATTTACAGCATACAATATTTACATTTGCAAGAGTTTTAACCAAGTCCCAAGTCTTCATTTTCCTGCAACTGATATTCCTGGTCGGTAGCTTTTCGCTATTCTATTCATTTGCATCTCTTCGGGTCCAAGCCGCTAAAAATATTGTTGGTTCATTTATATCTGCAAGAAGTCTAGTTGCATAAAGACAGTGCGCAACCTTTCCAACTGGTTTTACTCGACACTTAGTGCAACGCATAGGGAGTGCTACATAGATATTTCCTCATATACAGATTGTACTGGTAGATTGACATGGTCAACATCAGCCAGAATAACATCAGTTACGGTAGTAACCTCAACAATAGGTTCAGTAAAACTTCAACAATCTCAGACTTTTCTTCCTCATTTGAATCCTCTCCGTGGGCAACACAATCACAAACCACACTAGTCTGACCACGTTAACCCTCCAACCGACCATCAATTTCCATGTTCTGATCCTCCAAGAATACACCATCACAACTTAAGAGCTCACTTTGAAATTGAATTAAAGAACTTCCACCCTTTTATACCAGGTAAGTATCTAACAATTACAACGTTGATAGCTTTCCCCACCCATCAAGTTTTTGACGCAACTCCCTTGGGATGTGAACATACAATACACAGAATTATTACACATCTGGTTTCTTGTCTCTACCAATGTTTATATGAAGGTATGTTTCCTGCTGTAGATGTTTGAGAACGATTATGGATATGAGTTGCTATTGCAATGGCTTCACTCAACAATGATTGGTTTGGTTTCTTTGTTTAATGGCATATCAACCTTTGTACGTTATTTAATGCCAAAGCTATTCTCCTAGAAGAACAGTAGTGGTACTATTTAACCCATAGCTGGGAGGATAAGAGGGTTCATACCTTTCCCAAGGGTATTTGCCCGAAAGTGAACGTAATAGCACGACTGGAGTACGAACTAACGTACTACGATTCCGCAGTCCATCGCTTTAACCATTACACCACAAGGACACCCACTCAACAATGAATTGGACAAATTAGCTCTTTTAAACATAGTATGAGCAAATCACAAAGTGTGCAATTCAGCCGTTCCGAGACATCGTTTTACTCAGGTGTTCGAGAATTTAAGCACTGAATCTAGATGCCATGTGATTTAGAAAAAACAATGAAGTTCTGTGAGTCATTTTCTCTCCCATTGTCTGATCGCCACATCTTGACTCATCTTGTCAAATTTTCTACTAAATTTATATACTCATTAAATTCATCAAATGCTTCAGTTTTATGTTTTATGAACATTGCATACACAAGTAGGGATTTGTCATCAGTAAATGTAATAAAGTAATTATTGCCACCAGACAATCAGTCATATCACAAATATCACTGTGTGATAGTTCAAGTTGTACACTAGTTCAAGCGAATCAGATGCACGAGATTAACTGTTTCTGAAAAGTGTCTTCTGCAACATTCCCTTGATGCATCCTTTAGAAAGGAATTAATTGGGAGAATAGGCCATATACTTTATTTTCGGACTAACGTTTCATATCAATGTATCCAAATAACTTATTTCCTATTTGCTTGGAATCGCTGTCAAAAGCAGTTTACAAGTCATGACGGAGAATGACGAGCACATGATAGAGTTACAAGAACAACCAACAACATGAAGTCGCCCTTATTGCAAATAGAAATTCTCCCTTTTTTTAATACATTCCCGCAGTATTCGTCTGTCTTTCTGACTGAAAGTAAAGTTTGATCCTATTTTGGAACAAACAAGCTTTTGTGCAGTGTAACAGGCGACTTTGAAACCTAATCATTATTATCACCTATGTAAAAAATGAAAATCTAACTTCTTCTCGCCTTCAACATACATCAAATTACGATCTCCACAAATCACTTTGTCAGATCAATTATACCTTAAAAATTAGACTTGTTGGAAGTCATGTGATCAGATGCGCCAGTATCGATTATCCAGATATGATCATCATTGTACTTCCTTTCAAAGTTCTTACAGGATTTTGTGACGATAAAAGCAGCAGAACTGGTAACAGATGTCATACACGAAATATGGCCAGTCGAATTTGTCTGACGGTACCAGTTGTTATTTCGATCTCCACCTCTTTGTTAATGATATTTCTATTTATGATGTGAATTATTTTTGTCACCAAGAGAACATGCATTGTAATTACAGTGGAGAATCAGGTTTAAAATTTTGTGGAGAGCCACAGATATAACATAAATAATTTACTCGTTTTCCAGGAATAATTGTTGTCACTTTAATTTGAATTTGCCAAGTTTGCTTTACTGTCTTTCCTTTAGAAATCATTGAAGGCTTCAAGATCAGAGGACTGTAAAAGCAGATATTTTCATCAATCAAACTGCTGATTTTCTTCACCCTGCATATCTTGTAGGGTAATCAACGCCTAATAATTATCTAGAGGAAGGCTTGCAAGTAAATCGCAAGCAGGCAGTAATCTTATCTCTCATCTCGTTCAAGGTTTCCATGCAGTATATGAGTTTAAGCACGTTACTTGAAATGGAAGAATAGTGCATTGAATTGCGAGGCATACTCCTCTTTTGAGGGTGTGTCCACCGATCACCGAATAGTCACGGCGAAAATACGGTTAAGCCTACGAAAAAACGCCAAACGAACAGCGACCACCAAACACTATGACTGGGCCCTATTAAACAACAAAGATGTAAGAGATAAATACGTATTAGAATTAAGAAACAGATTCGAAACACTACAAGAAAAGACGGAAAAAAGTACACCAAATGACGAATACGAAAATTTCGTCAATGCACACCTCGAGGCAGCAGCAAAATACATTCCAAAAAAAATTAAAACTAAATATAGAGTCCCATGGGAAACTTTAGCGGTGAGAGAAAAACGTGCACTAGTGAAAACAGCCTCCAAAAACTATCGAAAAAACCCAACAAACACAAATGCCTTAAAACTAAAAACGGCACAGTATCAATTAGCAGGCATATATATAAAGGAACAGACAGAATACATTCAAAATCAGATAGATAAGATTAGAGACTCGGTGGAAGATAGACAATCTAGAATAGCCTGGCAAACAATAAACGAAGTGAGCAGAAGAAAAAACACAGCCAAAGCAAAACTTAAAGCAGCAAACCAACAAGAAAGAATAAAACTGTGGAAACAGCACTTCGAAAACTTACTTGGAAACCCACCAAAAATAACGCATGAACCAATCACCAGAATAATTAGCAAACAATTAGACATTAAACTAGGACCGTTCACACAAGAAGAACTCGACTCGGTTCTCAGAAAAATTAAAAATAGGAAAGCTGCAGGGCTGGACGAAATTCCCCCGGAAGTATGGAAGACCAGACAATTCGACGACATACTGCTCCGACACTGCAACGCAGTATACAATCAAAATCCGATAGATAGATGGATGAAGGGATGCATACTCCCCTTCCCTAAAAAGGGGGACCTCGGATTAGCCAAAAACTACCGAGGCATAACACTTACATCCATAGCTGCCAAAATCTACAATGCCCAACTACGAAACCGAATAGAACCCAAAATCGACAACATACTTAGAAAAAACCAAAATGGCTTCCGAAGAAATAGATCCACGACCTCACAAATATTAACCATCCGCAGAATCCTTGAAGGTGTACGGGCAAAGAACCTACAAGCGACATTAATATTTGTCGACTTTACCAAGGCTTTCGACTCCATTCACAGAGGAAAGATGGAACAAATCCTACTAGCGTACGGCATACCTAAAGAAACCGTAGCGGCAATAACGATTCTCTATAGAAATACTAAAGTAAAAGTACGATCACCGGATGGAGTCACAGAATACTTTGACATTGTAGCAGGAGTACTACAAGGGGACACGCTGGCCCCGTACATCTTTATCATTTGTCTAGACTACGTACTTAGAACATCGATTGACAAAATCAAAGAGAATGGCTTCGAACTGACGAAGAAAAGAAGCAGAAGATACCCCGCAACAACAATTACCGACGCCGACTACGCCGATGACATAGCGATACTGGCAAATACACCTGACCAAGCCGAAACACTTCTGCATAGTTTGGAACGAGCAGCAGCAAGCATAGGCCTCCATGTTAATGCACACAAAACGGAATATATGTGCTATAACCAAACGGGGGACATCTCCACTCTAGAAGGAACCTCACTTAAACTAGTAGACAAATTCACGTACCCAGGAAGCAGCGTCGAATCAACCGAAAAGGACATCGAAACGAGGTTAACGAAAGCATGGACAGCTATCAATAGGCTATCAATTATATGGAAATCAGACCTAACAGATAAAATGAAACGCAGTTTCTTCCAGGCAGCGGTCACATCGATACTGCTATATGGATGCACTACATGGACGCTAACAAAACGGCTGGAGAAGAAACTAGATGGCAATTACACAAGAATGCTGCGTGCAATCCTGAACAAGTCCTGGCAGCAACACCCCACAAGACACCAACTGTATGGCCACCTGCCCCCTATCACGAAAACTATTCAAGTTAGACGAACCAGACATGCAGGACACTGCTGGAGAAGCAGAGATGAACTCATAAGAGATGTACTCTTATGGATCCCCACACATGGCCGCGCAAAAGCAGGACGACCAGCTCGAACGTACATTCAGCAGCTATGTGAGGATACAGGTTGTTGTCCTGAAGACCTACCTAGGGCGATGAACGATAGGGAGGAGTGGCGAGAGAGGGTCAGGGATATCCGTGCTGCCAGCACGATATGATGATGATGATGATGATACTGTCGACTAAGGGTATCCTACGGATCTTTTGCGGATTCATTGCGTCGATCATGGATGTATTGTCCCTTGTTAATACACTGGATAATACGACAATAAGCAATATCAATTTCCTTATCACGCAATTCCCATCTTCATCAACAGGGTACATGGCATTCACATTCATATATTTCCACAAACCATGCCCTTTCAGAATAACACGCAAAGGAAAATTTCCAGTCCCTATGATTTGAAACGTTAAGTACCTCCACTTAAATTCTGAGGTCATGAAATGTCATGATTTCGCAAAATGTTGAAGAATGCCAAACCAGCACTTTCACAGAGTTCATAAGCGTTTTTATGAGCACGTGACGTGTTAATTATCGGCGCCAAAGGATACAAACAAAAACAATAGCAGCAAGCGTCGCAACTGCACATCGTCACTACTCCTAAGACGAAAAAAAAACACAAACTGATTGAGACAAGTTAATCAACTCTCCACAGTTAGACACAACAACGGTTTGTAGAAATACAAAACCATCCAATTGCACATATAAATGGAGACTAGTCTTTCAACAATTAATCTATCATTGCTTTTTCTCGTGTATTCTTGTAGCCTTAACACAATCCCCAATCTTTGCAACTCCTCTTCCTCGTTTATCTATTTTAACGTAGAATCCATTAACATAATCTCTCGAGTTTAAAGCTTTGGGTATCGGTATGAATTTTCTGGTTCTGTGGTAAAAATGTCTGATCTTTTTTCTACAATTTAACTAATCTATCTTATTACCCATGTATTTATACCATTTATTATATTTTTGTTGTAGTGTTTACTTTCTAGTTGGTCCCTCATTCTTCTGATGTACTCTTTTTTTTTACTTTTTCTTTCATCTCTGTTTGCTAGCTGATATTTGCGTTTAATATTTTCAGGTATTTGTAGCTTTCTTCTTCACCAACTATACTGACGCTTTCCTAATTTGACTGTTCTGTTATTTCTGTTGTTTATTTTTTTCGTTAATCTATTAAAAGCAAAGCCCTTTTTTTCAATTCCGAATTCCATTCCCTATATCTTAGCTGAGGATTTTCGTTTCCCTTCAATTCTTGGTAAGAATTATGTCGTTATTTATCTACATATATATAAGTTGTTTTCCTTTTCCTGTTAAATTGTGAAGCTTTGCCACTTTTGCATTTTCTTTGGATATCATTGAGCTATATCATTGCAATAATGAATAATAGTGACAATAATTGGATCTCCCTTAAAGATGGTCCTTAACCTTTTCTATGGTTTTTCTTCAGGTATTAATTCCACTTTCCATCTTTTGATAGCTCCCACGTTGAATTTGAGTACTAGTTCAAAAATGTTGATCATTTCTAATCATTCAATTACCCGTGGTTGTGGGATCGGGTCATATATTTTCTGGTAGTCTATCCATAATATGGCTAGATTCTCTCTCCTTGTGTTCCCTCTTTTAGAATTTATTTTTCTATGTAGAATGATTAAATCCGTATCTCAAGTTCCTTTGCGGCATCCCGTCTGTTGTTCAGCAAAAATTCCGTGATTTCAAGCGTATGTTACATTTTAACTCTTATTTGGGTGGTTAAGATTTCCCACATTATTAGCAGACACATTACTGGTCCGTAGTTGCTTGTACTGTCTCTTATCTGGATCGAAGTAATTTTTTTCATAGGGAATATTTACCTCCTGTAGACATATGGTCAGTTGTTGAGTTAATCTTTCGTAAATAGACCTGAATCTTTTGAACCAGAACCAATAGATCCCATCGGGACTTGGTGCCATCTATTATGAAATTTTTAGGTCCCTCCTAAAAATAAAGTTGGTGACCGTAGCCGAGAGCATCCAGAACGTTCCCTTTTCAATAGCTACTAAACCAAGGTGTAGGGAAGGGTGCCTCTCCTTTCCTTGGATTGCTCCACTTTATCCTTGATGCGTACCTTATAATGCAGACTGTTAAGCAAGCAGATATCAAGTACCATTTTTTGAGTCTTTGGTATGACTCGACCTGGGATTGAGCCCCGGTCTCCCAGGCCATTGGCGGACACTCTCCCCAATGGGCCATTGGTCCGGTTTCCTTGTTAAAATTCTTTTCATTTGATCTTCATATTTTTAGCCTTTTAGTCTTTCCGTGGTCCTCTTGTCTCCATTCCTAATTTGAGCCAGAAATATTTTGTCTCAATAGATTGCTAGTCTCCTCAGGTTTTGAATTTATTTATTTATTTATTTATTGCTAATATTTTCTCCTGTTTTAATTCAAACTTATACTAAAAAAGATATCAGTCACAGATTAATTATAACAAACGGATCAACGAATTCAGGCCAGAAGACCAGACCTAGTGTTAATTTACAAGAAAAAAAGAACTTATCATCGCTTGGATTTTGCCGTTCCAATGGACTACAGCGTGCAAATGAAAGAAAGCGAGAGAAAAAAACAGATAAATACGTGGATCTAGCCAGAGTCCTAAAAAAGCTATAAAACATGAAGATGACGTTTATATCATTCGTGATTGGTGCACTTGAAACACTTCTCGAGAAAAAGACTAGAGAAAATGGAAATTAGTGAAAAATATCTTGGCCATCCTGACGAAAGCGCTGTTAAGATTGACTAGAAAACTCAGAAGAGTACTGGAAACTAAAAAAAGACTTGCTGTTAGTCTGCCTTCAGTGAAAGAACACCAGATAAATCTTGCGTGAGAAATTCATTAGGAATATGAAATAAGTTATTAAATCAAATCCAAATCAACGTGTGGCTCAGATAACAAATATGAGTGCTATGATTGGCAGGTGCTCTGTGCTTCTTTGATAGCCAACATTGGTGAGGTCAGGTCAGCATCCTACGAATGATAACTATTTTAATTTCAAGTGCACAAACAAAAACCCAAGTAACAATCTATCTATGAGACATCAACGGAAAAAATGTATGAGAGAAGACAACAAAATGTGATCCACTGTCATTTTAAAAGTAATTCTACACAAAGACAGTATAGAAAAAGATTATCGAAACCTGACAGAATCTACTGGATTTAATACAAGCCAAAGACTTGCCGACCAAGTCAGGATGATTTTAAAGAAAAGCTGGTTTTCTGGCCTTGAGATACTAGAAATATGTAGACAGCCAAGTCGCAAAGAATATACTCAAGAGGAGCCCTCCTTATGAATTGAAGCACAAAATAGTGTTTTGGTTTAAAAACAAAACACTACAAAACAGAAAAAATCATAGAGTGAATAAATTCAATCATGACTGAAAAAGAAACTATAATACCATCCCTTAAAAATCAAAACTGAAAAAAGTCAAAGTAGAAAGCAAAAAAGTAAAACTTAAAAAATACCCCAAGGTACAGAACTAACTGAACTAATTCATGTAATTAATTTAATTAAGAAAAACTAGTAAGAGATAGAATTGGTATTTTCGTAAAGAACCAGAATGCAAAATCTGTATGGTAAATTAAGCTGAAAGGACAAATAAAAATGCGATAATAAGGGAAAGTGCTAAGGAAGGAAAAATACACAGAGATATATTGGGGAAAAAAGACAAAAAACAACAGTAGACAAGTCTGACAATACGCCTAGAAGAAATAAATCAAAAGATATTGGCGAAAGAATTGAGACTTAGAAGATATGTATCCAGGATTAAGCAACACAAACAAGACAGGACCTTCCAAAATAATAAAAGAAAATTTAACCAACGAGTCAGTGGAGAATGCAAAAAGACGAACAAACAACCGAGTGCAAAGGAAACAAAATAATTTTGGAGTAAAATATGAGAACAGGAAAGACATAACAGCAATGCTGAATGAATAAATGACATGAAAAAAATTTACAAGAATTCAAAGAGAGCTCTGAGGTGGACATATGCCAAAACTCTCTCAGAGCAACACAAAAAATACCAAATTAGAAAAAACCAGACCATAATGAGACACGTGATTTCTGGTTTTAAAAATTCACATCTATCAACGAAAGATTAGCTCTGCAACTGAGTAAATGCGTATAAGAAGCAAGCATACCCGAATGGATGACGAAATGGAAAACTACCCTGATCTGGAGGGACCCAAAATAAAAAAGGAAACATACGTTGTAACTATTAACCGATAAAGTGTTTACTTATATGGTGGAAAATCCTAACTGTACAGATAAAAGAAGATTCTATTGATCAATTGAATGCCGCGAACTAATTCTGAAATAACAGATAGGGCGCAGAGTGGGGGCGGGAACAGATGACTACTATATATAGATATATAGATCAACACATCTTCAAGGAGGCCAAAACGAGGCATAAAAACGTAGCCAAGAAATGGATTGACTGCAAAAAGACCAATGATATTGTTCTATACACTTGGATAATAGAATTTCTGATGATGTCCACAATATCCGACTACATCATAAACTTCATCACAAAAGCGATGAAAACTGGAATGTAGAATTAACAAGCAGGCGAACAAAGCTTTGCAAAGCTGAAAATCAAACTTGAATATGTTGAGGACAACAATTTTAGTTGAAACTCGGATTATCATTTTTTTTAATATTTTGTGAGTTTTTCACACCAATCTTTTAAGGATTGTGCCAAATGCACTAATTACAATTCGTATCAACGTCACCTTCATGATTCATAGTTTTTTTCAGTTCTGTAACAAGGTCCAAGTACTTATCTTTCTTTTCTTTTCGTTTTTTTTTTTAAGTTTACTTTGTTGTCTGCTGAGACGGCAAAGTCCGCTATTCGGCAGATCGGCTAGAATATTAAGAGTCCCAAAGACTTGAGGAGACTTGTTTCTTTTTTGACTATCACTAGATCAGATCGTCTGGCCAAGATTAGGTAAACTGTTTGTATTTCAAAATTCATGAGAGCTTTGTGCGTCTCATTATCCATGACGGATTCTGAGTTGTGCATATACCACTTGTTCGTATGGTCCAATTTAAATTTCTTGCACAACTTCTTGTGGATAACTTTTCTCACCCAGTCGTGTCTAGTCTTATACTCTTTTTGCGCTAATTTGATGCTTTCACTTATGTGATTGATCGTTTCTTCACGATCACCATACAAGCTACACTTGCTATTTTGTTGCGTCTTATCTATTTTTGTCTTAACATAGTTGGTCACTGTTATTATTATTATTATTCGTTGAGAGTTTTTCACACCAGCGTTAGCTGATGGTCTTCCACAGGAATCTGAATGACAGTAATTCTCCTAAAGTCTCCAGGACACTTCTCAGTATTCTAGCCAATCTTAATAATGCTGTTGTTTGGATGGTCTCCACTAGTCATCCAGTCCCTTTATTAATCCTTTGGTGTGTCTACCGAGTGCACCAATAACAACTGATATCACTGTCACCTCTATGTTTCACTTTCTTTTTTTTTCAGTTTAGCAGGGTCTAGGTACTTATCTCTCTTTTCACTTTCTTTCAGTTTTACTCAGTGATCAGCTGAGACAGCCAAGTTCAGAATTCGGCAAGTTCAGTTTTTCTTTTTTTTTCTTTTTTTTTTTTTTTTTTTCTTGACTATCACTTGGTCTAGTCGTCTTGTCGAGATTAGGTGATTCGTTTGTATCTCAAAATCCCAGAGAATTTTGTGCGTCTCAATGTTCAGGGCGGATTCTAGGTTGTGCATGTACCATTTGTTTGTATGGTCAAATTTAAATTTCTTGCACAATTCCCAGTGAATCTCCTTGTCCACCCAATCGTGTCTAGTCTTATACTCTTTTTGTGCTAATTTGCTGCATTCGATTATTATTATTATTGTTGTTGTTGTTGTTATTGTTCTTCTTCTTCTTCTTCTTCTTCTTCTTGTAGAAGTAAATATAGTTGGGACTTCCACAATATTTTTCACATCACATTTAAATATCGCTTAAGATAAGTATATATACAAAATGTAGTTTCTGATGTTTTTGTTTTATTTTGTCTTTAAAGAAATTCTTCATTTGACCAAAAATTTCAGATTTATAACTGGGAAAATGTAATCGTGAACACATTTAAAAAGAAAAACAGGAACTCAAACTCCAATAAGATTTTTGTAAATCGATTTTGTTTCCTTTATTTTTATTGGCTTCCATTTTTGTCATGAGTATAAACTACATCATGCCTACCCCAAGCGTTCACCAGGAAAAGTTGTTTTTTTTAATTCAGGTTTTCTATTTCAACGTCATAATGTCTCAAAAGAATTTCTTTCAAGGTTCACATCTAACAAATTAACCACAGACAGAGGCAAATTGATTAGATTTTAAAAAATAAAGCAATGAATTGTTATATTAAGATACAATACCAAAGTGTATTATTTATTTAGATTTGTACAGAATTGCACCTTCACACAGCTGGCGCCTTCTTATAAAAGATAAATCCTTGTTTCCGTAACAAGTTGTCGTCTTATATAGAGAACTGCTGTAATATGACAGTAACTTATTTTTCCAGTAAATGGAAAATAGACAGTGAATTATTTTCTATATAATTTCCAAATATAATCTACCTATGCATTCTTATGTGTATTTTTTTTTTTTTTTTTTTTGATATCTTTTACGCAGCCATGCGATTTGTTTTCGTTTGCAATTTGTTTTTGTTTATAAAGTATTTAATTATTTTTTTCTGAACAAAAATCCATTCGTTACAATTCCTCAGCAATGGAAGAGTCTAAGTTACGTAACAATAGGTACTTCTCATATACTTATACCTTTTATTTGAGGAGAGTCTCCCTGGCGTAGTGGCTAACGTTCTGGACTGTGACATCTTAGTAAGCGAGTTCCAACTACAGTCGCGCTATTACATTTACTTTCGAACTAAAACCCTTGGAAAAGGATTGAAAACCCTTATCCCCTCCAGCTATAGATTAAATAGTACTATCACTCTCCTTCAAAAAGGTTGGCTTTGGCATTGAATAACCCACAAAGGTTGATATACCATTAGATACAAAGAAACTGAAGCCAAAACTACTGTTCTTCAACAAGGATTGTTTTGGTTTTAAATAATCCACAAAGGTTGATATGCCATTAGAAGCAAAGAAACCGAAACCAAATCTACTGTTCTTCTACAAGGATTGTTTTGGTTTTAAATAACCCTCAAAGGTTGATATGCCATTAGAAGCAAAGAAACCGAAACCAAATCTACTGTTCTTCTACAAGGATTGTTTTGGTTTTAAATAACCCTCAAAGGTTGATATGCTATTAGAAGCAAAGAAACTGAAAAACCTACTGTTCTTCTACGAGGATGACTTTGACATCAAATAACCCACAAAGGTTGATATGCCATTTGAAAAGGCAAACTGAAAACAATGCCTTTTATTAAATTTTCATTAATTTAGTCATTCTCTGAAATCTTCCTGGATCTCCTCAGATTATCTAGTTCATTTTTTTTCTTTGCCTTCTTTTATACAGAATCGCATATCAGGAATCAACTTTTATATATGTATCTGAGTTATCCAGTATTTACACCAAAAAACAGCATATCTCCTCAAATTTTTATCATCTTATTATTTTTATTATTTCATTCAGATATATAATTCGACTACCTGTTCTTACAATTCTACTTTTAAATTATATGAATTTTCTTGCAACCAGTTCAGTGTTCCAAATATTATGGGTATAATACCTATTTTCATGTAATTTCTTTGCTCATTATCAAGTTCCTCTTTTTTGTTTAGTTCCTCGTTGGAGTAAACTTATTTATCTATTTTAAAGATCTATGTTATTCTGCTTACAGCAACGAAGCCAGAAAGTAAGACCTATCCTAATCTAAGTCATATTGATTCAGTTATTATCAAGGACAGCCTCTGGGTTATATTTTTACGATCAAAACCAAGTCACATTTCCCGGTGAATACTGTTTCAATCCAGGCACCTAATTTTGTAATCCTTTCAAAGTAGAATTTCCTTCAAGATTTGTTACCTTGCCTCTTTGATGAAATTAACAATTTTGTTATGATTCATTATGATAAACGCATTTAAATCTTTATTCTAAATATTTAAGGGCTATCTCTTGAAACTAAATGAGTTTAAGTCTCTTCAAATTTCCCGCGCTATTTTCACTATCCTTATAAATGACAGTACCACCATATTCTGGACAGTCTTCATTTTTCATCAAATTTCTGCTTCATCGAATCTTCATTATAGCATTGTAGGTTAAGTACATTGGCTATTATAGACACTGATTTAATCTTCATGTTATACGATTCAGTTTCCAGTGTTGAATATTTCATATTTTATCCAGTTTTCTTTCTTTTCCGCTCTTTTTTTAACTGTATTAGGAGTTCACACTGAGACAGCAGTGTTCAGATTCTCACAAGTCAATTCTTTATTAGTATTAGCTCTGGTTGATAAAATTGCTTTTTTAAATTAAGTTTCAAGGACAGTTTCTAGTTTGTGGTGATAATATTTCTTTACATAATCAAAGCAAAATTTGATGTCAGCTGCTCCGAAAATTTGGATCGAAAATTACTAAGTTCCTTTATTAGTTACTCTGAAACACATATAATCATCAACGTTTCGTCTCTTTTTCTTCTTTCCTTATATTTCTATTATAAATATAATTATGATATGAATCAATCAATATTATAACTACTTATATAGCGAGGAAAAAAATTAAAACTTTCAGCGTGTCAGTTCTTCTGACAGGTGATAATTCATCAATTTTTATTTTGATAACAAAAATTTTTGACTTCTCGAAAACTTTTCAGCCAAAAAGCGTTCTTTTATTTATTTTTTTCTTTCTTTCTTTTTTTTTTTTTTTTTTTTTTTGGTGTGTGTGTTGTTGTTTTTGTTTTTTAATTTCTGAAAAAATAAAAATAAATTATTAAATCGTCCCTTGAATGGAAACAAAATTGATCTGGAGAAAATTATGCTACATTTGTAAATTAGTGCTTCCCCCATCACCAATGACTTCATCGCCGACTATGTCAGCCGTGACCGACAATGATGGGTCAAAAATCACGCAAGACATAAGAGATTCGAAAAGTATTAATTGGTACAAAGGTAGCAAAGACTTAAATTGACGGATGTGGGAGCTCAGTGAGACCGTCAGGTGGAAGTGGGGTAGACAGAATTTATATAGAAGAACAATTCTTTATTTCATTGACTAAGAAACCTTTCTCGTGTTCTTTCTTACTTGATCGGTTACTCTCTGTGACAGTCCGATTAAATTTCTTGCATTTCAGCTTGTTTCATTATTTCTTTGTCGTATGCAAGATAAATAGTAACTGCTGACAAAGTAATTTCTTATTTACGATAACTGAATTTAGCCTTCAGACTGGGAGTCGGGGATTCATATAGATTTCAAACAATCAGGCAAATTTGTTTTCCAATTTTCTAAGAATACAGTAAGGATTTATGCATAAACTATTGGTTTTTACAATTTCCAGTGAATTACTCTTCCTATCCAGGCATAACTATTTTTGTACTTCTTCTATGGTTTTACTTCCGAATTGTTTTTTTTTTTCTTCTGGATTTTCTGCATTCTCTTATCTGACAGACAGCTACGTCTCTATTTCTGTTCAATAAGCATTTAGTATTTTACCCTTTCCTGTTTATTTTGGCCTTTAATATCGTTTGTTCTTATAAATATTTTGGGGCGCCATTATTAGGATTTTGTTTTCGGAAAACGTCTTCTTTGCAAGTATATCCTAATCTTTTCTGTAATTCCTATTTATTTGTTTCTTTGCATGTCCGTTCAGTTATTTTTCTTCTTCGTAGATTTTTGTTTTGAATTTTTTTTTTCTTGTAAATTCTACTGCAACTTTAGATAGATAGATAGATAGATAGATAGATAGATAGATAGATAGATTTTATAATGGAATTTTATGTTGCAATATCCAAAATATAATGATTATGATATAAAACAGATTTATCAAAGTAAATGAATAAAGAAAAGTGTGCGTAAGACAAAACCAAATACAGCCCATTACCAAAAGGGTAGAGTTCCTTTTAGTCGCAAATGATTTTTATAAGACATGTCTATACATTAAGAAGGCTTTTTACTGAAAGACATGCTTGTATTGCACATTTGTCCAAAAGACAAAAGCATTCGGCAGTTGTTGCACAGACTGTCAATTTCTCATGCATCAACGAGTCCTCCGGCACGTCTGCTTCCTACAGCATACTACGAGAAATTGTGTAGAGTTTCCTTTGAATTTATACTTAACAGAAAGAAGATAGAGTTGAGTAATCCCAGTTACTTCCACCGAATTTAGGTCCCCCATTATGTTCTGACATAGCCTTTAGATTCAATCGAAGTATGGCGCTTTCTGGTTTTTAGTTTTCCTTCTGAAGTTTTATATATTTATCATTTTGTATATTTCAGTACTATTCTGATGCACCTTTTATTTTTGCTATTGAAATGATGAATATCATTACTGAAATTCTTCCCAAGTTGCAGCCGTATCAGTACTGCTATATGGTTGCACCAATTGGACTCTAACGACATGCTCGGAGAAAAAGCTAGATGGGAACTACCCAAAAATGCTGCGTGAGGTTTTGAACACCTCCTGGAAACAAAACCTCATAAAACAGCAGTAGTCTGGCCCCTTAACTCTCAGTTCACAAACGAACAAGAAATGCTGTATACAGCTGGAGATGCAAGGACGAACTTATAAGTGAAGTTCTCCTGGGTTCTCTTACTCATGGACAATCATCAGCTCTGTGCGGACACTGAGTGCCGTTTACAGAACCTCCCAAGAGCAAAAGCTAATGGGACGGATGGTGAGATAGATTCAAAAGTATCTATCCTATCAGCACGATTTGATGATGATGAAGTCGTTTAAAATAAAGAAAAAATTAGATGGTATTTTATGATGTTTTAAAGTGCTAAGTAGATGAGAACTCTACCATCAACATTGGAAAACATTCAGAAAGGCTAAGATTAACAAATATAGGAAATCAACGAAATGTATGAAATAATTTCTAAGGACAATCAATTCCATACTTGAAAAATAAGAACTAGCCGAAAAGTAAAAGTTGGAACGACAAAAACTATCACTATGATATGAACAGAGACAATAAAACCCAATTGAACCACATAATATATACAGGATCAAACATATTTCGTTGATTTCCTATATTTGTAATTCAGTTATTTTTGTATGTACAGGGGTCATTTTTTTTTTTTTTTTTTTTTTGGATAAAGCAAAATACCTTTTTTACATAAATGTAAATTCTGCCTTGTTTTTAATTGGTTTATACCAAGAATTAATCTAATCTGTTTTGAGGCTATTCAAATTGGCAGTAAATTAAACAGAATGCTCCAGGCTTGATCAATCAAACTTTTAATGGTTGAGAAGTCCATCCCATGTTGAATTTACAGAAAAGTGTGTAATGAGGGCGGAGAAACATGTTTTAGTAAAAAAAAATCTTTACAAATGCCTAAAAACTGGTTTGTCACTACGATCCAGAGACGAAAAGCCAGTCCATAGAATGGAAACACAGTGACTATCCGGTAAAGAAACAAGTTCCGGCGCAGTAAATAAGTTTGGTTTGGTTTCTTTGTTGAATAGCATATCAACACTTGTGGGTTATTTAATGCCAAAGCCATGATTCTAGAAGAACAGCAGTTATACTATTTAACCCATAGCTGGGAGGATAAGGGGGTTCATACCTTTGCCAAGAGTATTTGTCCGAAAGTGAGAGTAATAGCGCGACTGGATTTCGAACTCGGTTACTACGATTTTGCAGTCCATCATTTTAACAATTACATTACCAGGACCCCCCAGTAAATAAGGTCATGCTGACTGTCTTTTTAACTTGAAATTACCCGTCACTATTGATTTCCTTTGAAAAGTTACAAATGTAAACAGTGCTTACTGTTGTCTACGCATTAGGCAAAAATCAAGCGTATGTTATGAATGATCCTCGAAAATTCTCTTGGAAGTATAACTGAAAAAAATAACAATGAAGAACAGTGTTGTTGATCTCATTGCTTTCTGTTTACTTTGCTTAGTCAATTATTACATTATTGTAGATTATCAAGGAAACTACAATCGGAAACTATGCTGCCAGACACAGAACAACAACATCATAATTATATTTTACTCCTTAGAGAAAACCTTCCAGACATTATAAGTGTGTGAGTTACTTCCCTTGACTTTATTCACAAATAAGATAAAGAATATAATCAAATTGAAACGCCCAAAGACAATCAATATCAGGAGCAAAACATGTGTTAAGAAAAAAGAGAGCAAAGTTTTTATCATGATTTGAATTCATTTCTTTGAATTTAATCTGAAGCTGTAAAATGTTATTCAACTTTATGAAAGGATATTGGAAATCTGACTTATCAATCTCGTCATGTTAGTTCTCGTAAAGAAGATATCATTAATTGGAATCATTTTTTGAGATGAGGCTTCTTAATCTGAGAATTAATCTTTCTTTTTTTTTTTTTTTTTTTTTTTTTATTAATTGCGGACTTTTTGTCCTCGTCTTGGTAGTTTTTGTGTTGTTTCTTCTTTCACTACGTTTCAGCCAAATTTCACCTCTGGCCTTCTTCAGGTGATTTTACCGCGACCACGGATAGGAATGCTGAGGCTTGTAATCGTATCCCCAGTAATTACTGCCTTCCATAGTTGTTGTCTATCGCACCACGTCTCTACGGTTCCAGGTGAGCATTGTCAGAAGATAGCGGTTTCAAATCCTACCCAAGCCGGCCAAAAACGTGGTGCGATAGACAACAACTATGGAAGGCAGTAATTACTGGGGATACGGTTACAAGACTCAGCATTCCTATCTGAGGTCACGGTAAATCACCTGAAGAAGGCCAGAGGTGAAATTTGGCCGAAACGTAGTGAAAGAAGAAACAACACAAAAACTACCAAGATGGGGACAAAAAGTCCGCAATAAATAATTTTTTTTTTAAAATTAATTCTCACAAGAAGATATCAGTTTTAAAAAACATTTAAACACTTTTTTAATTCATGTACACTAAAAAAAAATGGGAAATTGCTCTTTGTAATTTATTCTCGGAAATATTCTTTATATTAAGAAATAAAGCGTACATTTCTTTACTTTAAAAAGTCATTTATATTTCAACGGTTATTACCATTTACAATCTGATATTCAAAAGAGCCAAATTCTAAATTGCCCAGTCGGTTGAGGCTGTGAAATACACCGACTGCACCTCTGCGGAGGGGTAGGACCTCCCCCCACATTGAGGGTCCTCGATATGACATTAAACAATATGATGGTGAGGTTCCTGTAATGCTGAAGCTTTAAGAAATGGGGAGTACGCCTTCATTGTCATCGCTCCCAGGTCCACTCTGTCCCGGAGTGGTAACACCTGATAGGGCCCTATCTATGGCTAAAATAGAAGTAAACTGTGTACTTATGCAAAACTGAATTGC
This sequence comes from Sepioteuthis lessoniana, assembly GCA_963585895.1. Taxonomy (NCBI): domain Eukaryota; kingdom Metazoa; phylum Mollusca; class Cephalopoda; order Myopsida; family Loliginidae; genus Sepioteuthis; species Sepioteuthis lessoniana. The sequence goes on from OY757910.1 coordinate 77,846,533, forward strand.
TTGAAATAGAAGGGTTTCGACATTTAAACTGCGTACTTATGCTAAATTGTGTTGTTTAAAATGGAACAGTTTTTGTATGCTAAACTGAATTATTTGAAATGGTGCCATTTTGACATTTAACTGTATGTAAACAAAAACTACACTTATTCTAAACAGAATTTTTTGAATTCTTTGACTAAACCGAATAGCTTGAAATGTTTTGACAATTAAACTGTGTACTTATGTAATATATTAACGTGACCTGCAGGTGTAAATACGGCGGATGTTGTTGACAGATAAATTGATACGACCGGTGTGATCACCGAAATGTCACCATGCCCACAGTTGCTGTGAATACGGTGGATGTTGAAAACAGGTGCATCCGGTCGAAGATATCGGAAAATCACCTGAACGGTGGGTGTGGTTGAATTTGGTGATAATGGCAGATGCGTACGCCCACAGAACCGGGCTTGGGCAAGTAGCCAATGGGAATCAGACAACATAACCAATGGAAAGCAAAAAAGTGAGATGTGGGCGTAACCGTGGTTAATGAAAAAGAGGAATTGCTGCAGGTCACGTGAGAGTTGTAGACTATGTAAGTTCCTGAATTTCGGCTAAAGTTGTTCACTGGTTCTTCCGTCTCCCGACATCTCCTCCGTGAGTGCGAACTCTCTGTGATAGCTTTTCTGCTCCACACAAGTATCATCGCCGAAAATGAAAATATAATCTTATATTTTTATATACATACCTGTTCCTCGTTGTTAATAACGATACAGTATACTATACAACACTTATGCTATACTGAATTGTTTGAAATAGAACTGTTTATTGGTATAAAAATGGATTTGGCATTAAATAACCAACAAAGGTTGATATGCCATAAAACCCAAACAACTAACCAACCAAACCAAATTCTAAAGTCACTTTTCAGTTCATATATAAGACATATTTCATATGCTAACAGCACCATGTTTTTGGTATCTAATTTGTTTTCTATTCGGTAAAAGTAGAATATTTAGACATAAGGTATAATCCAGTCAAGATCAAAAAACGTCAAAAGCAGAATAATTGAACACGTGACATAATTCAGGCAAGATCAAAAGATGTCAAAATAAGTCACAATATAGCAAAATCAGTTTAAATCAGTTTTTTGGACATATCTTCAAGAATACCAAAAATTAACTTTTATTGCCATTATGTAAGAATAACCGGGTTACGTAATACAACATATCTACAAAACAAATAGTTTTTTTATAATTCATGTAAAAGATATTGACACTCACTATACACAGTTTAGTATAGAGAAACTTTCCTCGATATGTAAACTCCTAGTCATAGAGCATATATCTAAGCAATATAAGATGTATTCCAAAATATACATTAACATATCTTCATGTACAGTTGCAACTGTTAATATTTTGGCGCCTTAACGAGCAATACAACATATAATGGAAGTCCTCATAATAGATGGTTATGCCTGCCCATAGGTCTAGTGGGTAGGGTGTTTGCCAATGGTACAGGATACCGGGGTTCAATCACAGGTCGAGTAATACCAAAGACTCAAAAAATGGTACTTGATGCCGCCTTGCTTAACACTCAGCATTATAAGGTAAGTATCAAGGGTAGTGAAGTAATCAAAGGAAAGGAGTAGCGTCCTCTCCTACACCTCAGTGTAGTAGCTATTGAAAAGAGAGCCTTCTGGTCACCCTCGACTAAAGTCGTTCATTTTACTTTTATTTTGTACATAACTCATATATTCCGAGATTTCACGTTGCCTGATGAAACGTGTTACTCAGCGAGAATTGTAGGATCATCGGAGGCATGAGGATGCTTACTCGTGTTTTGGGACTACTTATTATATACTAATCGCATAGACAAGTTGTGGGTTAAATAGTACCACTACTGTTCTTCATGGAAAATGGTTTTGGCATTAAATCACCTACAAAGGATGATATGCTATTAAACAAAGAAACAAAATCAAACTACAGACAATAAGTCTGAAAAATTTGTTCTGTACAGTATACCAGATTCAGTGCACCATAAAACCTCACTTATACTGAGAAATTTAGATCTGTCACTGAAGACCAAAAAGTTTTAGAAATATAGTGGTTTGCTATGACAAGAAGATTGTTTTACTGTTGATAAACCATTCAGTTTACTCAATCGCATAAATGTAATTTATTACAGGCTATAAATAATTCTTTGCTTTTAAGACAAGGCTATGTGGTATAAGAATATTAAGATGCAATGAAAAACAATAAGGTAACGCTGTAGAAAAGTTTATTAAAAACAACCGGCAGTTGTTTTCAAGAACAAAATTAGATTGTAACGCATGTATGATGGAAGGTAAGTAGCAAAGCTATAACGGTTCTTATATCTGAACATGACTCTATTCATCATCATTTCATTGTATGTTTCCCAAGAATTTTAACAATTCCTTCCTGAGCAATAGAAGAAAATTAAGACTGAGATTAAGAATGTTGTTTCTTTTTTTATGTTTTTGTTTTGTTTGTTTTTTGTTTTTGTTTTTGTTTTGCTTTTTGTTTTTTGTCTTTGTTGTTTTTTTAATCGTCCTGTTTTCCGGGATCTACAGAGCTGATTTCAAATAGAAACATTTATAAAAATTTAGTGATACTGTCTCTTATTTAAGCATTTACTTCTTTTTTACTCTTTTAGAGCAAAGAGAAGATATACTTACAATAATTTATAATGCATATATGTTTGTGGGGATGGTTGCAATTTAATACTAATGTGTATGTCACATGTTTTGGACGTTTCAAACATCGTCTAGGCATTAAGTTGAATTTTGCAAATATGAGTTAATATCAAAGGCCAGGGATTCATGGTCCTTGTTTTAAATGAAAATCAATTTTCATTTTCCAGATAGATAGATTGATAAAAAATTTAAAATCCTTAAATATAACATGTCAAATATAGAAACAAATCAATTGAACGAGCGAGCAAGCGAGAGAGAGAGAGAGAGAGAGAGAGAGAGAGAGAGAGAGAGAGACTGATCTCAGGGTAGATAAAGAAAAAAAACAGCAGGTTATTTAGGAAGGGGCAAACTACAATACATGACACACATTTAATGAAGTATGGTGAAAGTATCTGACCTTTTATATTTCGCATCAACAATTCAATCATACGTGCAGACAACACCTCTTCATCTTTTAACATTTGTCCATTATCAGCAAAAGTTTTCTTTATTTTTCTTTTTGTTGTTTATTTGTCTTCTTATATGCCGTAACTCTTGAATCCAAGAATGACTGGACTGTTGAGCAATCTTTCTTTTTTAAACATATGGCACAGTGAGACCATATTCTTTTTCTCTCCTGACTTTACCAATTTTCTTATAATTCTTTACTTTCAACCTGTGACATTTCAGACCAATGAGTTAAGCTGCAACCCTTTTAGCAATTAATCTAATTTGCTCTGCTTTACGATAAAAATGTTACCGGTATAATTACGCCATCTTCAAAATATATTCAAAAACAATGTCAATTGTCAAACAAAATCATATTGTTTGTATTTTATGGCATGTCAATCCTTTTTTTGGTATTTAATGCCAAATCCCGTTTATATATATAATAGTGGGCATAAAGATCAGAACGATGTTAAGAAAAAATGTGAAATCAGTTGTTTTTTTTATTTTATTTTAAAGCTTCATAGAACATTTTATTAAGAAAAATAAGGATATAAAGGTAAATTATATGATTCTAAAATATAAAGCTCAAAAATTATTTTGATAAAGTTATAAAAATAATTATGTAACATTCGAAAAAACAGTTGATCAAAAATATCAGAACGATTAAATAAATCCGTAAAATTTTATAATTAATTTATATTATTAAAAAAAATTAGGATAAGAATATAAAATAAGGTGTTATTTTACTAAATTCACAAGCTCTTCACTGGTTCTTGCATTGTAAACATGACAAAAAAATCTATGACTTCATTGGAACTTAGAAAACTGATTGTCAAGTTAAGTAATGAAGATAAACTCTCGACTGGGGATCTTACAATGACCGTGGGAAAATCTAAAAGTGTTATTCATAGTGTTTTAAGAAAACTTGAGGAAACTGGGTCATGTAAAGCGAAGAAACTACCTAGCAGGCCAAGGAAAACTACTGCAAGGGAAGACAGATAGATTGGTAATGAATCAAAGAAGGATCGATTTGCGACAGCAACCGCTATTTCTAAAAGAGCTAATGCTAACTTTGGCATTGAAACATCAAGGCACACTATTTCCGAAAGATTTAATGAAATAAATTTGAACAGTCGATTAGTTTCTACGAAGCCTTATATTTTTAAAAAGAACAAAATGATCCGATTGAAATTTGCCACTGATTACGTCATATGGACTGAAGAACACAGAGATTGTGTTCATTTCAGCGATGAATCAAAGTTTAACATGTTCGGTAATGACAGGAAAAGGTTCGTTCGACGCAGTCCTAAGTAACGATATTCCCCTCAGTACACTAAAGGCAGCGTTAAATTTGGATGAAAAAGTGTGGTGGTTTTTTTGGCATGATTTCAACTACTGGTACAGGACCTCTAGCCAAGCTACGCGGTAAAATTAACACAACTGTATACAAAGAGATATTAAAGAAACATGTTGTACCTAATTTGAGAACTGTACTTAATCAACCAGCTATATTTATGCAAGATAACGATCCCTGTCACACAGCGAAGTTTGTTAAGACATTTGTTTTTGAGGAGGATGTTATTGTTATGGAGTGGCCTGCTCAAATGCCAGACATGAATCCTATTGACAATCTTTGGAAGTTACTAAATGAAAGGGCTAAGGTAAAGAATCCAAGTAATGTCAAAGGACTATAGACTAATTTGAAAGGAGAATGGGAGAAAATATCCGTTGATGGATGGAAGACATTAATTTCAATGTCAAGCTGTTATTGAAAGTAAAGGTCTACACATCAAGTACTAAGGAATTATGGACACTATTTTCATTTAAATATAATATATCTATTATAATAGTATGATTTTGTTAATCGTTCTGATGTTTTTGATCATCTATTTTTTCTAATATTATATGATTATTCTTATAACTTTACCGAAATAAGTTTTTTGAACTTTATTTTTTGGAATTACATAATCTACCTTTATATCCTTATTTTTCCTTGATAGAATATCATATAAAGCTTTAAAATGAAAAGTTATTTCACATTTAGACTTTTTCTTAACATCGTTCTGATCTTTATGTTCGCCACTATATATATATATATATATATATATATATATATATATATATATATATAATTTGTATCAAATAATCTGTAGATAACATTTTTAAATGAACCGGAGCTCATTTGGTTGCACACTATTAAATGGTTTCAAGTATAACTATTTTTGTTTGCACACAGTTAAATGGTTTTACGTATTGCTGTTTTTGCTTGCCCACAGTTAAATTATTTAAAGCATTGCTATTTTATTCTCATAATTCTTTTTTCTATTAACGATAATCTCTTACAAAAGACCAAACAGTTCTGTTTAACCCATAGATTGAATCCTAATGGATATTTCCTCTCCGGATCAGAGTGGACCCGGGAGCAATGGTTATAAGGGAGTGCTCTACATACCCCAAAGCTTCACGACTGGGTCCTCTATATCAGATGGTTTTCTAACATATCCAGGACACTCAGTGGGTGGGGTTACCCTCTGCAGAGATTCAGTCGGCTTATTCGACAACCCCAGCCAATTAAGATAACAAACAAAATCAAGCACAATATAAAAACTAGCATCTTCAAAACATTGTTCAATTCTAATTTAACCTTCAATATTCTATCCATTCTGTCATATGCCAAAAGAATGACACTGATTTTCAAAACTATTTTTTCAAAGTGCGCTGTAATATACACACTCTTCCGAATGACATTGTTTACAGTTATTCCATGTAATTTATACTTCCGTTAAAATGGCATCATTTTGGTCTTTTTGGTTCTCTCTCCATAAAGCTATTTGTTTGTATTCGTATTGGACCAATTCTCCTTCTTAAGGAACTATTCCTTTTCAATTAACAACTCCTTGTCCTTTTAATTTACCGAGAAACCGTCTACCACTTACAATAAATATTTCTTCTCTCCTTTATTCTTCTATATTCATTACAGTATTGGAACATGATACCTTTTGACATGCACCTGTATTAGCAGTCTAATCCAGATTCTGACTTCGAAGTGCAACTCTTTCTAATAGCACTCATAATGATAACTTCCTGATGGAGTGACTATGATGTCGGGTGCGCAATTTTTTTAATAAAAAATCCAACAAATGATGAAAAGTATAGCTACATGACATTATTTGTTCGTTGTCTCTAAGGGGCTATCACTACATATGTTTCGAATTACGGACAAACACAATATTCAGGTACAACCTTTCATTAAATCGATCAGGATTTATTTTCTTTTGTGAATATCGTGTATTCACCTATTATTTATCACTCTCCTGTTTTATTTATTCATTTTTCATTTTGAGGGGTTTGACTGTTATGTATTGAAAATTAATTTCCTTTTCTCAAGAAAATTATTATGTCTAACAAACGAACTTAATGTGTCTAAAAATATGGACCAATAACAGTTCTTTCATTAGCTTTTCTCTTAAGGACTCCAGCAATTATCTTTACCAACTGAAATAATCCCTCCTTCCTTTGAGTAAAATATAAATCATTTCCCTATGTGATTATAACTCAATTTCTCTTTGAATTCTTCTTTTTAATTAAAAATTTTATAAAACTTTTTAGACCGATCACGTATTGTTATTTTCATATCAGTTACACTGTAACATATCTGAACTAAGATCTTTCTTAATAATGGAAAGATGATTATTTAATTAGCCTAAATAAAACCAATCATTCTAGTCATCATTTAAAACGTTATATTGTCAAAATAGTGGCATATTATTATATAATTTCCTTTGTGAATTTTCTGTCAACAACAATCACTTAATGGTTTTTTTTTTAATTTTATCTATTTTATTTTTATGCACGAAGTGCAAAGCACCAGAGAATTTTGTGACAATGAACATCTTTAAATGGACCTTTCATGAGAAAATGTCATTATTTAATGGATACTATTGTTCGGAAAATACTCGTTTTCGATCGTAAAGGAAGTAATGACCTTTATCATAAAATGAATGTCGCCGCCAATTGTACTCTGAATAAATTGCTGATTAATTACGAGTCATAACACAGAGTTTTTTCAATAGTGAATATATCCCCTGTGAATTGGCTATAATATCACTTAGCCATGAATCCAGTTGTTTCTTCATGGGAAAATACGTCTCCGACAATCCATACGTAAAGTAGTTATTGATTTTAGAGATTATTGTGGTTTTACTTTCTATCACATAGACACTCATTTTTTTAATACTATATACGAAGTAGAAAAGGAAAATCTTCGAAAAACGAAACATTTTCCTGATTTTTGAAATATTGATCCGTTTTTCTTTTACTTTTTTTTTCCATTTCGCAATTCTCAACAAAACCATAAATATTATACTTGAGAATGCTCTAGATATTTTTAGGCTGGAGTACAGGGGTCCAAAGTTACAAGTCTTTCAAAATGTTACTCATTTAGGGTTCATAAAAAGTCATCTTTTATCAAAATTTTTATCTTCTTATTCTGTGGTTTATTTTTTTTAATTAGAATTAATCTTGTTTTAAAATAGAGTCGTTTATAGAATATTCTTGATTTTGCTTCTGCACCCTGTATATTCGGGCATCACTTCCCCAAAGAATATCAAATCTGTCAAATCAAAATTTACCTTAGTTTCAACAATATTTTACTTACACTTAAAGCAAATAATTTCAAATTTATATCATCATAATGAACCTTGTTTGTTTGTTTTTTAGGAAAATGAATTAATATATTCCATGTGTGGTGATATGTTGTTCAAATGGAAACAATATAACGATGGAGGCAAAAGAATATTCATAGCAAGACAATATAAAACAAAATTAATTTATATATTAACAAACAAAAAAAGAAACGTTACAAAGATAGTATGATTGTTCGAATAAAGTTAGTTAAATATTCGTGTGTGTGTGTGTGTGTGTGTGTGATAGAGAGAGAGAGAGAGAGAGAGAGAGAGAGAGAGAGAGAGAGAGAGAGCATGTATAACTAACACGAATATCATGGTGAATGAGTATTTTTGATTGAAACTAAGGGTAAAAATGTCAGACTTCTTACTTACGTTTATGTGTTATGTAGGTGTGTGCGAGCAACTAAAATATTAAAAAATGTCCAGTGTGACTATATGTGTGTGCTGACTTAGTATTCCACGTGAAGTACTAAGGTACATGAGAATGGTCATGTATTTTTGAGGGTTGTGTTTTCTCCTATGGTGTTCGTTTGTTTCTATCGAGATGTGCGTTCGTGAGGCTGGAATACGTCCAGCCGAAAAACAGAACGAAAAGTTCGCAAATTATATACGCATCTACGTCACATATATTAAGCTATGCGTCTCTTGCTCGGAGAGCGAAGAATAAGAGTGAGAGAGTGAGCTATCGAAAGTGTAGAGTATATTTAGGTATCGTGTCACGTAAGATTTGTTTTGCGCGGGACAAAATCAAATATCAAGAACATAGTTGGGAACACAAGGCAGGTGATTTCTCTGTCCAATAGATTCCCGAAACTAATTGATTTCCCAACGTCCACCGCTTTTTATTTCGGGAACAAGTAAATCATAAATCCTATTTTTCTAGAATTTTTTGCACCATGTGGTCATCGACGGCCATTTTTAATAATATAGCAGTATAAATCCTATGTATGTATGTGGTCCTATGTGGAGCCCCATGTGGTGTGATTACTAGTCAAAGTACTTGTAGGTGTTGTGTTCATGACTACTACATTTGCTTCCGACTGTTTGCTTTGTCTAGTCCTTCCGTGCCCATGCTGTGTTTGAAAAATCCATGAAGGGGTGTTGACACAGTTCCGCTGGATCTCCTTCTAGTGGTCAGGTAATATGAGTGGCTAGATTATCTAACAACTCAAAGAATAGACAAAACCCGTTGTTAACAAATGAAAATAGTTTTTATTGAAACACGTTTGTGAGACAATAGATAATAAGCAAACAATGTTTGCTTTCCAGGCAAAAAGAAGAAGAAAGAATATCCATAGAGGAAGAGTGACGATGAGACTTTGAATTTTTGTAAAGTCTGAAGGTTGTTCGGAGTGCTTCGCGTCTAGAATGGAAAGAATGCTTCTTTGGCAGTCTTGAATTTCTTCTTGGTCCCTTTCCTCATCCTCTCTAATGATTCGTTTTATCATCCTGTTTTTATAGATCAATATCTGGACTAAAAAGGTTTGATTGGTTGTCCAATAAGAGACAATCAGGAGTCGTATTCCCATTGGTAAACCAATCATAGTTCAGGATTATATCTTAGAGGTATAGGGAAACCCTTTTTAGTTGCTTTGACCAATGGGAACCGGTTTTGAGCTCTGTAGTTGAATTAAAAATTCTCAGTCCCACCTGACTGGATGAACCATACCCAGCTCAACTTTATTTAGGGTAGAGCAAAATTAAATGTCCCTTTTGACATTGACCTTTATGATAATGACTAGAAAAATATGTTTTACAAAATGACCTGTTTCATCATTATGATCGATGGAGTTAGTTGACAACCGAAAAATTAAATAAATTCGCCGACTTTTAGAATCAAAAACAATTGCCTCGCACTTAACTGACCTTTAGAAACAATCAACCAGCTTTTAGGTCAATTTAAGCCTTGAACAAAAAGATACTTATTTTAAGGATCTTTTTGTTTTTGAGATGTATATATATTAATTTACATATATTTCATAAATTTTAATTTTTACATATTAATTAAGTATTTAACCGTATGTTGTGTCACATGTATCGTTTTACAAGAAATTGCTGCCATAGAATTTTTTTTTATTTCCTTGGTCTATCTAGATTGATCTGTTTATTTTTTTTGTTATGAAAACATCCAGAATAAATAAAAATCAATTTTGAAATTAGTTTTTCATTACTTGACTTCAAATTCAAATAATATGTATTATAATCAAGGTCCCTATCAAAAATTTAACATTCTTAGATATCCTCTTTTTTTTTCAGTTTAGAGAGTGACCTTAATAGTTTTAATATCGTTTTTTATTCTTTTTTTTTTCTTTTTTCTCTTCCAATATTTCTCATTGTAAGATTGAATATGTTGCCTAAGATAACTCCATTTGTCTTCGTCGTTCTTTCTTTTTTTTTTTCTTGTGTAATTGATTCAATTATGATGACTCTCCTTTTCCTTTTATGTATTAATAAGATTGCTCATCTCATGATTGCATAATCCATTCTAATGTTAAAAGATATTGACTTTCCTAACAAATGTTTTTCATTATCTTTTGTAAATGGTCATTATGATTACTCAATCAATTCCTATGCGGCTCAATGCTTTTGTATGATGTAATAAAGCATTATCTTTGCTGTTTTGGAAAGTAGAGAGGAAAGTCTCTTTAAAATATACCATTTTATGTTTGCACATGATTATTCCCATGTTAGTTCTACCTGTTTGCTTTCTTTCTTTTCTTGCAAATTAAGCTACATGTAATTCCTTGCATATCTAAGCATTCTAATCTGAAGAGTTGGAGTTGGGGTCGTGTCATAAGTATATTAAAGTCTAATCCCGACACTGATAGATTTTCTTTCTGGATTTACTTCTTTCAGGGTTTTTTTTTATTATCAAATAAAAGATCAAATGTTACGCAGCGTAGTAAGCAAGTTCGAACTCTAGTCGCGCTATTACGTTTTCTTTCGGACTAATACTCTAAGGAAATAGACAAACCCCCTTATCCTCCCCAGCTATGGGTTAAATAGTATCATTACAATTCTACGACAAAGATGGATGTGGTATTAAATAACCTACGAAGGTTGATATGCCACTAAACAAAAATACCAAACCAAATTTTGGTGGGGAGGGGTGTTGTGGGGTGCATTCTTTCTACTTCCTCTATAGAAATTCAATAATCTATTCTTGATACATAAACAATGATTTCTTGTGCAGTGGCGAATGCATCGAAAATATAAGTTTTAATAGACTTGTGAAATTGCTCCAAGTCTCAACTTATTCCTGCATATCAAATAACTTATCAACACGACTTCATGATGGTGATGATGATGGTGGTGATGATAATGATGATGATAATGATGATGAAATAACTTATTGTTAAAAAACAGATGAAACTATATCTCTGTGGTTGGTTGGTTGGTTGGTTGGTTGGTTTGACGGCGTATCAACCCTTTCCGGGTCATTTAACGCCGAATTAAATTTCAAACAATTCAGTTTAACATAAGTAAGCAGTTTAAATGTCAAAGCAGTTCTATTTCAAGCAATTCAGTTTAGCATAAGTACATTGCTTTGTTTTGTTTTGTTTTTCTTACGCATAGATAGCATCTCATCAGGTGCTGCCACTCCGGGTCAAAGTGGACCTAGGGGCGATGGCAATGAAGGGGTACTCTGCTTTCCCCAAAGATCCATTATTACTGAAATCTCACCATCAGATTGTGTAGTGTCATATCAGGACACTCGTACGAGGACTCTTACCCATCTGCAGAGCAGCAGTTGGTGTATTCTGCACTCCCAGCCGACTGGGCCATATATCTCTGAAACATATTTTCAAAAGTTGTACTCCTGTTTTTATATGGTACACCTGTTCAATGTTTATGATAATTAAAATGCAACATTTTGAAATGGCAGTTATTTAGTGTTTCATTTTTCTCGAAAAGTTTATGTCCCTTAAGTTAACGATGGCTGAATTCCTACTGTTATATGTTCGCTTGTTCTTTAGTTTGCTTCTTTCGACGGCACGAAAAGCAGTCTAAAATCAGTTGAGATTAATTAAGTCATCTCTTTGTAATTTTTTTTTTATTATAAGTTAATAGTCATCTTTAAAAATATGTATGTATTTGACACCAATAAACAAAGTGAACATATGTAACTTGTCCTTTTAAGTCAAAAATAAAAAATAGTGATGTTTTTTTTTTAATTAGATATTCAAAATTAATAAAACCTCAATCAACTGACAATACTTATTTGAACTTTCTTTTTTTTTTTTAGTTATTCTATTTACATTTTGATACTGGAAATATTCCAGATTAATCAACTACTTTTAATCTAATGTTCTTAGAAAAAAAATTTTATCCTTATTTATTGTTTTATTTCTTGATTTTTTTTTTTTTTGCTTCTTTTTTGTTTTTTGTTTTTTCGGGGGGGGTGCTTTGTTTTGTTTTTATAAATACCCTGTTTTATTTTTTTAATTCTTTTATTGCTGCCATTTGGCAAAACGTTACACGTCCAGTGTTGATGTTCCTGTTCTGGAGCTCTGGGTATTAAGGAATCAACCTTTTGTTCTTTTTATTTCCAAGTCCTCTCAAATTCGGGAAGCTAGTGTTTATTTTGTTTGCATCAATCTATCTAATAGATCTATTTAAAGATGATTAATTTTAGATAGGAATAGTTGAAATCATATAACTGTGTCAAATATTAATATCAAACATATCCAATTTCAATTGTAATTCTTTACAAGATATTAATATTATCAATAGTTACTTGTAACTATTTGATTGCTAAGAAACATGAAACTCTATAATTTTGTTCAAATCATTTTTAAGTAGAAAAACATGAAGCCATATAACTGTGTGCAAATTATTTGTATTAAAATCGTTATTCGAAGTTATAATTGTTTACAAATTATTATCATTTTTTTCTTATATAATTTCTCACAAATAAAAGGAATGACTTCGACAGTAGATAACTTAACAAGTGTCAATATGCATTAGAACAAACTAACTGCCACAACAACGGATTTTTAAAATCAAACATCAAATACACAGGAAAACCATATACAAAGTTAATTTTTTTTAAAAAGGACATAGCGGACCATATCTGGATGGATAATAGGTCATAGTATCTCCTCTTAAAGTAAAATGAAAATACTTTATAGGAGAGCGTTGAAAAAATGTGTGATCATTGAAATGTGCGTCGAAAAGTCATGTGCTTAAATCTATAGGTTTTGCCAATATGAAATTGAACGGCTTCTTATTCATTCATTTATTTATTCATTCACTTATTTTGTTTATGAATAAAAGTATTACTCAAGGACCTCCTGTATAGAACATTCAATTGTCTATATCACATAGTATGCTGCTAGTTGTAGAACAATGTTTTCTAAATATATTCGTCACTATTTTCATTTTACTGCTTTCTAGTTGGAATGTAGCAAAGTAATATAATTCTGTCGTCTAAAAAATTCGGTAGCGGTTACTAGACGAAATAAGTATATGGGAGATTTCGGTTTCCTCTTGGGCACAAAAAAAAGAAGCATCTCTTATTAGAACAACTTCCTTTTGGGAGAACAGTATAATGTCCCATCTGACCGAGGCCAAATGCATCCTTCAATCAGAATGATTTTTTCTGCTTCGTTATCAGGACATGAATACGAACAAACAGTTGAGATCAATGACAGTCAACTTGCTGTACAAAAACTGCTCCATTGTGTAAGTGTACCAAAAGAATAAGTCTGCATCAACTATACGAACCCACTGAAACATTTTGGGTTAAGGCCGTATTGAAAGCAGATCTAACGCTAATCTTAACCAAGGCTGTTAAAATGCCTGCATAAAGTAAAAGGCCTAAAACACAACTTATGTCATTCAAAAATCAAAAGTCCAATATATTTATTGACAGAAAATGATTTAATTGCTAACTATGCAAATTCTCCAGGAATTTTACATTTTAACACTATGGTCGCTTGGCATGGTAGTATGGGGCTAGATATATGTGTGTGCAAGTACAGTGGCGTCCAAAACTAAGGGACAAAATTTTAAAACCTAATATTTGTTAGAAATAACAACTGTGAAAAGCTGAAATTTTGACAACTGGTAGTCGTTATCATCCATAATAACATACTAAAATTTGGTCCCTTACTTTTGGACGATCCTATTTTGCAAATGATTCAAATTTTAGTATGTTATTATGGATGATAACGACTACCAGTTATCAAAATTTCAGCTTTTCACAGTTATTTCTAACAAATATTAGGTTTTAAAATTTTGTCCCTTAGTTTTGGACGCTACTGTATATGCGTGTATATATGTTACGATGGACATATCATTATGTGTAAGTACATCTATACAGTCTGAAGTTATTATGCATATCAAATAAACTTCAATATTTCAGATAATTCAGAACCAATATTCATCAAATTCAAACTTGTCAATTTCACTCTCAGTAAAATATTTAAGTATTTTTTTACCATTTTTGATGATTATTTTTTTTTGATATTCGGAATTTACGAAAATGAAGGGACTGAAATTAGTGTGCTGATTAAACTAATATTAGCTTAAGACCTCAAAAATCTAACAAAAACTTTTTTTCTTTTTGTCCATAATATATACTACCAGTCAAAAGTATTTAATCACCCTCAAAAGTTTTTATTTATCGCCTTAAAATTGTTATTTTTAATAAAACAAGTTAAGCACCACAATGTTTTTATTTAATATACTAAATACAAGTCTCCCTCGGTAACTTTGACCGTAGTATACCCAGATATCTTTAGATATTTTTTTTTCTTTAGTACTAAAAAAAATTCCCAGAACAACAATTGATTATACTGTTTGGAGACATCAGAAAACGGGACAACACAAGCCCAAACGTACAGCTGTTAGACAAAAAGTAACAATCATATTTACCCAACCCCTCCGCTCGGGCAGGATATGACACAAGGTCAATTTTTAAGTGGAGTTTAACAGGTTTCAATTCAAAGTTTTCCTTCTCCTAGACTAGTTGCCTCACCAAGGCTGAAGAACCTAGTCTGCCCTACTATTTACCCATAGCTGGAGGGAAAATATTTGGATTCATACCTTTCTCAAGGGTATTAGTGCTATGTGAAATGCAATCAGTCAGGTCCAGGATTTGAACTCGTGTCGCCGTGTCCATATCCGGCGACGATAACCATTGCACCACGGGCACCTCCTAAAAAAAGGAACAATAAGAGCAGAGTCACCAGCTTGCGTGACAGAAGGCTGATTGCTCCAAATATCACTGCACAACTGAACCAACTGAAAAATGTATCAACATCCAAAGTGAGGAGAAGACTCTGTGAAACAGGCCTATGTGGTAGAATTGGTGCCGGTAGTGTATATGAAAACATGGATTAAGGGAAGGATCTAAGAACTGTTTAAAAATAGAAAATAGTAAATTTATTGAGTGAGGGAATATCTACTTTGAAGATATCAAAGGAGTTTTGCTGAGATCATCGAACGATAAAGGAAGCTGTTTAGAATATAACTTCGTTCAGAACTTGAAGCAAAAGAAAAGCCTTTGGAAACTTGCTTCCTCGAGATGGACGGAAACCAAAGAAAGTTATAGCAAAACAATCACTTTTGATTTTTGTTTGGTTGTTTGGGTTTTATGGCATATCAAACTTTGTAGGTTATTTAACGCCAAATCCATTTTCATACAAATAATCAGTTCTATTTCAAACAATTCAGTTTACCATGAGTACACAGTTTAATTATCAAATACATTTCTATTTCGAGCTATTCGGTTTTGTCAAACCATTCTAATTCAATCAATTCAGTTTAGTATAAGTGTACTTTTTGCTCATACACAGTTAAATGTCACAACAGTTCTATTTCAAGTAATTCAGTTTTATATAAGTACGCAATTTAGTTCTATTTGACCCGTAGATATGAGCCTATCAGATGCTACCACTCCAGGGTAGAGTGGACCTGGAAGCAATGGCAATGAAAGAATTGCTTCGCATTCCCCAAAGCCTCTGCATTACTGGAACCTTACTATCAGATTGCTTAGCGTCATATACAGGACACTCGATGGGGGGGATCTTGCACCTCTGCAGAGGTGCAGTCGGTATATTAAACAGCACCAGCCGACAGGGCAAAATCACTTTTAATCAACACTCATATTTTTGAAAAGTCTCAAATTGAGGGACTCAGAATAACAAAAGATGTAGAATACTTTGTGAATTGAGAACTGTAAAAAAATCTCCCGGGCAACCACATCTCACAAAAGTAAATATTTTAAAGCATCAAAAAGAGCCAAGAAATGTATGAAAATTAATTTTTCTAAAGTGATTTTCACTGAAAAATCTCGATTAACATTTGAAAAAACTGATGGTATGACCAAAAGATGGATTCCATCTCAATCAGATATGCCTGTGGCACAAAGAAGGCAACAAGGAGACGGTTGTGGGATGATGTGGTTTGGAATTGTCTAACAAACCTTTATTGGACTATTCAAAGTCTTTGAAGAAGTTAAACTGAATAGTGCTTACTATTGCGATTTTATGGTCAAGACTTCTTTTGCATGGTACAAGTTCCGGTCTGGATGTTAGAAAGTGATGTGTGTATTTATGAACGACACTGCTCCTTCTCGTGTATCTAAGCTTTCCTGTGAATTCTTTGAGCATAAAAGATTTACAGGAGAGAATATAATGGAATGGCCACGATCAATTCCTTATCTGAATCTGATCCAAAATCTATAGTCAATTGGGAAGATCAAATTATATCACGATGACAAACAATGTAACAGCAAAACGTACCTTTGGGAAGCAATTAAATCTACCATGTCAGAAATTGAACCCGCTGAAGTTTTAAAAAATAACCAAACCAATGGATAATAGATCAGTTGCTGTTATTGAGAATAAGGGTCACAATATTAAACTCTAAAGGTTTCAAAGACTATATATATTCGTTCTATTATAGGTGATCAATTTTTGATGATATTATTATCGTTTTATTGTAGTAAAATGTGATTATTTGGTTTTGCCTTATAAATTTAGACAGCATTTTTTCAGAATGCATCAGATAACTTCAATAACTTCAATAAAAGATGTTGATACAACCTAAAATTTTAACCCAGGCTTTGTTTTGACATCTAAATCGTTTGTTTAAAATTTGACAATTGGTCCAACCAAATTTGAATTGTTGAAGTTTATGTGATTTGCTTAATAACTTCTGACAGAGTGTACATGTGTATCTATGTGCATGTGCAGGTATATGTATATGAGTGTAGATGTATCTAGTGGTATATGACAAAACGAGGAAGGAGAAAGCAGTTTACCCACTCACCTTAGCCTCGCCGGCCAGGAAATCAACAGTGGTTTAAACGAAGCAACTTCACAATCTTGAATAAACGTGAGGTTAACCGAAGTAAAAGAGGACACAGAAATTGAATATGACCTCGAACTTCCTGTTTCTCGAGTTGGGTAGAATGATCTGAAAATGTTTGGAAAGTTCGGCTACCCCGGAAAGGTTATGAAAGGGGAGTCAGAGAAATCGACTGGAGCTATAGATACGCTCAGTAAGTCTGCTGGTACCACCAGTGCTAGAGTGATCTGCTAGAAGGCTAGTGACAAGTTAAAATTCGCACCGGGCTTATAAGAGGCTAACAGGTCCAATGGAAGGTTCTAAATGATACGCACACACCTATTTGTGAGCAAGTCCAGTTCTTCAAACTTTGTGAGAATTAATTCTTATTTATTGCGGACTTTTTGTCCTCATCTTGGTAGTTTTTGTTGTTGTTTTTTTTTGTGTGTTGTTTCTTCTTTCACTACGTTTCGGCCAAATTTCACCTCTGGCCTTCTTCAGGTGATTTACCGTGACCTCGGATAGGAATGCTGAGTCTTGTAACCGTATCCCCAGTAATTACTGCCTTCCATACTTGTTGTCTATCGCACTACGTTTTTGACCAAGTAAACATCTGGCCGGCTTGGGTAGGATTTGAAACCTCTATCTTCTGACAATGCTCACCTGGAACCGTAGAGACTCAACGCTTCTATCCGCTGCGCCATGGACCCCGAAGGGCAAAAAAAAAACTACCAAGATAAGGACAAAAAGTCCGCAATAAATAAAAATTAATTCTCAGATTAAGAAGCCTCATCTCAAAATGATTCCAATTAAAGACAAGTTCAAACTTTGTGTTCAACTTTTTCCCATGTCTTTTGCAATGCCGCCAATGACCTTGAACAATGAATAAAGTGCAAGGTCAAATAATGCAATGAGCAGACGCACTATGGCAGTTAAGGTGTTTCGTTACAACAGCATCATCGACTATGTTGTCACTTCGGATTCAATGATGTCTCAAATTGCTTGCGACAATTGTGAACGTGGCTTTGGTATCGTAATCTGGTTGTGTTGTTACAGACATTTCTGTGAAGCAATCTTTGTAGATCAGTTGACCTTTTTTTTTACCTTTATGTTTTCAATGAGAAACGTTTATTTGCAGATTTTCTGCAGCTATGTCCTTTATGACGTCTACCAAACGATTTGTTTTAATTGATCAATAGAATTCACTTTTGGTCTTGAAGTAAAGATTGAGATGGATGTAAGAGAGCAAAACAATCACATAGGTTATCTACGATCTTTTCTTTTAATCGAGCATTTCTAAATTTCTAAATTATTCTGACTTCTCTAAACATAAAACTTGGATGAGTCTCTCCTGGATCAATTGACTCGCAGAGTAAAGTTAAATAGAATGTCTCGCAGAGTCAAGTTAAATAGAATGACTCGCAGAGTCAAGTTAAATAGAATGTCTTCAAAGGCTTTCCGCGATGACAATAGATAACTCAAGGAAAAACTGCGTTGAGATTACATTCGAGATTACAAGTCGACTGATCAAAAAAATTTCAGGAATGACAGTCAACATCAAAAATTATTTTTGGGGTAAGGGTTAGAATTTTCTGAAGAGTTTCACATGATAGTCTGTTCTTTCGAATGAATTACGTTTTTTCAGGTTACTGATGTGCATTAATCTTTTTATTGTTTTTAAAAATGTTTTTAAAAGTTTATGTTATATTGAAATGGACACTTTTTATTTCAATGTTGATTATTATCTAAATAACTGAAAGAGCAGAGATAGATCCAAAGTGGTCGTGGTATTAAAAATATTGCGAATGGAAAGATTTTAAAAGAAATTCATTAAAAACACAGCAAAATGGCTGTAAAATTAAACTCCGCAAAATATCTTCGGTGTTAGAGCATATCATTCGCCTATGCTCTAAATGCAGCAGGAGTGGGGAGATAGATGAGTACCCGCATTTATGAGAGATATCTATCTCCTCACTCCCTTCTACAACAATTCTTAGGGCAATACCCTTATTTGTAAATGTGATTATCTATTTGTTATAGATAAACCAGGCCGTCAGATGTGGATTCTGTTTTTTTTTATCATAAATGAATACCCGCATTTATGAGAGATATCTATCTCCCCACTCCCTTCCACAACAATTCTTAGGGCTATATCCTTATTTGTAAATGTGATTATTTATTTGTTATAAATAAACCAGGCTGTCAGATGTAGATTCTATTTTCATCATAAATGAATACCCGCATTTATGAGAAATATCTATGATTAAAAAAACAGAATCCACACCTGACGGCCTGGTTCATTTATTACAAATAAATAATCACTATTAAGGATAGAGCCCTTAGCCCTTGTAGTGGAAAAGAAGGTGAGTGGTTATCAGAGCAACTGATGCTAGTCTAGGATGATTTTAACTAAACACTATCACTGACCCATTCACTCTATAAAAAGTACATAGATACAATCCATCCAAACCTCTGACACCAAAACAAAATACTTACGCTATGAAAATCCTTCTTAAAAATTTTACCTTGATAAAAGTCTGAAATGGGAAAAGGATAATGCAAAGAGATCAGAGAAATGTTCAGTGGTCGTGAAAATAACATATTTACAAATAAGATGGGCGACGATACAAGGGATTTTGTTTATTTATTGGGGGGGGGGTCTTTGCAGGTGGTAATTTGTCAGTTTAACAAGGCAAAGAGTTCTAAACATCTAAAAAGAAAGTTCACAAGAATAAATGCGAAGAAGATAAGGTTACCACTCAAATTAATTCCGGATCGCCGACGAAAAGCCGGGCGATCCCTACAGGGGACTGAAACGAACAAGAAAATGCATTAGGAGTACAAGATGAGCGGGAAGTGTAAAGAGAGTTTTTAACAAGAGTTCCAGGTCTAAGATAAAAAGAGAGAAAGATTATTTTCAGGGTGAAGCAAGAGGGGGCTGAAAAATCTATAGACAATGGGGTCTTGGAAGCCTAAAACTAGATAGCAGAGCTATGACACACATTGTTAGTATTGATTAAAAATGGTACACGTACCTACCCAGGAACCTGTACTACAGTGGTCATGTGCAGGAGAAGCTTTCTGCTTTCACCCAGCTTTTGTGGAATGTTATTCTAGCAAAGCTTTTTTATCACATCTAATTTTTACTATAAGCTGATGCTTATAGAAAGATATCACATAGTAATTAGAAAAGTGTAAACCGTTATGTTGATTGTTTTAGTTGTAAGTTGTTTCTATATTTAGAAAACAACTAGAAGACAGAGAAAAAGGTGGGATATATATGAGAGGGAGATTCGAAACAGTGGATGACAGAGAGAGAGAGAGAGAGAGGCACGATGGTGGGGGAAAAGCGAATGTGAAGGTGAGCAGGGCCATTCTCCAAGTCAGGGTTAAGATAGCAGCAGACGCCCGGATTAAAAATAGAAATGTATCAGCAGCAAATCATCCGCTGGCTATGATTGGCTGAAAAAAAGCTCATGGGAAGCGTTGTTGGGGTGTACACGCGATTGAAAACAGAAAAATAAAGTTAGTTGGGGAATAGACACAGAGATGTAAAGATGGGACAAAAATTACGGTACTCATTTTGTGTGAGCTCCGCGACGGAGTCCCACACCGGCTGCGACGCTATGAAGACAAAACCCCGAGCTAGCACGTGCAAGAACTACAACAAGAAACAAGAAAGATATTTTTCTCTGTCTATCTAAAGCTGCCAACGCAGTTCATATTATACTCTCTCTCTCTCTCTCTCTCTCTCTCTCTCTCTCTCTCTCTCTCTCTCTCTCTCTCTTCAGTGACTACTAAGAAGGGTAATGGCGAATAAACTTTTATGTCGGTGAACCAACAGACGGTGTTTGTGTGTTCATCACTTTCTCTTCACTTTTCCTCACAGTGAGGTTCCATCGGTGATCCGACAGGAACTCAAGCCGTATCACAACACTCATTGACCCTTTTAAATGGTGATGTTACAAGTATCAATACGTTACGGTAGCGATACAAATGTCTGTTGAGAACTGTAGTGGTACAAACGTCTATTTGGTCTCGTGGCAATGCAGTTATATAATACCTTCAGCCGCGTTGACGAGCTCACCATTCATGCCATAGTAAGGATCACTAGAAACACCCTTCGTTTCACATCTATACACAGAGAATCAATTTTGTCAACTATATAAGCTACGTCGAGCTGCGTGAACTGCTTGGTACTGATGCGAGCCATCATTTCTCTGAAGCGCGTGTACCTATTCACGATAGAAAGCATGCTCAAAACCCCTATTACAACGAGTGCAATCTGCCATGCACGCTTTGAAGGCCACGTGGTTGAGGGTCAACACATTTCGAGCGCGGGAGTTAGAACTCAGAGCCATTAAGATAGCTGGATCTTTGCGCCCAACCTCAGTGGAAGCTAATCTCCTCCAACGATATGCTGGGTTGTTTCATTAGTGGATCCGAAGTGATACCTTACACAAGCTCTCGATATAGTACCTTTCGTGCCTGTGAAAGGTCTATAGACCGAGGAAGCGTTCGAAGTGCTCCCTTACACTCCTTGAGAAACAGCGCTTCATCCATCAGTCAACATCAGCCCACAACCTCTGGGCAGAAATTAAGTTTAGAAAAAGCGGCCTAAATCTTCCTTTCTAACGCTGATTCTCTTGCCACTGACCGACTCAGGAATGAATATCAGTCTCACGACAAGGTAATGGCTACTCAATTACTCCATCCCTAAGACATCATTGCAAGGCCGTTAGAAAACGACCTGCCTGCGAACCATTAGTTTGCTCCACCTCTTTCAAAGAAGTTAAAACTGGAGTTGCCCTAAGCCTAATAACCAAGTCGCAGGCAGTGGAAGTATAGACACCCGTAAAATATCTGCGAGAAAATGTACACGGCGTACACCTCCGTCCTGCTTTTTAAGGACTGCTCCCTTTGAGTCCAGGTCCACAATTGCGCCTCGGTAGGGGGAGGAAATAGTTATCTGATTTCACCCCAAGTCAGATTTGACATGAATTAAAGTGGGTAGCAGAAACGGGAACAAAGAAACTAACGGTCAATAGATTTATAGAAAAAATCAGAATCTTAGCAGACTGAAAACAGCTGCTCATTGGTCAAATCACACATATAAAGAACGACTCACGATGCCAATATAATTGTTATTGAGTTCCAATAAAAAAAAAAAAACAAATTCCCTAAAACAATTTTATATAGTTTCCTTTTCTTTTGGAGTTTGAATTTCCCAGTCCAACTTTTATTGTATATATTTTAATTATCATTAAAAAGGTACTATAATTATAGTACCTTTGCATCATTAGGTTTTTAAGTAGGGTAGCCGACAGAAAAAATGTGATTTTTTGGTGCAAGTTTGTATCGATAGTTACTGAGAAAATGTTGTTATTGTAAGTATGAATGAGGTTAAGAACAGGACTAGCTAAGGTAGTATATTGTATAGGTTGTCTCAATATACCTGGGACCCATGTGACTGTTAATAACTCTACTAATAATAATGTTGGTCTCTTTTTTGTTTCAGATTTGAAAATTGTATACTATAACAACTATCAATCCTCAATCCCAATGTATTGGACAAGCGAGAAAAAATATTTTGCATCACAACTTCTTTGGAAACAAAATCATTCAAAACTGTCTCAAAATAGATGCAACCCATTAATATTATAAGGAATTAATACAGCAACAAGAAACTCAAGAAGAGATCACATGTCCTGGAAGCTGATTTAATATCAATAAAAAAACATTGATTCGATGTCTCTAACTTAAAGGATGCAATTTTACTGGACGTGTTCCAAATGACCGCCATTGCGCTTGTCTCTGTATTATTATCATATTAATGGGTTGCATCTATTTTAAGACATCCTGTCGATAAATGTTTACAGATGACAACCATTCCCCCAACAAAGTTATTACATTAACTGGCCCTTTGAGGTACTAATTTATTTAGAATAACTGCATTTGTGTTCGATAAAATGTTGTTATGAAGGAGGTACTAAAGAAACACCAATGCTTGATGTTGACTGGGACATGATCAACCTCGACCAGGTCACTTAAGCTGGAGGGAGGGGGTAATTCAGAAAAGTCCCAAAGTCCCCAATGAACTTAAGACATCACTGACGATGCATCCAATCGTATCCTCGGGATTTATTTTGCAAAACATATACAAATGGTGGTAGGAGCAGTTTCGGTATATTTCGGCAAAAATACTATTTGTTAAGAGCAAAAATATTATTTGATATTATTTATTATATATAAAAATATTATAGATTAAAAAATATTATTATATATAAAAAATATCATTTGATGATAACATTAGTCTAAAATCCGATTAAGAAATAAGATTTTAAGGATTTAGTTTTCTAATATGTTTGGGTTAAAGCAAATGAATATGAATTTTCCGTTGCCGTATTTGACTTACGTCTCTTTTTAAACTATGATATATATTATAAATATTTCACTTATATATATTTCACTCATAATATTTCACTTATATATATTTCACTAATAATATCTAACTCTTATATATATTTAATTTGATCTTTTATTTAAAGCAATAAATTCTTGGGAAATTTATTTGCATTATTTATTTGTATATATTACCACTTATGTATTCACAACTTTTATCTGTAAAAAGGCATTTAATATGATTTTGCAGAATTTTTTTTTTTCAGTTACATACTACAGACGTCAAATAAAAGAAAATAGCCTCATAATAAAAAGGGCTGAAATAGAAGATATCCCGCGAAAGCTATCATGGATACAGACTATGCAGATGATCTAGACCTCTTGAAAATAAAGCAGCTTAAACTGAATGTCTGCTGCATTTCCTGAAACAGGCAACTAGAAGGATCGGCCTCTACGTTAACTACGCTAAAACAAAGTTTAAATGTCTTTAACAATACAATCCTCAGAAATTAATAGACCATTTGAGACACTTCGGTAGCAATATCTCATCTATTGAAAGCGATATCAACATATGCATAAAAATGCATGGACTATTATTGACAGGTTATTGAAGATATTGACCAGATTTCTCAGATGAAATATAACGGAAATTCTTCCAATCTGTTGCTGTGTCAGTACTATTGTATGGCTGCACTACCTGGACTCTAAAGAAACGCTTAGAGAAAAAGCTAGATGGAAACTACACAAAGATACTGCGTAATGTCTTGAACAAGTCTTGAAAGTAGCACCTCACAAAATAACATCTGAACGACAACTTGCATCCCATCTCACAAATCATCCAAGTATGACGAACAAGACATGGTGGGGACTGCTGGAGAAGCGAGGAAGAACACATTAGTGAAGTTCTCCTATGAACTCCACACATGAACATGCCTATGTTGGCCGATTTGCAAAGACACATTGATTAGCTTTGTGTGGACACTAGTTGCTGTGTAGCGTACATCCTAAGAGCGAAGGAAGATAGGGACGGATGACGAAAGAGAGTCAAGGAAATCCACGCTATCAGTACTACTTGATGGTGATGATGAATATTTATTAACATTATATCTGTATACATTTAAATGTAAGAGATACGGATATATATATATATATATTGTCATCCACTGACAGACTGTTTCGTTGTTTCACAACAATTCAGAGTGGCTAGCCACGCAGGACGCTTCAAGCTGGGATCAAAACCCGCCCAACTTTACGTTAGACTTAGTATCTTACCATTC
This sequence comes from Sepioteuthis lessoniana, assembly GCA_963585895.1. Taxonomy (NCBI): domain Eukaryota; kingdom Metazoa; phylum Mollusca; class Cephalopoda; order Myopsida; family Loliginidae; genus Sepioteuthis; species Sepioteuthis lessoniana. The sequence goes on from OY757910.1 coordinate 77,871,321, forward strand.
AGTCACCAGGCGACATACGTCAACTCGGGAATTCTAATGCCTTGTGTATTAACTTTCATTTGTTTACATTTTGCCTTACCGGATTCTACCGTGCTCAGTTCATTAGAAGAGCTTTGCATTACGCGAGGGGCAGCCGTTAATTCCTTCAGCAAGGTGCTAAATATTATATATATATATATATATATATATATATTTGTAGCAGAAAGAATATATATATATATATATATATACATATATCTGTAGCAGAAAAAAACTTGAATTTTTTGTTTGGCACATAATTTAATTTGACCTTTAGAGTCGCCGAACATTTTCACCCAATCAGGATGACTTGTCCGATTCAGCCCGAACCATATTTCCTAGCAGCACCAAAAATTGAAGAAAGTCCGCGAATCTCTCTCTCTCTCTCTCTCTCTCTCTCTCTCTCTCTCTCTCTCTCTCTCTCTCTCTCTCTCTCTCAGAAATCCTCAAAGGGAACGGACGTCTATTCATCTGTTCCTGAGTAGCAGTAGCCGCATCAACCATTATGAGGAGAGCCATCTAGTTTATGGATCCCTTGGATCTATTCTTCTATACCAAGGCATTCTAGTTAAAAACAAATTAGATGATACACTCTAACAACTTCCTACCTTCTTTCCTTTACTACGAGGCTCGCAGCATACCAGCGTAAACCCCTTTACTTCATGCTGCCATTAAAACCTTGATACAAAACCTAATGACGTCTTCGTTTTTCTCCACCACCTTTATTTTTCATGAACATTTAGCGAGGGGATAACAACCAACGAAATACCAACGCTACCAACGAAATACCAATGCAACCAACGAAATACCAACGCAACCAACGTAAAACCAACGTAAAACCAATAATAATAATAATAATAATAATAACGTTATCCCCATCGCTATATATCAAAGCAACGACAAAACCCAAAGTTTTATTCATCATGGGAATAAAAAACTAATAAAGCAAAACAAAAAAAAGAAAGATGACAACCTACCTGACCGGTTTCACTCTTTGTTCAACAAAGCTAAATCGAAAAGGATATCGTATATGAGAAATATTTAGGGTGGAGGAAAAATATTGTATTAGAGACTATATCGAAATAATATTAAGTCCTAGCAGACATTCTCTTTGTTTACAGAGAAACGGTCTGCCAGGCAAAATATGAATTGTCTCCAATACTTTGAGATGAAATTAAGCGTGTGACTTACTCGGTCCACATGGTCACAATTCTTTATAAGGTGTTCTGCATTTGAAGACCCGTATGTATTCCTAAGATTGTCAGTCAGGCCGCCAATAAAGTCGCATATTTTCGTAAAGACATGTTTAATTTTAGCATCCAACCTCTGGTAAAATCTTCCTATCTAGCACGAACCCCAACTTCACCTAAACAAGTAAATAAGAGAATTATTATTATGAGGAGGAAGAACATCTTTACGGATTGATGTCAGAATGGGTTTAGTGTTAAAAACCACCCGTACATTAACTGAAAAATAACGCCTCTGTACAGTTTGTAATTCCACCCAGCCAAGCAAGACGTAAATAAACAGGACACTTTTGTACTGACGCCTGTTTAATTTTATCAAAATCAGTTATTTTATTAGTAATAACTGTTTGCACAATATTCAAAGGAAAACCGTTGTTGCATAGAGTCGTAGAGATAAATTGATCATGGCATCGAGTGTAGATTCAGAGCAAATCATTAAATCTCTCTGTCAGGCTCTCAATTAGATTAATTTTTTGTTTGGTCGGGCAAAAAGAATCGCAATGGATATAAAGACCCGTAAATGTAGGTTTACGATACATCGCCGTGACATAAAGTAAAGAAGTCCTACGAACTAAAACATCTAGAAAGGGCAATTTATAATCACTTTCCTTGTCAAGGGTAAATCTAAGGGCTGGATGGATATTATCGAAAGAGATTAAAAAAAACCGTAACTTTATCAATGACCCGACTTGTTCTCTACACGGAACAAGTCACACGCTTCATTTCATCTGAAAGTATTGGAGACAATTCATATTTTGTTCGGCAGACCGTCTCTCTGTAAACAGAGAGAATGTCTGCAAGGACTATATATTATTTTGATATGGTCTCCAATAGTTTTTCTCAATCCTAAATATTTCCCATATTTCCCATAGATTTAGCTCGGTTGACGGAGGAGTGAGCTATTCACCTTATTCTTTTTTTTTTTTTTTTTTTGCTTTTTGTTTTTATTTCCATGATGAATAAAACTTTGAGTCTTTTCATTGCTTTGATTAAATTATGTACCCCCGCTCAAAAAAAAATATATGTCTGAAGATGCAGATCTAACATTTAAAAACTATAGGGTCTGCTGAAATAAATATTATGGAAGAAAATACTAGTAATTTTAAATGTTTTTCTTTTATATATACAAGATTGTAACCGCTTTACTCTTAGCAGCAAAAGTTCAACCTTTTCAAACAAAGCAATTTTCATTTTCAATGTACAAAAACTATTTAATTGTTTAAGCAATTTAAAATTTCAGTTTAAAAAAAAAAAGATTTTTCAGTCTAATACACTATTAAAAAAAAGAAAAAAAAAGCAGAGAAATCGACTGTGTTACACTTTTTGTTGCAGATGCGTGATTTCTAAAGAAAAATATCACTTTACAATTGTCCAAAGAATCATGGCATTTTCCATTTTCTGCTTCCAGTTTTGCAGTCTTTTCAGCGTTAAATGTCACTGTTGAATGTCGTTATCGGTTTGTATGGGAATCTGTAGCCTCTGTACATATGCTGTCTCTCCTTGAAATCTTTGTGAATAAATCGCCTTTAGTTCTCTTCGTCTTAAGTCACATCTGCTAAAATTCGCAGAGGATTTTCATTCACCATGATAGCTAATTCATTTAAAATCCCATTCCTAACGCAAAGAATATATTGAGCGAAACAAAAAATTAATTAATTTCCTAATTGTCGGCTTCTTAGAAAGCGCTAAGAGAATTCTAAGAGTATTTGTTAACATCCACCTCGAAAAGTACAGAGAGTGCCGAATAATTTTGAACAATTTTAAAAGCAATGTCAATTATCTTCTTTAACCAGGAATGTACCCGTTTTAACCACCCAATCAGCTTGGGTTGTAGAATACGCCGACTATAACTCAACAGAAGGATTAGACTCTCAACGAGAGTCCTGGGTATGAGACACTTAACTGCATCTGATGGTGAGGCTCGGTTCCTTCTGCTTGGTGGAATGTGGAGTACATCTTCTTTACAATTACTCTTAAGTCCACTCTGACCCGGAGTGGTTGTACCTGTTAAGATCCTATGTACAGATCAAATAGAATAATTCAATCATTTATTAAGGATTATTATTAATAGTAGTTATCTGAAACTACATAGGTGAATGCAAATAATTTGTTACATAGATATACTTGATAAATAGCATTATTCATGTTAGGTGTCAATACTTGAAACGATGTATCTTTGTGCAAACAAAATATCAATATTGAATCGAATTAATAATGTTGGATGGAGATGCGTGACCTAACGGTTCTAATCACGGGAAATGGACGCGACACTCGAGTTCACATCCTGGATGTGGGTGTTGACATTTTCCTTTCGCACTCATGCACTTGGGAACGACATAAATCCATATATCACTCTAGCTATGAGTAAAGAGTTGAGTAGATCTGGCTCTTTAACCTTGGTATGGTAACTCATCTAGGAGAAAGAAAACTCTAAATTCAAGCACAACTGTAGCTGTGGATCACTTTTGGACACCAATCCCCAAGAAACTTCACACGTCAATTCACGTCTAAATCCGGCTTGACTTACATTCGATGAATGCCGTTTCAGAGAAGACCGAAGAGAGATTAATGTTACATAGCAATACTTGAAACTATTTAACTGTGACAACAATAAATAGTAATACTTGAAACCATTTAACTGTATGCAAATTGAACTATTAGTGTTGAATGGCAAAATTTGAATCTATTTAAATGTGTGCAAACAGGATTATCATTATTAGATAGCAATACTTGAAATTATTTCACTAAGGACAAATTGAACTACTATTAGCATTAGAGATTAATTCTTGAAACCATTTAACGGTGTGTAAACACATGAGATCTGTTTCATTTAAAAATTTACCCACAAACTATTTGTTTACTAATCACACACACACAAACACACACACACACACACACACACATATATATATATATATATATATATAAACAAGATTTTGCATTAAATAACCTACAAGAGTTGTTATGACATAAAACCCAACCAACCAAAACTAATTGTAAAATATTTTGTATATAGTTTATATCTATATATGATATAAGAATATATGAGTCATTTTCACAGGGAATTGATCAATATAAATGACTGAAATCATTTTTATCATCGTCCTGACATTATGAATAAGATAATTACAACAAAAACATATAATCTTTCAACTTCGTATGTAGTTTCTTGAAAACATTAACCATACGTTTTGTTATGTCAGAAGAAAGTGCCGATACCGTCCCATGTGGTCGAAGACGGATCTCCGGACAACAAACACATAACAGATGAAATGGACTGTGCTCCTGAGGGGATCACGTGACTCAGAATAGTAAAAGGTATAAATCATTCAATCAGAAGTCAGGTGCAGTGATAGTATTGTGAAGTGAAAACATTAAAAAGATTCGACGAAGAGGTTTTTAACACAATAGATGAAGTTTTAAGAAAGTGCTGTTAAAAAATATTAACAGAGATGCGTGGCCCTGGATTTCTCCACTTTACCCTTGATCCATACCTTATAATGCTGAGTGTTAAGCAAGACGGCATCAAGTACCATTTTTTGAGTCTTTGGTATGAAGATTGGAGATTGAACCCCGGTCCCCCGGACTATGGGCGAACACTCTACCCATTAGTCGAATGGCCCGGTTCATTAATAATAGTTCCTTCAATATATCAATATCATAATCCTTTTCCATCCTCCCTTAATTTCAAAGCAATTTCCTAGTGTTTTCAGCAAGAAAAAAACAGGCAGGCAAATTTTTTTTTATTCTATAATCATTGGTTATAGTGATGTTACTTTTTCGGGTATAAACTTTCAAAATTTCTCCACAAGCTAATCCTTGAAAAGAATGTCGAAAAGATCCAAACTTTAAACAAACATTTGAATATTCATTTAATGATGGATTCTATCGAGGATGGTATGCCTTCAAGCTAATTCTATTGAAGTGAACCATAATCTCCTTTCCCTGTCAAGTTTGCCTCTAATGTTAATTGTTTATCTTTGTTCACTAATCTCAATAACAAAACTTCTTATCGGTCAGAAAAGATTATCTTGTCGCAGAAAATCTTGTTATTCAATGAATCAGTATATTAGATTAAATCTGTGGAGTTATCGAAAAGTTGGTTTTGGGAATACCTAAATGTTTAGATATCGTCTAATATTGGTGGAGATTACATCTCCTGCTTTCCAAGGAGTTCTATTCTTTAGGGGATACAAAGGGTCGTTCCCTTCCGTATCTGAAAAATAGTTCTGCTAATAACCACGTGGTTAATGCAGTACATAATGTGAGCGCGCCAAAGTCAATTCCTTTTCGACCTCGACAATGCCTTGAAACATACCTGACTCCTGTCCTTTCGTAGAGGGGTCTTGCACCCCCAACAACCTTGTGTCACATGGCAGACGATAGCATTTCTTAAGCATTTAAGTCCTCATTCCAAACTCTTCTATTTTTTCTTATGAATTAAGGACTCTGCAAGTTAAACATGTAAGTCCTCATTCAAAACTTCAACTCTTTTTTATATGTACGTATATAAAGGACTCTACAACTTAAACATGTAAGTCCTCATTCAAAACTTCAACTCTTTTTTATATGTACGTATATAAAGGACTCTGCAACTTAAACATGTAAGTCCTCGTTCAAAACTTCAACTCTTTCTTATATATACGTATATAAAGGACTCTACAACTTAAACATGTAAGTCCTCGTTCAAAACTTCAACTCTTTCTTATATATACGTATATAAAGGACTCTACAACTTAAACATGTAAGTCCTCATTCAAAACTTCAACTCTTTCTTATATATACGTATATAAAGGACTCTATAACTTATACGAAAGACTCTTTCAATCTCATAATGACATTTCTCAACGTGCACTCTTTATGTATTCTTTTAGCCCTTCATTTCTATCGTATATTCATTCTGTTCCGTTTGGTCAAACTATAAAATTTTATTGATTTGTCGTGAACACTGTTTTTACCTGTTTCTGCATGAGGATATATTAAACCAAACAACGTTTCCTCTTTCAGATCTCTCGAGAAGAGTATCAAATTAGTTTCTTACAGTTACGGTACATTTATTGTTTATATCGTTGAAGGTAAGTTTGAGTTCATGTGTTTTAACTTGAAGAAGCTATCTCCACTCCAAGTAGCAAGCCTCTAAGATTAGTAGACTAGTTCACATACCTCCGCAGCTACATCTCATCTACTGAAAGTGGTCAAGGCAAGGAATTCTATTGACATGGTTATCGATCATATGAAAATCTGATCTATCCGATAAAATAAAATCGGGTTTCTTCCAAGCAGTAGCTGCGTCCATACTACTATACGGATGCACCCCGTGGAAGCTTGCGAAACATGTTGAGGAAAAGCTTGATGGGAACGACTTAAGAATGCTACGTGCTGTTTTGAAAAAAAAATCCTAGAAGCAACATCCCGCAAAACAGCTGCATCTCACAAACCATTCAAGTAAGACGAACATGATAGACGGTACCCTGATGGAGAAGCAAGGACGAACTCTTAAGCGATGTTCGCTTATGTACAACTATGCATGGAAGCGCTAGTGTTGGCCGACCAGAAAAGACTTACTTAGATTAGTTCTGTTCGGACACAGGATGAAGCCTAGAGGATCTGCTAGGGATGGATGGAGAGAGAGAGTCAATAAATTCTGTACTCTAGGACTAAAGCTTTACCATCAGATGCAGTTGAGTGTCATACCAGGACACTCATTTGGAAAGATCTTACTCCTCTTCAGAGATGCTGTCAGCATACTGGATGGAACGATAAAATTGTCGCCCTGAAAAAACGACATGATTCCATTTTCGTTTAATGAAAACTGGTTTTCTTTTTTTTCTTTTTTCTTTTTTTTTTTTTTTTTTTTTGTTGCAGACCATCTACTAGTTGGCCAGTTGTGTACCAATCCCAAGAGCAATAGGAGCCTTCTATCATGTCTGAAAGTGACACAATGTTCAACGAGCGAGATCGGAGATGCGCCGCTGTACAACTCATGCGCTCTACCGATCCAAGTTATGACAAAAGGACCATTGCTAGCACCCTCAAAATTCAAATGCGGACGGTTCAACGCTTGAGGGCACAGCTCAACGCATCGGACGACCCTTTGGTGGTGGTGGAGTGGAAGGCCACATCATGCCTCCTCATATCTTCGATGTCTACTTGAAAGTCAACACCAAAGTGTACCTGGATGTGCAGAAGGGTGTGGTGATCCCCTGGTGCAATCAGGTGGCCGGTGGCAGACACTGGGTGTGGCAGCAGGACTCGGCGCCGGCCCACAAGTCCAAAGAGACCCAGGCTTGGCTTCAGAAGGAGTGCTACGACTTTGTACCCTTCTCTCACTGGCCCCCTCCTCCTCCGACCTGAACTTGCTGGACTACTTCGTTTGGTCATACGTCGAGAACATCACCAACATGACCTCCCACAATATCAAAGCCAACCTGATCGCCGCCATCCGCCGTATCGGTGATTGAGGCTGAAGGCGGCTACATTGAAGAGATGTCAGCTCTACTACATAATCAAGTTACCTGAATTGATTTTTTCAATAAAAGATTTAAAATAAAGCTGTAGTGTTGCTTTCTTTATGACGACATTTCTATCGTTCCACCCCGTATTTTACAGCCCTCGCCGGCTAAGCTGATGAGATTTGAAATGACTCAATGATTGGTAACAATACTATATAAATATGATCGTGAAATTATGAAAATATTTCGAATTTTTATTTTTCAAAAGAAGAAAATAAACTGCTGAAAGTTAATCTTGATAAAATAATAATGCTCATTCATATCACATAAATAAACAATTCATGTTGTCAAAATGTTTACATGGCCAGATTTTGATGCACGTGAATTATCCTAATGAAAACATGAGATATAACTCAAAGTTTTAATTTTTTTGGTCCAGGTTGGTTATTGAATTATAAAAGAATAAATAAAACAAATTTACAAGATCTTTTTTTTTAGTCCCCCAAAGCTTGAAAAATATGCTTGTCTGCCACATCATACATTATTCAGTAAATTTCACATGATTTGCACTTTTCAGATACGAAAAACTGATGGCAGACTTCTGTTCATGTCTGAATTACTCTCTTTTTATTTGCTGCTAAAAAAAAAAAATTTGAATTTTGTCAGTCTCAGAGAAAAGCATTCAATATTTTAACATACCATGTAACTAATAAAAAAACAGATAACATTTCCTTTCCTATGCTTTAAATTTAGTCTAGAATCTGTTGATAGTATTGAAAGAATTATGAATGGGCTTCATCCAGGAAAAAAACTTCAAAAACATGTTTCTCCGCCACATCATACATTCTTCTGTAAATTTCACATGGTTTGCACTTCTCAGGTACCAAAATCTGATGACAGATCTCTATTCATGTCTGTAGTACTCTGATTCGCCGCTAAAAAAACGAAATGATATATTGTCATTCTCAGGGAAAATCATTCAATATTTTAACCTACTACGAAACCAATAAAAAAACAGATGACATCTCGTTACCTATGTTTTAAATTTAATCCGGGATCTGTTGAGAGCATTTAAAGAATTATGAATGGCCTTCATCTGGGAAAACACCAGAAAATGGTGATTCTGTGTGGCTAGCAATCAGTGAATGACAACTTATACTTAGAAATTCTGAGAATTCTTAGGACAGTGCCCAAATTATTCACCCATTTTGATTGGCTCGACTACATCACATATGCAAGATTTTTGCGAATGATAATATCATCTAGTGTTATAATCTCCACTATACTGTCCAGTTTTAGCACTTTTGGATTCGTTACATAAAATAGGGAAAGGGATTTTTCCATTAATATTGATGCAAGACCAAAAGTCATCTTTTAAATGTCAAGAATAACCTACAATTCTAGAATTTAATTCGTTAAGCCAAATCAATAATCATATAATCCTACAATAACTCATTGAGCTTTGCTATGAAAGATAAGTTACAAGCATAAACAAATGTTGAACAATATTATCTCACAAAAATCTAAAATCTAAGTATCAAATATGTCACATATTTAATGCAATCCTTTAATAATATAATATATAATGCAACTCTTGAATCTACAATACTTGATACTTCAAATATCATTAGCATGTTAAATTTCAATTTATTGTTCAGGTTATGGTTTACCATTTGGGTTGAGGTTGGGTTAGAGTGAGGTAAGTCTAAGATTATGGGTTATAGTTTCTTTACCTTGGGAGAATAAAGGCACATTTTAGTTGGTCAAAGTTACCTAATATGCAATCCAAAGCAGATGACTAAAAATTAAAAAGATGACTATTTCATAAACACTAGGGAATGCCTTGTGACAAAGCTGGCCCAGAAAATCTGCAATCTGAACAGTATTGGACCAGACTTTCATTTACCCTATGCAGAGGAAATTGGATCAACTTTTCGAGTAAATTCTTAGTCATCATTTGAAGTGGGTAAATGTTTATATGAACTCTTCCATTAAAGTCAACTACAGAAAAGAACAAGTACTCATAAAGGAACAGGTATCTGCCAAGCATAAACCAGATAAGAGACGACCTGACACTGGAAGATGAGACACGAGAGTAGTTGCTTCCATAGACCTTGTCGGGTTGTGAAGGCAGCATAGAAGTTTTGGAAGTTGTAGCTGTCTCAGATGGAAAGTCTATTGTGCAAACCAGAACAGACAAAAAATCAGAGACAATAAAAGAGCAGAATAGACCAGACCAGTAGTAGACAGATGGCCAATACGTTTTGTAGGTTTTCAGGCAAAAGGCGCTGAAAAGTCACATACTTACAGTCGGAATAATTATATATGACCTTTAACAGAAAATTAACCTAAATCTCCAAGATCGGACTGTTTTTGTTTTTTTTTTTGGCAGAAAAGTCTAAAGTTCCTGGTTGGTGAAGCATCGTAAAAGAACGAAGAAGAAAAATTGGAAAAAAAAACACGAATTGTCCGTTTTGTGGAAACCACACAGAGAACTAGATGGAATAACTGATTCAGAGAGAAATGTTTAAAGATCCAAGTTACTGAACAGAGCAGAATGGACGCAACACGAGACGAGAAACGACTGTGGAGCAGGGACACCAGGCCAGCCAATTTGGTCTTCTGAGTTTTGGAGAAGCAATAGCTGATTCGGTCAGAAGGCACAAAGTATACACTTGAAGAGAATTGTAGCTGATACCATCAAACTCCCGTCAGTAGTTGGGAGTAATGACATAGAGAATTTTCAAATATAAGTTATCCTCGACTGAAAAGTCCAAAGTTACCAGTTGATGATGAATAGCGGAACAAATAATAATAATAAGACTCCTAGGATAGCTGATATTGAAAATCTAGTTAGTACCACAAACCCACAGATCAGTATTCCATGGTCTGACAGTCGAATATATTGATAAGAAATTCGGTTCTTTTGTAAGTCAATAATTAGTGGGAAAACTCTCAAGTTACACTTCCCTTCACATGCTGTGTAATATATACCTGTGTGAAATTGCAATCTAACAACAGTAAATAAAATCGATACTGATTTGCTGTTGATAAATATCCATTTGGCTTCTCATTTCCATTGTATTTTTGATCCGTCGGGACCTTTATTAATTGTGACACACTGGAGTCTCATTGGGTGCCCCTTTCATATGGCCTTGTGCCACATCTAAGCAAAAAGCTTAGTAAATTACCACACTGTTGGCGACGATTTATTAACGCTTCGTCTCTAAGTGGGTGGAGAGACTTCTGTGTTACCTTTAGGGTTAAAAACTAGTACCAGAGGATGACCAGATTCCTGATCGCGTTACTCGACTCGTTGGCTCCGTCGTGTTTAACGTTGAGAAACGGTTGTCTTTCGAATGTTCGCGTAAAGCAAAACGAATTTTAGTTTGTTTCGGCTTGGCGCATGTTGGGAACTGTATCTATTGTTTGATCTGCATGAATAGATTGCGAAGGAAAATGGTGAATTATTTCAGTCATAATTTTATTTATCTCTGTATAAACGAAAAGGTGGAAAAACAGAGTCAGAGAAATTAAAAAAGGATTTAGATATGTTGATAAGTTATGAATTAAGAAAAAATAAAGTGCCTTAGAATTTTTTTCTAATTGTGGAAAAAAAGAGGAAATATATCCGAATAAAACTTTAGTATCATCATATATTGTTGCGTCGTTGCTGTATCCATAAAAGAGCAGTGCTATTTACTTCATTTATGTCTACATTAGAGCCAAGAGGTCCCAAAGAGACACGCATAGAGAATGTGATCCATCGACTATAATATTTCAATATAAGCGCACTTACAGATGGTGGTAAGTTTTCACTTATAAAGGTCATCACCACTTTCATTTTGCTATAATTAAGATTAGCTAGACATCCCTTTTGATGATAGTTCCATTGGGCCAGCAGAGCCTAATTGAGTGACTCGCCTTAGCTCTTCTTTCACTTCTCTAATCTATAGGAAGTTGCTTCACTTGGCTCCAGACACTGTTGTGAAGCTTCTGTTCTATTTAATTATCTTTTCCAGGGGACTGTAAAGAGGGTGCATGGAAAAATGTGTTTGTATTTTTCAGTTTTTACGTTTGTCTTTTCTTGGTTGCACGTTGGTGGGATACCAGCCAGCCTATATAAAACTGGTAAGGATATTAATCTTAGAGTCCACGTGATTATCTGACATGATTTATTTTACCCTAGAAAGACTTTGTGCGTATGGGACGACCCCGTTCTTACTGGTGATGAATATTTTGTTGCGAAATGATGAAATGCCAAGGTAGTTTATCTCTGAATTTTAAAGCCCATTTGACTGAGTCTGTAAAATACACCGATTGCATCTCTGTAAAGGGGTAAGACCTGCCCTAACGAGTGTTCTTGATATGACATTAAATCATATTATGATCAGGCTCTAGTCTTGGAATTTTGGGAAATGCCATTATTCCCAAGTACACTCTAACTCGGAGTGGTAGTACCTGTTAGGGCACCATGAATGGGTCAAATAAAGATATGAAATCATTTTCTAAACTCGAAAACATCTAACTGTGCAAACAAATTACTGATGATAAACTGAATTATTAATAGTAAGTAAGTAAGTAAGTTAGCGACTGTAGACGAGGGCGGCCCGAAGGCTCCCTTTTCAACAGCTACTACACCAATGAGTAAGAGAGGGCGTCACTCCTTTCCCTGGATTGCTCCGCTTTACCATTGATACGTACCTTATAATGCTGAGTGTTAAGCAAGGAGGTATCAAGTACCATTTTTTAAGTCTTTGGTATGACTCGACCTGGGATTGAACTCCGGTCTCCTGGATCATTGGCGTACACTCTACCCACTTGGCCATATAACAATTATTGAAACCATTTAACTGTGTACAAATAAAACTACTAGTATTAGATAGAAATACTTGAATCCATTTAGCTGTTAGCAAATGAATGAGCTCTGGCTCGTTTTAAAATAATGTCAACTATAAACAATTTGTTTACAAATCATATATATTTGACATACATGTATAACAGAATCTAGCATTAAACGATGTACCTGGGTTGATACGTGTATGTCATAAAATACGATCAAATAACCAATCAGAGATTTAGGATTTTGTTTCCTAGGAAGTGTTAGTTTACTGAGCAGAGTATTTCTTGCCCCTAGCTTATTTTTCTGCTTATTTGTGTGCTATCTAAACGAGGGCATTCCATCGAGAGTATTTTCTTTGTAAATGGGATAAGTGTTGTTTTCTAGTTCTCGGCAGCCTCAGGTAATTTTTAGCTTTTTGTTTGCTTGGTGGCTTGCAAAGTTGGATGTAAACACCTGCGTTTTGCAGAAATTGGTGTTCAGTAAGTACGTAGGAGAGTCCACGTGACGTAGTGGTTAATGTGCTGGATTGTGACATCGCAGTAAACGAGTTCGAATTACAATCGCTCTATTACGCTCATTTTTGAATGAATACTCTTGAAAAAGGTATGAACCTCTTTATCTCACCAGCTGTTGGTTAAATTTTGGGTTGAGCCGAAAATAATTTTGGTATTTAAAAACAAGTTGTAACTGCACGTTTCAAAGTACCAATGTTTTAAATGCAACTGGAAATTTCTAGATTAAAGAGCGCTTAAGAGTGCGGATTACAATTTAATCTATGATCTCTCACCCTTAAAATGGAGAAACTGAAAGTGTATATTCGTCATGGCTAACGTGCTGGACTCCGATATCATCGTAAGCGATTGTACACTCCAGTTACGCTATTACGTTCATTTTTGTACAAATACCCTTGTAAAAGTTATGAACCCCCTCATCTCTGGAGCTAGGGGTAAAATAGTTTCACTACCATCCATATACAAGGATAGCTTCGGTATTGAATAACCCAAGAATGTTGGTGTGCCATAAAACAAAGGAACCAAATGTTTACTACATGTTTTAGTGTGTGGGGATAGATTTCAGGACATTTGATAATCTTTTTTTTTTAACATTGAGATTTATTCGGTGTGATGATGCATAGGTCATCTGCATATAAGTATCTGTGAATATTGAGATTTATTCGGTGTGATGATGCATAGGTCATCTGCATATAAGTATCTGTGAATATTGAGATTTATTCGGTGTGATGATGCATAGGTCATCTGCATATAAGTATCTGTGAATATTGAGATTTATTCGGTGTGATGATGCATAGGTCATCTGCATATAAGTATCTGTGAATATTGAGATTTATTCGGTGTGATGATGCATAGGTCATCTGCATATAAGTATCTGTGAATATTGAGATTTATTCGGTGTGATGATGCATAGGTCATCTGCATATAAGTATCTGTGAATATTGAGATTTATTCGGTGTGATGATGCATTGGTCATCTGCATATAAGTATCTGTGAATATTGAGATTTATTCGGTGTGATGATGCATAGGTCATCTGCATATAAGTATCTGTGAATATTGAGATTTATTCGGTGTGATGATGCATAGGTCATCTGCATATAAGTATCTGTGAATATTGAGATTTATTCGGTGTGATGATGCATAGGTCATCTGCATATAAGTATCTGTGAATATTGAGATTTATTCGGTGTGATGATGCATAGGTCATCTGCATATAAGTATCTGTGAATATTGAGATTTATTCGGTGTGATGATGCATAGGTCATCTGCATATAAGTATCTGTGAATATTGAGATTTATTCGGTGTGATGATGCATAGGTCATCTGCATATAAGTATCTGTGAATATTGAGATTTATTCGGTGTGATGATGCATAGGTCATCTGCATATAAGTATCTGTGAATATTGAGATTTATTCGGTGTGATGATGCATAGGTCATCTGCATATAAGTATCTGTGAATATTGAGATTTATTCGGTGTGATGATGCATAGGTCATCTGCATATAAGTATCTGTGAATATTGAGATTTATTCGGTGTGATGATGCATAGGTCATCTGCATATAAGTATCTGTGAATATTGAGATTTATTCGGTGTGATGATGCATAGGTCATCTGCATATAAGTATCTGTGAATATTGAGATTTATTCGGTGTGATGATGCATTGGTCATCTGCATATAAGTATCTGTGAATATTGAGATTTATTCGGTGTGATGATGCATTGGTCATCTGCATATAAGTATCTGTGAATATTGAGATTTATTCGGTGTGATGATGCATAGGTCATCTGCATATAAGTATCTGTGAATATTGAGATTTATTCGGTGTGATGATGCATAGGTCATCTGCATATAAGTATCTGTGAATATTGAGATTTATTCGGTGTGATGATGCATAGGTCATCTGCATATAAGTATCTGTGAATATTGAGATTTATTCGGTGTGATGATGCATAGGTCATCTGCATATAAGTATCTGTGAATATTGAGATTTATTCGGTGTGATGATGCATAGGTCATCTGCATATAAGTATCTGTGAATATTGAGATTTATTCGGTGTGATGATGCATAGGTCATCTGCATATAAGTATCTGTGAATATTGAGATTTATTCGGTGTGATGATGCATTGGTCATCTGCATATAAGTATCTGTGAATATTGAGATTTATTCGGTGTGATGATGCATTGGTCATCTGCATATAAGTATCTGTGAATATTGAGATTTATTCGGTGTGATGATGCATAGGTCATCTGCATATAAGTATCTGTGAATATTGAGATTTATTCGGTGTGATGATGCATAGGTCATCTGCATATAAGTATCTGTGAATATTGAGATTTATTCGGTGTGATGATGCATAGGTCATCTGCATATAAGTATCTGTGAATATTGAGATTTATTCGGTGTGATGATGCATAGGTCATCTGCATATAAGTATCTGTGAATATTCAGCAACTATTTTTGGTTATTTGTGTAGATGTTGAATAATGTGAGAAACACCGCTGGGCCCTTCGATGATCCGTTTTTTCTGGACTCTCCATCTACAGCGTCTGATATCTATTTTGACAAATAATCGATGATTTGTAAGTATTATCTACAGTGCCGACTATGGCCGCATTTCCAAATATTTAGGCCACTTTCAAGAGATTTCCCCTGTGGTTCACCATGTTATAAGCAGCTGTAAGGTAAACAAAGACTGCACCAGGGATTTTATTTGTTTCGAAGCCATTCTCATTGTATTTGTTCAGGCTCAGTACCGGACTGTAGCACAATCAGCTTTGTCGAAAGCTCGCTCGGTATGATGACAGATGTTCTCCGAAATTTTGAAGTATTTTGACATGGTTCATGCGTTTATATAGCTTGTAGAATGCGCTATAAGGATTTTGGCCGTTAATTTTGAGGAGATGCCGGATCTTTCACTAGTTTCATCTGAGCTATCACTTTCACCTTTGTACATAAATTTGGAGCATGTAGCAATCCTTTTCATCGAACCTCTTCCTACCTACATTCCATTTCAACAAACGCGGTCAGCAGAAGAAAACAACACGTGCTGGGGTTTGAAAAAGACAATCACCAACCATTAACACCCATTATTGAATTAAGTATTGACTGAATCTCTTTATTTGACATATAGTGTAGATAATCATCATCATCATCCTCATGTCGTGCTGGTAGCATGGATATCCCTGACCCTCTCTCGCCACTCCTCCCTATCGTTCATCGCCCTAGGCAGGTCTTCAGAACAACATCCCGAAAGAGATTATTTAAAAGCTTGGCTGTCATTAAACGAGTTAAATTTTGGTGATCTATGACTCCAAGCAGTTTACAAGTAGAATTAAAACTTTAATCAATCTGCAAGTAAATCACGCAGTATGCTGTTGTCCAAGTTTCAATCTTTGACTTGGTAGCGGTCGGTAATGTTAGTATGTCATCAATGAAGCGAATACATTATGTGCACCCAACTTCATATTTGTTTGGGGTTTTTGTTTCTTTGTTTTTCAATTAATAAAACACTTGGTGATAAATTAGTATTTATATTATTTAGTGAAAATTTACCGAGAGAGAAGAACTAATGTAAAATACATTTAAAAGTGAATTTATCTTTCGATATTTCAATTTATGGCCTCGGTTTTGAGTTTTAATCCAATCATAAGTCTATGAGGTATATAAGTGTTGCATCGGGGTAAGGAAACGATACACAGTGAAACAGAGTTAATTATTTATTAACTCAAGTGGTATAATCAATCTCTCTCTGTAGGTGTTACGTCCAAAGTTGATCTTACTACTGACCGACGTCTTCAGAGCTATCTCTATGCTTCTCTTTCTGCTTCCTTCTGTCTAGCTTAAGAGACACGGCGTCTTTTATACATCCGTGATACCGGAAGTCACGTGGTACGAGCCACTATACAACAATAAGATTTGTTGGTTATTCTTTTATAGTGGTTGTTAGTTGTCGGTGAATTGCTGAGTTGGAGTCCTTGTATCTGATTCCTTATTTCTTCTTCTTACCCCATTAACTTGTTATCTTCTTTGTCTGTGGAAGGCTGCAAGAAAATTAAGCAAGAAATGAAAGAGACGAGGATGCTTTTTAACTCAAAACTTTATTTTTGGGTCCAGACCATTTTGTGGCGTGAAACGTTTTCCCGAACCAGCAAAAGTTGTCACGTCTCCCAGACAAGGCGTTGAAATATATTAGTCATTTTCGGTGGTTAAAGCTTGAAGTTCGTCGTTTGTCCAGTGGGTGTATTCAGTAAGGTATTTTTAGCAGAGGCAGCTGCTAAAAGGATTCACAACCTGACAACAGCAAAGAGAAGGAGGTCCTTTTAATATCAGTGGTAACGGCTGAAGTGAGAGAGGTTTTCTTTTTTGTGCCAGGAAGCTTTTCTTTTAGGTATGCGACTACTCCGCTTTCTGTCAGAGGGGTTCTGGGAATTGCTATATTTTTCGAATTTATTTATTTTATTCTTTCTTTATTTTTTTAAATCTTCACAAGCCCAAGATTGTCTTTTGAATTCGTTTTTCCAAGTTTTGAAAGTAGTTGTTTTCCTTGTATCTAAACTATTAATCAGCTTTTATTTGTTTTTTGTTTTAATTTTTCTTTGTTTTTTATGAGTTGACGTAAAATTCAGAGATTTAAATCTAATTTCACCTAAATCTAATTAACTTCCACCAAGTATATTTCTCTTTCAATATTTTTCTATAACAATCATTGACACGAAAAATATACTGATTTACACTTGTTACGAGAATTTTTTTTTATATCTGAATCTATTGTTATGAACAAAAACGAATAATCTTTTGTATAATTAAATAATTGACAATAGGTAATTCAGAAACGTTTATGTGTTGTGATTTCAACTTTTTTTTACCTCAAAATATTGTCTTAAAATGATACTAACATGAGTAAACAAAAAACAAGAAGAAGAGAAATTTTTCCATAGAAAATGTATTTTTTAATCTTTTTATTATAGTCCATCAACATATAACAATGAAATGAAAAACCAATATACGTTGGTGGTTATAGATAAGGAAAGTAAATAGACACATAGCAAATTAATAACATATATTTAATAACAAACTTTTAAATTATATACACCATTAATCATGAGACAAACAGATTCAGGAAGTCCTAATGGCATAGTGGTTAATGTACTGGACTGTAACATCATAGTAAGTGAGTTCAATTTCCAGTCACATTCATTTTTGGTTGGTTGTGTTTTATGGCATATCAACTTTTGTAGGTTATTCAATGCCAAATCCATCTTTATGCAAATAGTCAGCTCTATTTCAAACAATTCAGTTTAGTATGAGTACACAGTTTAATTGTCAAAACAGTTCTAAGTCAGCTAATTCAGTTTAGTATAAGTACAGATTTTGTTTACACACAGTTAAATGTCAAAACAGTTATATATTAAACAATTTAGTTTAGTGTAAGTACAGTTTCAATGTCAAAAACAGTTCCATTTCAAACAATTCGGTTTAGCATAAGCACACAGTTTAAATGTAAGTACAGTTTAATTGTCAAAAACATTTCTATTTCAAGCAATTCAGTTTAGTCAAACAGTTCTATTTCAAACAATTCAGTTTAGCACAAGTATGTAGTTAGTTCAATTTAACCCATAGATAGGGCCCTATCAGTTGCTACCATTCCGGGCCAGAGTGGACCTATGAGCAATGACAATCAAGGAGTACTCTGCATTCCCCAAAGCTCCAGCATCACTTGAACCTCACCATCAGATTGTTTAGTGTCATATCCAGGACACTCATTGGGAGAGGTGGTATTACCCCTCTACAGAGGTGTAGTTGGTGTACTCTACAGCCCCAGCCAACTGGGCAAGATTCATTTTCGGATTAATGCCACTGGGAAAGCTATGAGTTAAACATCCACTACCACAACAGTTCTTCTACAAGTCCAAGTTTTGACATTTAATAACCAACCTTGATAGGACATTAAACAATGTAATCAAACCAAAAAGGAATCGGTTTTTACAGGCAAAGCGAACAAATAGGATACTTTTCATATAATTTACATTCAATTTAAAAGGAAAGCTTTTGGAATATAAAGTATGTACTCACTAAATAGAATAGTTGATGGAAACAGGTTCATATGTAATACAAAAAGTATTTGATAAAGTAGAATAAAAATAGTAATATTATTTTTCTTTGTCAATTGAAATCAATGTTCACTCTACCTATGTATTTGATTCTTGGGAAAATTTTAAGTCCAATCATTATTGTCATTTTGCCTAAATTTCAAATATACTTGTCAGATAATAAATTTCAATTGAGAGATAAACCATCTTTTCTATAAGTCTTTATTAGAAAATTTCAAATCTATATTTCATATCACAGCTGCAAACAAAACTTTGTTGTAATAGTCTTTCTAACATTTTTACCAACTTTAATGTAGGATTAAAATCATAAAAATTGTACCCTTTGTGCTTTTTATAAAACTACATCATGTAAGTTATAAGTACTTATAAGAACTTGTGACTTGAGATTCCACTTATATGTAACTCCAAAATATAATTGTTAAATAATATATTGGTCGAATCTCTTTATTTGACATGTAGTGTAAATAAGGATTGTCTCAAGTGGAAAATGATTGATGTTAATTGACAGATAATTACAGAGAGATTATTCGAAAGCTTGACTTTCATTAAACGAGTTGAATTTAGGTGACTAATTGGTCCTAGCAGTTTACAAGTAGAATTGAAACTATTATTAGTTAGCAGAGAAATCCTAGAGAATGTGGTTGTCAAAGTTTCAATCTCTGACTTGGTAATGTAAGTTAATAAATTATGTGCATAAAAAAAAGTCATTGTTGTTCATCTGCTTAAAGACATGAAACAGAGTGAGGTTGGGAAGACAGGATGAAATTATAAGAAAAGATGACTGGACGAGTAGCCAAGATGGCAATGAAAGCCATGATGGACTGAGAAAGAACCAAGAGAGGAGCAGAATGATCATAAAAGAGGACAAAGATATAAGAAAATTTTATATATGATTTAGTAATACATGATTATTTTAGCTTTTGGTGAGTATTTATAAGCAACACAATCCCAGTCAGCTGAGGCTGTAGATTACACTGACTAATAAGTGTCTAAAATATGACACTAAACCATCTGATGTTTATGCTTCAGTAATGCTGGAGCTTTGGGAAATGTGGAGTACCCTTCCATTACCATTGCTCCCAGGTCCACTCTAGCCTGGAGCGGTAGAACCTAATTGGGTCCTATCTATTGGTTAAATAGAATTGTTTGACATTTAAACTGTGTGCAATCAAATGAATTTTGTTAAATTGGATTGTTTGAAATAGAACTGTTTAATCATTTAACTGTGTATAAACAAATGATTGATATTTAATTGAATTGTTAATGATACATAGCAATACTTGAAACCATTTAACAGTGTGCAAACAAATGCATAATGTTGAATAGAATAATCAGTATAAAAGTATTTTGTAATTTGCTTGAAGCAGTACACAAATTATTTTTTATTTTATTGTATTTAATTAATTTAGAGGGCTATTGCAATGTGAAATAATAATTATTGAGTCTAATAAATTTCAAAGTAAAACTTCATCATCAGAGATTTTTTATAAATGAACACGATGTTGAATGTTCAAATAGACATCATCCTTATGTTGACATCATCCAGCGAAGAAGCTACCACCATATATGAGAAGTTACAAAACATAGATAGACATATTCAATTTAAGATAGAACATCCAGATAACAGAGGGTCCCTATCACTCCTAGATTTTAAAATACAAATATCATCTACTGGTGAAATTTACTCTAGTTTCTATACAAAACCCACCACTAAAAATCTCTGTGCATTTCAGCACTTCCACTCAATGCCAAAACAAATTACATTAGAAATGAAATAATACAAATTTACAATAGATGCAGTGAAGACAAAGACAAAATTACACACACTGCACACTTTATAAGCACACTCAGAAATATTGATTATCCAACATCAATTACACAACATTTAAATAATAATAAATCATGGAAACTACATAGACCCTCTAACACCTGTTTCCTGAAACTAACACATTTCAGTGAAATTATCACCAAAGAAATACGCTGGGCTAGATATACAACTGGCCCACTCCAGACCCTCACTACACCAATACCTAATGAAGAAAAATCACAATACTATCATAACATGCACTCTATCCAACTGCCCAATAAGAGATCCAAACATATGCCAAAAAACTTACACTATTTATCATTTAATTTCTTTGAAATGTCATCATTTTATATAGAAAGTACAATCAGACCCCCCCACATCAGAGTTAAAGAACACCTCAATGCACGTGAATCCTCATTCCATAAACATTTAATTAAATGCAAAAATAACGATAATAATTTTTCCATCAAAATAGAAGCAATAGTACATAATGTTGGCAATCACAGAATTAACTGGGCTATAGGCCTAATGAGTAGAGTGTTCGCCAATGGTCTGAGAGAACAAGTTTCAATCCCAGGTCGAGTCATACCAAAGACTCAAAAAAATGTACTTGATGCCACTTTGCTTAACACTCAGCATTATAAGGTAAGGATCAAGGGTAAAGTGGAGCAATCCAGGGAAAAGAGTACAGCCCTCCCCTTACACCACAGTGTAGTAGCTACTGAAAAGGGAGCCATCATGTCACCCTCAACTAAGGTTGCCAACTTTACTTTTACTTTATTACACTCCCAGATTAACAGTAGGCTAGAATTAAATACTGAATATATCATTAATTAACATTCACATTTTAAATACATATGAAAAAAAAAATGAAAATAGAAATAAAATAAAATAAAAGGAAATAAAATGAAATTGATCAGAACAACTGAAGTAACATCAATTCCACATGATGTTCAAGCAGCCCACGTGGCACCATGGTTACAATGTTCGAAAATGAAATTGAATATTCAATATCGTGTTCATTTATAAAAAAAAAAATTTCTGATGATGAAATTTTACTTTGAAATTAATTAGACTTGAACATTTATTATTTTACATTGTAATAGCCGTCTAAATTAATCCAATAAAATAGAATAATTAGTGTTAAATCCCAATATTTGTTACCACTTCACAGTGAGAAAACAAATAGTTAATATTGAATCAAATTATAAGTGTTTGATAGCAATAATTAAAACAATCTTTGGCCCAGCGGTTAGAGTGTTCGCCAATGTCCCGGGAGACCTGGGTTCAATCCCAGGTCGAGTCATACCAAAGACTTAAAAAATGGTACTTGATACCACCTTGCTTAACACTCAGCATTATAAGGTACGGTTCAAGGGTAAAGTGGAGCAATCCTGGGAATGGAGTAGCGCCCTCCCCTACACCTTGGTGTAGTAGCTATCGAGAAGGGAGCCTTCGGGTCACCCTCGACTATGGACTATGGTATAGAAACACAATCAACACTAGTATGCAAACAAATTAGTTCTAACTCATTTAAAATGAAATTACAAACAAACTAATTTCCTACATATCATGTATATCTTTTTGAACATTTGCAAACAAATGAAAGATTTTTAATGGTCACTGTAACAGCAATATTTGTTATATATGTAAAAAACAGGATTTGGCATTAAATAACCTACAATGGTTGATATGCCATAAAACCAAACCAAACCAAACCAATAAGATTAACATGAGAGTAGTGGTGATACCAATCAAAGACAGATTCCTTGGAACAATCAAACAAACCATCGGAAAAATGGTAAGAACCAAAGATGCAAGGAAAAAGTGAGACAGTCAAAACTTAAGTGAGATGACCTGCACAAGGATAAGTAAGGAAAAACTAAAGAAAAAAATTGGTTTGGTTTGGATTGCTAACCATTACACCACCCAAGTCATTATTAAAGAAATTGAATCTCTTAATATCAGCACATAAAAAATGCTATAAAAACCAATTACATCAAAACAAAAATTGAAGATACACAGAAAAATACCAAGTTGAGCTTATGTAGTAACAGAAATGAAACAGTTAATCCCATAAGTAAACTCAGCAAACTGGCACAAAAGGAATACAAGAGAACCATGACTGGGTGGAATAGGTGATTCCACTGTGAATTTTGCATGAAACAAAAAATTTTGTAATGCTGACGAATGGTATATATACAAACCAAAATCTACCCGAGAAAACAAGACATAAAATACTATTGGACTTTCAGATAACAAGGGTTCATGTTAATTAACAAGAAAAAACTTATCATCTTGGAGATTTTGAAATTGTGATGGCACATAGAATAAGAATAAAAGAAAGCAAAAAAATAGAAAAATATTGGATCTTTCCAGAGACCTGAAAAAGTGATGGTAATATCACTAGTATTTGGAGCTCTTGGAATAGTCTCTTAGGTCCTAGAAAAATGATTGGGGGAACAGATCAAAGGAAAAATCAAGACCTATCAGACCACAGTTTGGTTATAATCAGATAGAATACTTAGAAGAGTCCTGCAAACTTAAGGAGACTTGTTGTAACTCAGACTTAACAGAAAATCCACCATTTAAAAAAATTGGTGTCGTGTAACAGAAGTGAGTTGTCTAAGGGAAATAACTCTGATTAAAATGATATATGAACAACAATTTTATAATTTTGCACGAATCTTGTGGAGGAATGGAAGCATTCCCTGATCTAAACGAATAAAAAAAAAATTAAATTCTTAATGACCAATATGCTTGTTGGCAATAAATCTGTGGTGTAAAGGAAGTGCCCATGGTGTAATGGTTATTGTCACAGGAAATGGACACAGCAACACCAGTTCAAATCCTGGACAAGACTGATAGCATTTCATATAGCACTAATACTCTTGGGAAAGGTATGAATCCAATTATTCTCCCTCCAGCTATGGGTACATAGTTGGGCAGACTGATTTCTTCAGCCTTGCAGAGGCAACTAGTCTAGGAAAAAGAAAACTCTGAATTCAAACCTGTTAAACTCCACTTAAAAACTGACCTTGTGCCATATCCTACCAAGTGGAGGGCTTGGTAAATAAAAATAAATACTATTTACTTTTCTCTGGAAATTTCTCTTTGGTTGCAGAATTGAAAATTTTATTGCAATGTTCAGTTTTATAATGTGCATTTTTATCATATAAGATCAATAATCAAACAAGTATATAGGGGAAAAGTATTTCATGAGATTCTTTTAGGCTATTTCAGTTATGTGTCATTTTTTTTTCACAACTTATATAATATGTTTGTTTTGTCTAAAATTATTAAACCTAATCAGCTGAGGCTCTAGAATACACTGACTGAATATCTGCAACAGTAAGACCCTCTTCTCCAACAATGAGTGTCCTACATATGACACTAAACTATCAGGTGGTGAATATGAAGTACCGCTCTATTGCCATTACTTCAAGGTTCACTCTGACATAGAGTAGTAGTACCTGCTAGTAGTCCCATCTCTAGGTCAAATAGAACTGTTTAACCATTTAACTGTGTACAAACAAATGACTGATGTTAAATTGAATTGTTAGTGTTACATACCAAACCATTTAACTGTGTGCAAAAATTGAATTATTGATATTACATAACGATACTTGCAACCATTTAACTATAAGCAAATGAATAATGTTGAATAGAATTACTGAGGGGGTGTCGTCATGGTGTAATGGTTAAAGCGATGGACTGCGGAATCGTAGTAAGCGAGTTCGAACTCTAGTCACGCTATTACATTCACTTTCAGGCAAATACCCTTAGGAAAGGTATGAACCCCCTTATCCTCCCAGCTATGGGTTAAATAGTACAACTACTATTCTTCTAGGAGAATGGCTTTGGCATTAAATAACCTAGAAAGGTTGATATGCCATTAAACAAAGAAACCAAACCAAACCAAATCAATAGAATTACTAGTGTTTGATACCAATACTTGAAACCAATTTAACTCTGTGCAAACAAATGAGCTCTGGCTTATTTGAAAATATTATTCAGAAACTATTTCTTTACAAAATAATATATATTTATATGTAAGTACAGGATTTGACATCAAATAACCTACAAGTTTGATATAACATTAAACCGAAGCAACCAACCAAATCTACAATTATTTTGTATTATATTAAGAATAAAATAGCATTGCTTTCTATGTAGACAAATATTAGCTTTTCTGACAGTAAGTAGCACCCCATTGGCTTAGTGGGTAGAGTGTGCACCAAAAGGCCTGGGAGACTGGGGTTCAATCCCAGGTCGAGTCATACCAAAGACTCAAAAAATGGTACTCGATGCCTCCTTGCTTAACACTCAACATTTTAACATATGGATCAAGAGTAAAGAGGAGCAATCCAGAGAAAGGATTAGTGCCCTCCCCTTCACCTCAGTGTAGTAGCTATTGAAAAGAGAGCCTTGACTAAGATTGCCAACTTTACTTAGTTGATTTTAAAAGCTAGTCCTTATATGACTTATCAACATCATCAAGTCATGCTAATAGCAGGGATTGCTTTGACTCTCACTCACAGTCTATCCCTATTCATTATTGCCCTTGGTAGATCTTCAACACAATATCCAGTCTCCTCAAAGGGCAAATGAATGGAAGTCTTAGCAGGTCATCTAACACTGGTATGTCCATTTACGGAATCCCACAGGAGAATTTTGATTACAGGGTCGTCCTTGTTTCTACAGAAAAGCCCAGCATATCTTTTTTCATCTAACTCAGATTGTTTATGAGATGGGATGCTAGTTGCCATACAACTAACTTTTTTTTGCTGTGCTGCTTCTAGGTGCTGTCCAAAACTGCACACTGTATCCTTGTGTAGTTTCCATCAAGCTTCTTATATCAATTCTTTTTTTTTTCAACATTAACATTACATCAAGCTTTTTATAGCAATTCTTTTAACATTAATACTACCCCAAATGGGTAAGTAAATTTACATTGATCTAATTGAACATGTGTTTAGTATTAGTAAGTATAAATTTTGGACTTTTACATAATTCATTTTATGTTTGTTACTATCATATATTGATGCTTACTTATGTATGATATTATTTATACCTGTTCAATATTAATTGTAGTTTTAATGTATTTTGTGATGGTAGAATTTGTTTATTGCTTTATTTTTGTCCCAATATAACATGTACAGATGGATATATATATATATGTTACTTTGAAATAATGCTTGCAACAACATTGAACATATTCTAATTATTTGATATTCTAAATAACATATGAAGTTCATTAGCATTGTTTTCTTAATACCATCTTTAGATAAAGAAGCTCTCTTTTCATTAAATAAACTACTTGGAGAGCTCCTTCCTCACAACTACAACTACTACTACTACTATGACAATGACAACAGTGCACATTTAAAACTTCATGTTCTATAAAATTATTCTCCATTACATCTATAGTTTGTAAATTTACATGTGCATACATTTTAAAATTTTTGGTTTGGTTTGGTTTGGTTTTATGGTATTTCAACCATTGTTGGTTATTTAATTTCAAATCCTGTTTTTTATATATATCAAATATATATGATTTGTCAGCATATTTTTTGATAACATTTTTAAATGAGCCTGAGCTCATTTTTATGCTCACAGATAAATTGTTTCAAGTATTGCTATATATGCTAACAATTTAATTAAACATCAGTCATTTGTTAAAGGATCAAACAGTTCAAATTTAAACAATTCAATTAAGTATAAGTCATTTATTTGCACACAGTTTAAATGTCAAATAGTTCTATTTGACCCATAGATAGGACCCTCAGGTATACCTCTCCAGGCCAGAGAGGACCTTGGAGCGATGGCAATAAAGGGGTACTCCACATTCCCCAAAGCTCCAGCATTACTGGAGTCTTATCATCAGATTTTTTTTTTCATATCCAGGACACTTGTTAGGGGAATCTGGTCTCTCTACAGAAATGCAATCAGTGTATTCTACAGCCCCAGCCAACTGGGTAATTTAAAAATTTAAAAACTTTTGTTCTATTTCTTGTGTTCTATAATTTCAAATCAAAAATAAAGTTTAAATTTCAAAGCCATTGCTACTTTAGTAATTTACTCAGCTTTTTACTTAGATGTGGCATAAGAACATATGAATCAGGCACCCAATGAAACTTGAATTCACTCATGAAGGTTTGCAAGTCCAACTTGCCAACCATTACACCACCCAAGTCATTGCTGTTTTGGTAACCCAGAGTATGTTGCATATTTTTATACTGTTCTAATTGATATATGAGAACAAAATTTTTCTACAGAAAATTAACACAAAAAAATCTGTTGTAAGTCTGTATTAAATGTAATAATGTCTAACAAATATTTAGTAATATTAATCAGAATAAAAATAAAAGAAAATATTGTTATAAAATTTATTTGTTTACAGTATATAGGAACTGAAATATTTGTGAAAAATGATACAATGAGAAGCTACATAGATTAAGCAAATAAAAATTAATCAGGTTTTTAAAATCTACCAACAGTCAACTAATTAAAGGGTTTTTTAAGAAATATCCGATACTTATAGGTTAAATTCTATTTTTAAAGAAATTTTCAATCCAAGTTTTTTAGATTTATTTTTTAATTATCCATACATCTCTGCTTAAAAATGATTGGTTTAACTTATACAAATTATTCAGCTTGATTTCCTAAGTATTTAAAAGATAAAACTCAAGAGAAAGATTTATTGTTACCTTTTATTTAATAAAGAGATAGATGAGTTAGTACAAATCCTTTACTTGTAAATTTTTAAAAAATAGAAAACACAACTCAATATTGTTATGCTCAACAACTTATTAACATCATTTCCTTATTTATATTCTCATATTCTGCTCAGTGAAAAGAAAAAGATTAAGCAATTTTTTTTTTGTTTAGTGATTATTTTATTGAATTGAAAATTCCTGTTTACATACTTTCATTTGCAGCCAAATAAAGACTTCTTTACTAAAAATATAACAATGCTGAAAAAATAAATATGAATTTCATCCTAAAAAAATCACTGGTTTAATATTCTTGTCTTTATTTTTACTTAAATTTTCATTGGATGCTATTTTTGGATACTAAAGAATTCAAGTGTTGTAATCATACTCCTTCAAAGAGGTCACCATCAATTTGCTAAGTAGGAGAGTAGATAAACAGTTACATTTTGCACCATGGTAAAGTTTAAAAAAATATTCCCACTTGCTGGAGGTGGATTAGATTATTGTTAGTATTATTTACGTTGCTTCATGCAATCGGGCTTAGTCATCTTATCTGGTGCCCCCAGAACTCACTTCCGGAACCATCTCAGGAGATTTGGGTTAGACTTAATGTCTTGTACTTACAAGAAACTTGATATTGTTAAGAAAATGGCACCACGAAAAATTTAATCAGTAGATAATTTGATTGTGATTAATTGTGTTTGTTCCAAGAAATTTTTTAGATTGCTCAAAATATACAATTTTCTGTATTTTAGATAGATTTATAAATGGACCCAGCTCATTGGTCTAGTGGGTAGAGTGTTCGCCAATGGTCCGTCATTTGGTATGTTACTTGATATTTCCTTGCTTAACACTCAGCAATATAAGGTACATATCAAGGGTAAAGTGGGGCATTCCTGGGAAAGGAGTAGCGCCCTCCCCTACACCTCGGTGTAGTAGCTATTGAAAAAGGAGCCTTCTAGTCGCCCTCGACAACGGTCGCCATCTTTACTTTTTACTTTATAAATGGAAGGAAAGATCGAAATTTTAATTTGGTTGATCACATAGATTACTGCTGAACTGAATTACTGTAATGCATTTAGATAAAAATTCTTTACGAAATGAATCTGAGATTCATTTCATAACGATGTGTTAAAGAAAAAGATATTGACAAAATTTTGAATTAGAGTAACAGCAAATATTTGTTCAATCTTGGAACTTCTGTTCAAATATGGTATCATACTAAGAGTTGCTTCCCCTGCATTTTAACAGTATTTCTATTAAGTATACTTATGATTTGGTTTGGTTTGGGTTTTTTGTTTAATAACATATGAACGTTAGTGGGTTATTTAATGCCAAAGTCATCTTTGAGGAAGAACACTAGTGGTACTATTAAATCCATACCTGGTAGACTAGGGGCTTCATACGTTTCCCTAGTCTGAAAGTAAATGCAATAGTTCAAACTCACTTGCTACAATGTCACAGTCCAGGACATTAGCTACTACATCAAAAGGAGTCCTCCCAAATATACTTATGGACGACAAGTTTATAAAGAATGAAAATAATTATTTGCAACACTTTTTGATTATCATCTCAAATGCATATTG
Organism: Sepioteuthis lessoniana; assembly: GCA_963585895.1. Classification (NCBI taxonomy): domain Eukaryota; kingdom Metazoa; phylum Mollusca; class Cephalopoda; order Myopsida; family Loliginidae; genus Sepioteuthis; species Sepioteuthis lessoniana. Next base: position 77,900,618 of record OY757910.1, read on the forward strand.
TAGGAAAAAAACAAAAGAATAAAATTTGTAGCCCATAAGATTGAATTAATTCACAAATTTAAATCTTTAAGGTAAAAATTCAAAATCAACACCAGAAAGTGAAGTTATTGTTTTAATATGAACAATAAAATAAAAGGAAAAAAACATTTTTACATATTAAAAAAAATGTTTTATAGCAAAAAAATACAACAATGTTTTATAACTTAAAAAATTGTGCAAAATTATATCGCAGATTTTTCTTTATTAATTTTAATAATTCAGAATGTTATATGTCCGAAAGAGATCTCTTCTACTTTATCATACACACAAAATAATGATTGCAACTAGTGCCTATGAGAGCATTCACCAGATGTTATTGGTGCTGTGACTTTCTTCATGATGGAAAAAAAGAGTTTCTGCACATATGATCAGCGCATAGCATCATCATCATCATGTCATGCGGCTAGCACGGATATCCCTGACCCTCTCTCTCCCCGTCTCTCTATCATTCATCACCTCCGGCAGGTCTTCAGGGTTACATCCCGTATCATCACATAGCTGCTGTATGAATGTTCGAGCTGGTCGTCCTGCTTTTAATTGGCCATGTGCAGGGGTCCACAGGAGTACATCACTTACGATCTCGTCTTTGCTTCTCCAGCAGTGTCCGGCATGTCTGGTTCATCTAGCTTGTATAGTTTTCATGATAAGTGGTAGGCGACCGTACAGTTGGTGCCTTGTGGGGTGTTGCTACCAGGACTTGTTCAATATTGCTCGCAACATTCTTGTATAATTGCTGTCGAGCTTCTTCTCCAACTATTTAGTCAGCGTCCAAGTAGTGCATCCATACAGCAGTATCGACACGACCACAGCCTGGAAGAAACTGTATTTCATTTTATCGGTCAGGTTTGATTTCCAAATTTGTCAATAAAAATATTTAAAAGTAATTTTTTGGCCAATCCGTGACCTTCACTGTAAAAAACAAAGAAAACCCAATTTGATCCAGTCAAAAGAGAAAAACGATATAAAAGACAAATTTCTTGACAGCAGAAGCAGATCAAAAGAAGGCAGACAACACTAACAGACTCAAAACTCCTGCTCTGAGAAAGAGAGAGAGAGGCAAAACTTAAAACTTGTTTGAAAGTTGATTTCAATAATGTTATGCTGATTTGAGTTGACTCAGACAATCCTGTTCCACGTGTCTACCTACACAACACACCTTCTTCGAACTCCCCCCCCCGTTCCCTCCACAGCTCCTTTTATACTCCTGACATAGTCTCATTTGCATAGAAACGGGGGAAATCTGTGTTACTCACGTGAGATCATCAAATATAAAAGCGACTGTGTGTCATCATTTTAGCTTTTTTATTTTTGTTAAGCTACCGAACTCTACAAAATATGCCCACACACTAGTCAGGTAAGTTACAATTTTCCCTACAACCACACATCACCAACACTAACTTTCCTTTTCTCCACTTTGAAGGAAGTGACTGAAGCCGTAAATCATCAAACACCCCTCTCCTCTCCTCTCCACACTCGTAACATCTGATTGACCACATGCATGTAAGTCTGACAATCCTACCACTATTAAGCATAGGACATTTTTCTACCTTTTAAATTCATATCAACACATTTATACAACCCTGTTATTTTTAACTTTTTACTTATTTGTTTTCAATACAATTGTTAAAATTTTTACATGCCTTCGTGTTCTTTGTTTTGCAATTGTGTTTTTGTTCTTTCCTTGCAACCATATGCTGATATAACAAGTATTATATTGCAAAACAATTATCAAGGCCTGATATTTTGATTTTAATAATGATTACAAATGGTGCTTAAGTTTTGAATGATGAAATTCTCTCAAACAATGGGATTATCTTGCACCTTAAGTTTTTGAAAACAAAATTACAAATAAATTTTAAAAATTAGTCCAAAATAACACAAAGTATTAATTTTAAAATTCCCTTGTCTGTTGTTTGAATTATCGCAATTTTAGAAAAGAACAAATTTGAACAATTTGCTTTTCAAGTTAGATTTGCTAAACATATATTTGAATTAAAACTTCTCTTCCCAATTGTAATCAACAAAAACTATGTACACACAAACTTCACCTAATAATTAATCATGAATTACCAGTAAATTCTCAAGATTAATTACTTCTAGATTGTACTATCTAAAGTTAGGATTGTGGAACTAAAATCAACAACTACTGTTTCAATAAAATCTATTGTGTACAAGAACCGAAAGAGTATTTACATACCAAATATATGAATATTTTTTTATTTATTTAAGAAGAAATCTTCTTAGAGTATTTTCTTAATGGAAATACATTTTCTTCCCTTTGAATATAATCACAAATCAGTGAATGAAAAATTCTGGCCAATAGACAAAAATTACTCTTCCTTAAAGCACTATTTGTTTACTTTCAAACAAATGTTATAACTAAATACACAACTTGCTTTTATCAATTAATAACCTGAAAAGAGTTGGAATGATACTTCAGCATCCAGATAAGTACAATGGATTTTCATTGCGGCTATTTTTTATCAGTGGATTCACTTCATCATCATCAACAAAGCATACTAACACCATAGATTCCTTTCCTCTCCTACCATCTATCTCAATCAGCTTTTTTCTTTCTGTCCCTCTAAATGTTTAGCTACCTCTTAATACTTGTATATACAAGACTAAATACTATATACATACATTCATGTATAGGCAGAAAAATAGATAGATAGATAGATAGAAAGAAAGAAAGAAAGAAATGCCCATGGTGTAATGGTTATTGTCACAGGAAATGGATACGGCGACACGAGTTCAAATCCTGGACGAGACTGATTGCATTTCACATAGTACTAATACCCTTGCGAAAGGTATGAATCCAATTATTCTCCCTCCAGCTATGGGTAAATAGTAGGGCAGACTAGGTTTTTCAGCCCTGGTTAGGCAACTAGTCTAGAAGAAGGAAAACTCTGAATTCAAACCTGTTAAACTCCATTTAAAAATTGACCTTGTGTCATATCCTGCCCGAGTGGAGGTGTTGGTAAAGATAGACAGATAGATAGATAGATAGATAGATATGTAGAAATACTCATACAGATACACTTGTAGAATGATACATATGCATTATTAAACATAAATATGGGCCAGTAGAGATGAAAGAACTTATAGTTTCTCAAAAGTGTAAAGACAGAACTGTCATGAAAAAAGATGAAATAGCTTTTTTGAATCCAGTGCACAAAGTAATATTGTATGGAATGATATAAAACAGAAAGAGATGAAGTATCTTTTTTTACACAGTATCTCTATGTGACTAAGAGATTATTTGAATATGCAATGTTGTATGCAGTGATCACAGACGATACGTATCCATCAATTCTATGTTTTTATATTTTAAAAACATGCCTACCTTCCCTTTTTTTTTCTGAAAATAACTTTATAGTATTCAATGACTTCCAGTGAATTCTATAAGCTAAAACCATATCTTTGTCACTGTTTAGTTGAAGCTAAAGTATTTTTATTCTTCATATGAAAGTCTCTATTTCACTACATTTTCATTGTTACAGTTTAAACTTGAGCAGTGCATAGGGACTGCTGGCTGCCAAATTAGGATCTTATATAAAAGCAAAGATAAATATATGAAATTGTTATATAATATTTCTAATTCATAATTCAATTAGACTATTAAGCAAATTTCATTAAGAGAGTTAAAGAATTTTTTGTGTTCCCAAACTTGTGACCTCCAGGATTATGATTAAGCACCAAAATATGTAATGCCCACTCCTCATTATTAAAAAGATCGACAAAAAGTTTAATGAAATTTTCAGGAGTCATTTATAAATCTGTTGATTTTATAATTCATTGCTGTTTTTAATGAAAAAAAAACTTTTCAAGAAAACTATTTTTTCTGGTCAAATTTTTACTTGTTTTTAATAGGTATATGAATATACCAGTTTTTAACTGGTATAAAAATATTCTAGGCTGACACCAATTTTTGCATGTTTAAAAGGACTGATCCCCAAAGAAAATTTTGGTGCAAAATAAATTTTTGCGAAACATCGGCATCAGATCAAAAATGTTTCCTGGACTCTGAAAATTTGTTGTTTTTTTTTTTTTTCCTCTTTTAAAAACTATTTCTATTTATTGCAGAGATTCACAATTAACCAATTTTTGGAAATGAAAAATTTCCTTTTAAAATATCCAAAAGTAAATTACTTTTAACCTTATTTTCTGAGTGGCTTTGGTATGCTCAATAATTTACAGTACAGTAAAATGAACTTTAAAGGAGTTAGGTTGATGAATATGATCATAAAGTAGGTGTTATATTTACTAGTAGGATAAAATCTGAAAATAGCGTGCCCACTCATTTTGTGCCCGTGTATCTCCTTGTATAAAATCCCTTTTTTCTTTTAACCACTAAACTGTTCACAGACTGTTTATGTTAATTTACAAAATAGTTCTTTTTAATTGATTTCTGTTAAAATTAAAAGCATGAATGAAAATTTTTTAAAAACAACATATAAACAACAAAGAAAAGGTTTTCTTGGCCTCTTAAAATCTGATTCATCAATTTAAATCTTTCCTGATTTTCATGAAAGAGGGGGGTCAATTTAAATTGTGATTACTCACTAAAGTGAACTCCATCTCGAATTTAGAAAAGTTATTCAAAAAGGAGTTTTCATTTGATAAATCTTTTAATTTGCAGACAATATCAAAAAGCAAAATTCAAATTGTTAACGAGATAACTTGTTAAAAGAAAAAAATTTAAAGTCTATGAATAATCAAAAGGGAAAGAATTGAGAATAAAGTAATCTTATATATTAAGTTTTGAATAAATTATCAAAATTCTTCTAAAAGCGAGAGTTGTGCCCCTTGCATTGTGTGTCGCTGAATTAGCGCGTGCAGTTTTGTGGCCGAAAGATTATACGTAAGAATGAACGAAAAAAGATTTTCGAAGCTGTTGAATCTGGAAAACTACTGAAACATTATGATATCGTAAAGTTAAAGTTATTTTGTAAAAGAAAGACGAAATTTGTGTTTATAGATTTTGTTGTTCCTTGCGTGTGTTAAAAAGAAGAGTTGTCTACCGTTACGAACTGAATTCACACTCCCACAAAAAAGAAAATATTTTCTTGGAATATTTATGTTTTCCTCATATGTTGAAAAAATTGTTTGATGAAATATCAATTGCAACTCAAGCTAACTCCTTTATTTTCTCGAGTTTAAGTAAGTTTTGAAATTGAACGATCGGTTGAAGTTGAAACGTTCAAAGCCAGTTGAATGGGGGAGTAGAATACAACGACTGCATCTCTGCAGAAGGGTAAGACTCTCCAAACTAGTGTCCTGGTTATGACGTAAAACAATCTTATGGTAAGGCTCCAGTAATGCTGGAGCTTTGGAGAATGCAAAGTACTCTTTCATTGCCATCTCTCTCAGGTCCACTCTTGCCCAAAGTGGTAGCACCTGATCGGGTGTTATCTATGGGTCAAATAGAACTGTTTCACATTTAAACTCTTATGCAAAATTGACTTGTTTGAAATACAACTGTTTGATTATTTAACTGTGTGTAAACAAATGACTGATGATTAATTGAATTGCAATACTTGGAACCAATTAACTTAGTTGACTTTTGGGGTTTTTCCCCCGTATTGTAACAATTATATTTCGAGTCAATATATTGAATTTTAATTTCTTTATATTTTTAAAGAGAATTTCTGATGAAATAATTTTTCAGTTGGAAAAACCCTTTTTTACATGAGTCCCTGATTCTGCATTATTATTTCTCCGGTTAGTATCAATTTTCTAACTGGAACAGCATCATTCTGATAAAAGATGAAAGGAACACGAATAGTTATCAGTGTAGCAAATGTAGATTCACGAGTTTAAATAAACGGTTTCAACTGCAAACATTCGGTGGACACCGTTCTAAGACATAATCGTCGAAACTGATCATATAAAAAAAAACATGGTAAGACATTAGATGGATGGGGCGAGTATTATCACTTTCCAAAGTTCATTTGCACCACTAGGATGACAGTTTAAAATGGGGGAGGAATATCCCTTGCTCTTTGGATATAATATAATATAATATAATATAATATAATATAATATAATAGTTTTTAGAGACTAAATTTGATATAGATAACACACATTTTCCTAAGTAGATGTTATATATACTTTTTACTAACTTGGTATTATTATCAACCAACATATATATATATATATATATATATATATATATATATATATATATATATATATATATATATATATACAGGGTGGAACGATAAAATTGTCGTCCTAAATAAAACAACACTACAGATTTATTTTTAAACTTTTATTGAAAAAATCAATTTAGGTAACTTGATTATTTAGTAGAGCTGACATCTATTCAATGTAGCCGCCTTCAGCCTCAATCACTGCCTCGATACGGATCCGGAACTGAGAGCATGCCTTTTCCACAAGCGCCGGCGGGAGCTCGGCGAATACTCGGCGGATGGCGGTGATCAGGCTGGCTTTGGTGTTGTGGGAGGTCAGGTTGGTGATGTTCTCGACGTATGACCAAACGAAGTAGTCCAGCGGGTTATGGTCGGGGGCGGCAGTGAAAGAAGGGTACAAAGTCGTAGCACTCCTTCTGAAGCCAAGCCTGGGTCTCTTTGGACTTCTGGGCCGGCGCCGAGTCCTGCTGCCACACCCAGGGTCTGCCACCAGCCACCTGATTGGACCAGGGGATCATCACACTCTTCAGCACATCCGGGTACACTTTGGTGTTGACTTTTAAGCCGACTTCAAAGATGTGAGGTGGCATGATGAGGCCCTCATTTGGGACCACACCAAAGACCATAACCGTAGCCGGAAACTTTGTTTTCATCACCCTGTTTCACGTCCCTGTTATTCGTGGCAATTCAGATTTGCATTTTGAGGGTGCTGGCAATGGTCCTGTTGTCATAACTTGGATCGGTAGAGAGCATAAGTTATACAGCAGCGCATCTCCGATCTCGCTCGTTGAACATTGTGTCACTTTCAGACATGATAGAAGGCTCCTATCGCTCTTGGGATTTGTACACAACAGGCCAACTAGTAGGTGGTCTGCAACAAAAAAAGAAAACCGGCTTTCATTAAACAGAAATGGAATCATGTCGTCTTTTCTAGGGCGACAATTTTATCGTTCCACCTTGTATATACACATATATATATATGTATATATATATATGCGTGTGTGTGTGTGTGTGTGTGTGCACATACATATATATACACTTGCACAGTCGGCTGGGGTTGTAGAATACACCGACTGCTTCTCTGCAGAGAGGTAGGACCCAGCCCTGCCCCAACGAGTGTCCTGGATATGACACAGAACAATCTGGTGGTGAGGTTTCAGTAATGCTGGAGCTTTGGGGAATGCGGAGTACCCCTTTATTACCATCTCTCTCAGGTCCACTCTGGCCCAGAGTGGTAGCACCTGATAAAGATCCTATCTATGGGTTAAATAGAACTAAACCGTGATTCGAGTTTACTGTTTTTTGCATTTAAACTGCGTATTTATCCTAATCTGCATTGTTTAAAATAGAACTATTTTGACATCTAAACTGTGTACTTATGCTAAACTGAATTGCCTGAAATAAAAGTGTTTTGACATTAACTCTGTGTATTGCCCAGTCGGGTGGGCGGTAGATTACACCGACTATACCTCAACGAGTGCCCTGGATATGACGCTAAACAATTTGATAGTGATGTTCTAGTGATGCTGGAGATTTGGGGAATGCGGAGCATTCCTTCATATCCATTGCTTCCACCCTGATGGGGCCCTATCTGTGGTTTAAATAGAACTAAACTGCATACTTATGCTAAACTGAATTGTTTGAATTAGAACTGTTTGACTAAACTGAATAGCTTGAAATCGAAATGTTTTTGACAGATAAACTGTACTTACACTTAAACTGCGTGCTTATACTAAACCGAATTGTTTGAAATGGAACTGTTTTTGACATTGAAACTGTACTTACACTAAACTGAATTGTTTAATAGAGAACTGTTTTGATATTTTACTGTGTGTAAACAAAATCTGTACTTATACTAAACTGAATTAGCTGAATTAGAACTGCTTAACGAAGTTGAATAGCTTGAAATAGAAATGTTTTTGACAATTAAACTGTATACTAATGCTAAAAAGGATTGTTTGACTATTTGCGTAAAAATGGATTTGGTGTTAAATGACCTACAAAAGTTGATATGCCATAAAACCCAAACAACCAACCAACATATATATATATATATATATATGTGTGTGTGTGTGTGTGTGTGTGTGTGTTGAAAAGCTAAATTTTAAGTGAATCTAACAGTATGATAGAAATATGTGGAAAGATGGATAAATCAAACACTTAACTCAAATTTAGAGGTATGATATTGCGTTGGGCTTTATTTCATCTTCACGAACTTTGAACTTCGAATACCTTTGTGTAAAGTGGTTTATCAACATGCACATGTAGCCTATAGGACACTGTTAATATTTAGTCTACTTGCATACACCAAGTTAATAACCGCTCTCTCTCTCTCTCTCTCTCTCTCTCTCTCTCTCTCTCTCTCTCTCTCTCTCTCTCTCTCTCTTTCTCTCTCTCTCACACTCACACACACGAATATTTGATGAACTATATTTTTGAACATTCGTAATATCTTTTTTTACAATGTACTTGTTGATATATAAATGTGTTTTTGTTTGTATTGCTTTGTTGTGAATGTTCTTTTGTCCACGTTGTTTATATCGTTTGCTTTTTAATAACGAGCCACCACAAATTGTGGGAGAAACATACCCAATAACAACTACATACCACAATCTCCAATATGCCTTTCCAACAGTCTCCTTGATTTAATTGGTGAATGCTGCCGTTATTCTTGCCTTCAGTTTAACTTTGGTGTTGAACGGAGGGGAGGTCTCTCAGTCAAAAAGGCCCCATACATAATAATCGAGGGGGTTGCAATCTGAGGAATTAGATGGCGAGATGTTAGGGGTGATGCAGTCGCAGAAATTTTCTCCCAGCCAAGATTGGGTTTTCTTGGTTGCGTACCTTGGTGCAGAGTTCTGTGGCAAGACTTAGGGTCTTACAGCAGCAACCATCTCAATCCAGACACTGCGGGAAGATGGTTGGAATCATAATATCACCATCGCTAATGACCACTCCAAACACCATGATGTGGACTGGTTGTTTACTTTTCAACTTTATCGTTATGTAGTGCTTATGCTCGGTGTGAATCTCGCCTGAAAACGTGATGGTGCGAGAGTCTCGTGAGGCATGCGCAACGAGCCTTCTCGGCGCTCTGTTTTTTTTTTTTTTGTTTTTTTTTTTTTTTGGTTTGTTTTCTTTTTTTTTTTCTTTTCGGTTCGAGAAGTGAAAAGAAAAAGCGCAAAGACAGAGAGAAGGGAGTTGCAGTAACTTGGGGATGTTGAAGTCGCCGACCGAAAAACACATTTTGTCTCCTGCTGTACTGGTTTTCACGTGGGTGGTTGTTCAACATATATTTTCTTGTTTGGTCATTCAAGTCTATAGGGTAGCGGCTGTCTGTTTTGTTGTTCTCGCGGTGATATTTATGTGCGTTTACCGTTCTAAGACGTTAGAAGTATTTAGACGTGCGAAGATCCGACGTAAAGTTGATGAAGTCTTAGGAGGAAGAACGCTAAATTACGCTCTGGACCTTAATTTTTTTTTCACTGTGGGAGGAAGAACTTTAAATTACTTCCTTTATTGTTGCCTCCCTTCTTTATTTAATTCACTACATATACCTTGTAGGGAGAGAATAAGTCTATGGATGTTTTGTAAGTTCACCATCTGATTCTGGAGGAAATTTTTCTCATTTTAGAAAAATTTTCAGGGGTGTTGTCAATCATCAACTGGATTCCATGAAGAAATTCCAGAGTTTTTTGTTGTTTTTTTCTGATCAGAATGATCAGACTGAGGCTTCCCAGCTGCAGTACCTTCTTCATCCCCATTAAACTCATCCAACTCTTTTTCGAATCTTCTGCAATGTCTTCAGATTGACACTTAAACACTCAGAAATCTTGGTATTGGAGTTTCCAGCGTGAATGTCATGCTATGGGTAAATTGTCACTATCTTGAATAATCAATTATTCAAGATAGTGACAATTTATCCATAGCATCCTCTCTCTCTCTCTCTCTCTCTCTCTCTCTCTCTCTCTCTCTCATATATATATATATATATATATAAAGAGAGAGAGGGGGGAGGGGATGCTATGGATAAATTGTCACTATTTTGAATAATCAATTTCATGCATTCGCCTTGTTCATTTCATGTTTTGTCCCCAGAGCAGCAAAGTAGAGTCAGTTTGGCACTATCTGTGAAGAAAGCAGCACCATGACACAATTCACACTCTCTCTCACTCACTCTCTCTTTCTCTCTCTCTATATATTTATTTATTTATTTATTTATTTATTTTAAATGAATTTGAAAAAAAATTTTAACAAAGGAAATTAATGTATGAAGTTTGAAATTCAATTTGTCCGTTAAATGTTTTTCAAATCATTAAAAAGATATTAATGTATAAAGTTTGAATCTCAATTTATCTAACATTTTTTAATTTATTTAAAAGAAATTAACACACGTGCACACACACACACACACACACACATTCACACACACACGTACGCACACACACGCACACACACACATACATTCACACACACACACACGCACACACACACACACGCACATACACACACACACACACACATATACATATATTCTTATCCATGGTAACCCATTTTTAATGAGTAAAATCAAATTGAATAATTAATAACGAAAAATCCTGCTCGACCGAAGAGAAACCGATATGGACACAAATAGCCAGTTTCAGAATTGCTAGGTATTTGTTGGTGTTATTGTATGTTTTAATATTCCATTTATGATAACGTTTCTGTATTTTGAAAAAAATTTATTAGGGGTGTGAATAGAATTTAAATTTAATTACAAGTTGTGCATCAAGTCATAAATTGAATAAAGGACACCTTGCTAAGGGAGGAAAATTCGGATGTAATAGAAATAACTTGCTTCGAGTTCAAGGGAGAAAACTCTTACATCGTTAATATCTAAAGTTTAAAACCAGTAAAAAAAAATTTTTTTTTTAATTTTTTTGCCTCCACCTTGGCTCCCATAGCACACCTTTTGTGCCCCCACCAGAAGTGTAACAGACCCACACCTCTTTCTTAGTATCTGGTCGACTGAAAGTTCAAAACAACTAATACTGTACCCATATTTACTTAGATTCTTGGGGAAAATGACCACAGACAGGTAACGGTATTTGTTGGATGTAATAAATAAATGTAAAAGTATGTATTTTTCTACTCTTTAAAGATATATTCTTAATAATTGCGATTGAAAAAGCAATAATAAAAATGATTATGGAAATAGTAGAATTAAATATTTGAGATTATGATTTGAATTGAATTGATCTTAACGGCATGTCAACTCGTCGAGGATTATTTCATGCCTTGAGATTAGTAAATTGCGTTCCTTTATACGTTCATATTTACATTTTTTTTTCAACTGCATCGCTCCAGAGACGTATGAACTACCTCTTAACCCAACGAGTGTCCTCAATATGACATTAACACATCTGATGGTGGGTTCCAGTAATGCTGGAACTTTGGAGAATGCGGTCATCGTTCCCAGATCCGCTCTGGCTCCGGAGTGGTAGCACCTGAAAGGTTCCTATCTATAGATCAAATAGAACTGTTTGACATTTAAACTGAGTGCAAATGAATGACTTACATTAAATTGAATTGTTAGAAATAGAACTGTTTGGTCATTTAACTGTGTGTAAACAAATGACTGATGTTTAATTGAATCGTTAGTAATACATAGCAATACTTATAACTGTTCAAATGTGTGCAAACGAATAAGTAATGTTGAATAGAATAATTAGTTTTAAATTGCAATAGTTGTAACCACTTTACTGTATGCAATCAAATGCTGATTGATACTATTACAGGGTGGAACAATAAAATTGTCGCCCTAAATAAAACAACACTACAGCTCTATTTCTAAACTTTTATTGAAAAAATTAATTTAGGTAACTTGATTATGTGGTAGAGCTGACATCTGTTCCATGCAGCCGCCTTCAGCCTCAATCACCGCCTCGATACGGATCCGGAACTGAGAGCATGCCTTTTCCACACACGCCAGCGGGAGCTCGGCGAATACTCGGCGGATGGCGGCGATCAAGCTGGCTTTGGTGTTGTGGGAGGTCAGGTTGGTGATGTTCTCGACGTATGACCAAACGAAGTAGTCCAGCGGGTTCAGGTCGGGGGAGGAGGGTGCAGTAAGAGAAGGGTACAAAGTCGTTGCACTCCTTCTGAAGCCGGCGCCGATTCCTGCTGCCACACCCAGGGTCTGCCACCGGCCACCTGATTGGACCAGGGGATCACCACACTCTTCAGCACATCCGAGTACACTTTGGTGTTGACTTTCAAGCCGACTTCGAAGATGTGAGGTGGCATGATGTGGCCCTCACTTGAAACCACACCAAAGACCATAACCGTAGCCGGAAACTTTGTTTTCATCACCCTGTTTCACGTCCCTGTTATTCGTGGCAATTCAGATTTGCATTTTGAGGGTGCTGGCAATGGTCCTGTTGTCATAACTAGGATCAGTAGAGTTGTACAGCGGCGCATCTCTGATCTCGCTCGTTGAACATTGTGTTACTTTCAGACATGATAGAAGGCTCCTATCGCTCTTGGGATTTGTACACAACTGGCCAACTAGTAGGAGATCTGCAACAAAAAAAAAATACGGCTTTCATTAAACAGAAATGGAATCATGCCGTCTTTTCTAGGGTGACGATTTTATCGTTCCACCCTGTACATCATTACTGGTACATAGCCATAATTGAAACCATTTTACGGTGTGCAAACCAATGATTAATAGTAAATAGAAATAGCTTAGGCTCCGTTAAAAATGTATCAAAAAAATGAGTTTAAAAATCATATATTGAATGTATATCTAAAAAAATAGGATTTGACATTAAATAACCAACAATGGTTGATATGCTATAAGACCAAACCAAACCAAAGCATTTTTGTGCTGTTTCTTAAAAGTTCTGTTTTGTCTTCTTCTTCTTCGTTTTTTTTTTTTTTTTTTTTTCTTTGTTTATTTGTTGTTTTTTTTGCCTTTCGCTTTTGTTTGGTTGTTTTTATTTTTGCTGCTTTTTTGGCGGGGAGGCATGGCCTTAAAAAATTCGAATAATTTTCAAATAGATTTATTTGATCCATAGACCGGACACTTTCTAGTACGACAACACCAAGTTAGTTTGGTTTGGTTGTTTAATGGCATATTAACCTTTGTAGGTTATTTAATGCCGAAGCTATTCTCTTTGAAGAACAGTAGTGGTACTATTTAACCCATACCTGGGAGGATAAGGGGGTTCATACCTTTCCCAAGGGTATTTGCCCGAAAGTTAATGTAATAGCGCGACTGGAGTACGAACTCGCTTACTACGATTCCGCAGTCCATCGCTTTAACCATTGCACCACGAGGACAACTCTACACCAAGTTAAAGTGTATCAAGGAGTAATATTGAGATTTAAAACTAAAATAACAAGAAAAAATGAAGCAATTTGTAAACGCTTGCCCTCTAACAATACATTGAATTTCTTAAGTTTTTCCCATCCATTTTCTTTTATAAAAGTCTTTTTTTTTCTCATCCAAAGATACTGCGATTTTATTTTTAGTAGAATATTATGCCATAAAACTGATAGTAGTAGTAATTTACTAAGCTTTGTTGCTTAGATATCGTACAAGGCCGTAAGAATGGGTCACCCAAAGAGACTTGGAGAGGCGCCTCGGGTGGTGTAATGGTTAGCAAGCTTGACTAGCAAACCTACACGAGTGAGTTCGAGTCTCAATGGGTGCCCCTTTCATATGGCCTTGTGCCACATCTAAGCAAAAAGCTTAGTAAATTACCACCCAAAGAGACTTGGACTCACTCGTGAAGATCTGATAGTCTAGCTTGCTAACCATTACACTGCCCGAGGCGCTCTATTATAAAAAAAAATTATTATTTACTATTTACCATCAAACTATACCACATTGAAATTCTATTTCCAAAAATAAAGAAATAAAAATATGTAGCAGTCCAAAAATAAGTACTCCACACAGCAAAATTCTATATAGTAAGTATATTTTCAAATCATTTTTTTTTTTAATTTTGTGGTTTGGATGTTTATTCTTTGCATAAAATTTCCTTAGTCAAAAGACAATGACAAAAATTTATTCTTATCTGGATTGTGAATGTAAGTACAACATATATGTATTAACTTTGCCGCAGCCATTTTCCGGTGTACAATTCTTAACACATCATGGAATGTTTCCTTCTTTTAAGTAATTTAAGTAATAAGAAGAAACCAGTGTTGCCCTGGATTTTAAAAATTGGGTAATAACATACTGAAGCACAAATTATTAAACAAAATTCTTTTTGTTTACTTTTTGTACGAATAACTTTTGTCTTTTCAATTTTTTACCAAAACGTCCCAGTTCTGGTTTGCGTGTATGTGTGGGGTCCGGCAGATGGCAATTTTATTTGCTTTCCCGACTTACTAAACCTTCCTGGTCGATTTTAAACTAAAATGTTCTAGGCACACCTGGAGGCTTTATCACAACGTCCACAATTCTCCAAACACAACAAATATTATTATAGCACTCCTTGAGGTGAGAGGAATTTACATGACCTATTCGTCAGGGAGTTCATAGATAACAAGAATGCAAGCAAACGAAACAAATTATACATCTATAATTATTTTTATGTATTTATTATTACACCACTGGAAAAACCGAATCGGAAATGAATTGTCTTGTAATATAAAATTTAGAAACGTTTATATAATAAATAAGAAGAGTAGTCTTTTGTTATTCAGAGACGACGTGTTTTTCAAACTTAAAAAAAAAGGTAAGCAAGAAAAATAATCAACGGATTTTTTTAAGTTGCATTATTTTCTTTCTTTCTTTCTTTCTTTCTTTCTTTCTTTCGACCCCTCTTTTTCATCCTTCCCCGTCCTTTTCCCCTCCTTTTCTACAATCTCTTTCTTTTCACTCTTCTCATGTCTTTCTTTTTTTTCTTTTTTAATCTTCGCCTCCTTTCTTTTGGTCTCACTTTTCTCTTTCTTTCTTCCTGCCTTCTTTCTTATCTTTATATTCTTCTCTTTCTTTTTCATTCCTCTTTCTTTCTTGCTCTGCTTTTCTTTTCTTCCTTTCTTTCTTTTTAACTCTTCATCATCTTTTTTTCCATTTCACTCCTTACATTCTTCCTTTCCTTTTCACTCTTCTCTTTTTTCTTTTCACTTTTCTTTTTTTTTCTTTCTTAAATTGATTTTTTTAAAATCAAGATAAGATAATAACCAAAAAGTAACTAGGAAACAAAAAAATAATCAAGTTTTCTTTAAA
Source organism: Sepioteuthis lessoniana (assembly GCA_963585895.1). Lineage (NCBI taxonomy): Eukaryota > Metazoa > Mollusca > Cephalopoda > Myopsida > Loliginidae > Sepioteuthis > Sepioteuthis lessoniana. The sequence continues at coordinate 77,916,038 of OY757910.1, forward strand.
GTGTTGCATCATCTCTTTCTTTCTTTCTTTCTTTCTTTCTTTTTCTTCGTATCTTTCCTATCTTTTTCGCTCGCTTCACTTTTTTGCTTTTTCAATTTGCCTTTTGTCCTTTTTTACTCTGCTCTTTTTTTTCTTTTTTTTTCTTTCTTTTTTTATTACTCTTCGCTTTCTTTCTTTCTGTTTTACTTTCTTTTTCTCTCTTGGCCATTTTCTTTCCTTTTTATAATTCTCTTTCCTTTTCACTCACCTTTCTTTCTTTCCTTGCTTTCTTTTATTTATTTCTTTATAACTTTTCGTCTTCTTTCTTTCCTTGTTTTCTCCTCTTCTCTTTCTTTTCTTTTCTCTCTTCTTTCTTAAATTGATCTTTTTTCATTATGCAAAACTTATAACAAAACTAACAACAAAACAAAAAATAATCAACGGATTAAAAAAAAAAAAGATGTTGCATCATTTCTTTCTTTCTTTCTTTTTTTCTTTCTGTTTTTTTTTTTGTTGTTGTTGTTGTTGTTTTTTTTTGTTTGTTTATTTGTTTTTGTTTTTTTTTTATTTCGGTTTGACTCTTCTTTTTAATTAAGAAAAACTATTTTTGATTCAATGGAAAAAAAAAATATTAGAAATTTGTTTAGCCTTGCTTTAAGCCGATAACTTATAATAAATATTGGTAACCAATGTAAATTAATCAGTCGTAGATTTTTTTTTCAACGAAAATACAGTATCTATTATTACTGATTACTCAGTTTTCTTTCTAAATTTTCCTTCGAATTTTTTTCAAAACTTTGAATTTTATTTGGAATTCCCCTTATCTTTACGATTGTAATTTTATCAGTTATCACTAAACGCAAAAGAATGTTACTCAACGTTTATTTTTATCTGATATTCAGTAGCTGATTGTTCACAACTTTTATATTTTGGCTTCCCACTACCAGCTTACGCAATATGTCGAGCACTGAGTAAGACAAATTGACAGATGTCGGGGCAGGGTTCAAATCTCCTACTTGTCGACAGTTTAGTGAGAGCTGAAAGAGAGATTCCAAAAAGTAAGGAGCTAATTTTTTGACACCCAGAGAAACGTACGTGTATTTAGGGGTTTGGGCAAGAGCACAACCTTCCAATAGGGGTGGGATTCGATTTGTGGAGGGAGATGAGTCTTTCCTCTGTTTGTTGGGCGGAGGCCGCTGTATACCTTCCGTTTTATGAGACGTGATTTGCGGCGCTAAGAGCGAATGCGACAAGGTTTTTACGATAGCATGTTTGTTCTTTTGTCGCCAGAATCCCGTGACAATTTCATGTTACTTCTTTGTCTCCTTTTTTGTGGCTGTAAATTTGCTTTGACCTACAATGAAACAATATTTATTTGTGCTACTATCTCACTCCTTGCAAACCTACACGAGTGAGTTCGAGTCTCATTTGGTGCCCCATTCATATGGCCTTGTGCCATATCTAAGCAAAAAGCTTAGTAAATTACTGCTACCCTCTCACTCTCCTACACACATACACATATTTCCGTGTTAACAATCATCATCATCATCATCATCATCAAGGCGTGATGACCGCACGTACTTCCGTGAATCTCTCTCGCCATCTGTCCCTTTAGGCCATCATTCTTGATAAGTTCTCTAGACGGTATCCAGTGTCTGCACATAGCTGATATGGTTTTGCTGGTCGGTCAACACTGGTATGTCCATGTGTTGGAGTCCATAGAAAAACGTCGCTTATGAGTGCATCCTTACTTCTCTAGCTGTACCAAGCATCTCTCGAGGGACTTACGTTAATAGTTTGTGAGATGGGAGGTAAATGGCTATACAGCTACTGTTTTGTTGGATGCTGCTTTCAGGCTTTGTTCATCACAACACTCAGCATCCTTGTGTAGTTCCTATCAAGCTTTTTTCTCCAAGAGTTTTGTTAGCGTCCAAGTGGTGCAACCATACGGTAGTACTGACGTGGCTATAGCTTGTAAGAATTCCCCTGGCCTCTCTGATAAACAAAAAATAGAATGTATACCACAAGAAAATTATCAAAACTTATTACCAAAAAATAATAAAAATAAAAAAGTTAATTGGAAAATTAATAAATGATTTTTTATCAGTACTGTATTTTCATTATTTCAAATATCTGATACACTACTGTGTTTACAAATGGTAATTCATGAGACAATGAACAAGTAAATAAACCAAGAAATTTTTCTTTAACAATACTAAAATGAATTTGTCTTTGTAATTTTCATTAATATATGCATTAGTTTCAAAGATCATTTTCGACACTATTTCGGCTTTTTTACTGTTTAAAAAATCTCTGAACCATTATCAGCAGGCTTTCTCTAATTTAACACCCAAATTTCCCATATATATATATATATATATATATATATATATCAGGAGCCATTCTGTTTGTGAATACTTGGTTTGTTCGTTTGTCCATCAACCACCATATCTTCCGATTTAGAGATTTCACACAAAACAAAAAAAGGAAGTTCGATTAACAAATTTATTTCAAAAATCTTTCCTCACAAAATGACTTTTTCAAAAACAAATGTATTTATAAATAAATAAGTACCGGCAATTTTATTGAAATTCGACTATTAGCAGATTTTTCATTAATTTTAAAAATCTGAATCTTTTTTTCGGCAAAAAAAGATCATGCAAATTATTGGGCTACACTGTTTTACATATTACTACGAACTTTTCAAAACACAAATATCTCATGAGGGATGTCCTCGTGGTGTAATGGTTGAAGCGCTGGTCTGCCAAATCGTAGTAAGTGAGTTCGAACTCCAGTCTTGCTATTACGTTCACTTTCGAACAAATACCCTTGGGAAAAATATGAACCCCCTAATCCTCCCGTCTATGGGTTCAGTAGTATCACTACTGTTCTTCTAGAAGGATGAATTTGTTCTTAAATAAACCAAGAAGGTTAATATGCCATTAAACAAAAACAAAAAACTTAAACAAAGAAATATCTCACGTTCTTCATACGAGTATACACATATTTAGTTCATACGAACAATTTCTCAACCCACACCGACAAAGGAGTGGGACTCCCCGATTCAACAAGTGTCCTGTATATGACACGAAACCATCTCATAGCGAGGCTCCAGTTTTAGGACTATGGGGAATGTGGAGTACCCCTTCATCATTATTGCTCCCAGATCCGCTCCGACACAGAGTGATATCTACTGATAGGGTCCTATCTATAGGACAAATAGAATTGTTTGACATTTAAACTGAGTGTAAACAAGTGACTTCTACTAAATTGAATTCTTAGAAACTTGTTTAATCATTTAACTGTGAGTAGATAGAGGACTGATGTTTAATTGAATTGTGAGTGATATATAGCAAAACTTGGAACTGAGTCCAAATGAATGAATAGTGTTCAATAGAATAATTAATGGGGAGGTGTCCTCGTGTTGTGATGGTTAAAGCACTGGACTGCGAAATCGTAGTAAGCGAGTTCAAACTCCAGTTGGACTATTACGTTCACTTTCAAACAAATTCCCAAGGGAAAGGTATGAACCCGGTTATCCTCGGGGATATGGGTTAGATAGTACCACTACTGTCATTCTAGAAGGATGGATTTGGTATTAAATAACCCGAGAAGGTTAAACAACAAACAAACAATAATTAATGTTAAATAACAATACTTGTAACTACTTCACTGTATGCAAACAAATGATTGATATTGAATAGAATTATAAGTGTTAGCAATAATTGAAACCATTTAACTGTGTTGAGCCAATAACAATACTAGTGTGCAAACAAATTAGTTTCAACTCATTTAAAAAGGAAATTAATGACAAACTATTCAATTAAAAATCATACATACATCCATTTTAATGTGTGAAAGACTGATGTTAAATTGTTACTGTAACATAGCAACACTTGAAACCATTTAACTTTGTGTAAATAAATGATTAACGATTAATGGAATTATTCATATAAGACAGAAACTCTTGAAACTACTTAACTGTGGGAAAAAAAAACCTGAGACTTGTCGAAAAGGTTTATCAATAAGATGTGTTTACAAATCATTCATTTGATATATTTATAAAGAGGGTTTGGCATTAAATAACCTACAATGGTTAACATGCCATAAAACCCAACCAAATCATATATATTCAATATATATGTATAAAGAGGATTTGGCATTAAATAACCTATAATGGTTGATATGCCATAAAATCCTACCAAAACCAGTTCCTGTATATTTAATATATATATAAAGAGGATTCGGCATTAAATAACTTACAAGGGTTGATATGCCAGAAAACTCAATCAAACTAAACCAAAAGAATTTTACCAGGAATTTTTTTCAAACTCTCTTTTTATAAAGAAAACAGATTCATACGATAAAATCAAGGTCTATATATATTTTGGATGATATATTGTTTGTTTTTTAGGTGGTCAAAATATGTGGAGATACAGAGAATGCTGGAAGAAAACATATTTTCGTTTTTAAAAATCGAAAATCACAATATGTAAGTGGTTTAGAGTTATATTTCAGGATCCTTTTGTTCCCCAATGTTGGAATTTATCATATTTTAATACCTTTAACTATTGTAGCACTAACTTCGCATTTTTCTCTCTCTTTTTTTTTTTTTTTTTTTCTCGAAGAATTTAAGAATTTGCCTTAACGTTATATTTAATGTTTTAAAAATAAATTTTCATGATTTGATACAATACAATAATTCAATCTTTTGTGAAGATTTACGTGGGTGTATTTGATGGTTTGGGTTATTCGTTTAACGGCATATAAACTCTTTATGGGTTATTTAATGCCGAAATTTTATTAATTTGTAAATGTGTGATTATAATCAAAACTATATTCCCAAGGTTCCATTGATTTTTTTATTACACTCTTATTTGTCTCCAAATATTTTTTGCATCAAGTATCTCTATTTTGTCCAAATAATTTGCATACAGTAAAATGGTTTCAAGTATTTCGATCTGTGACTAATATAAAAAAATATTTTCTTTGCATACGGTTATATGCCATCAAGTACTCCTCTCAAACGCTATTAATTTTTAAACAAAACTATTTGATTCATAGAATGGACCCTAACAAGTATTAACATTCCGGCTTAGAGGGAACCTGGGGGTAACAGCAACAAAAAGATACCCCAAACTCCCCAGAGCTCCTGAACTAGAGCCTTACCGCTGGATTCAGTTAAGTGTCATACCCAAGACACAGGGTGTGTTCGAGTAGAAAATGAAGTGTAAAATAATGCATCATTGAATACTGAACATGGTAACGGTGTTTGAATCCAAGTTCAAGCACCTGCTGTTATGTTGACTGACGCCTGAGAGATAAAAGATTTTGAGTCTTCGTGTGAATTGAATCAAATAAGAAAACTAATAATTTTGAGCGCTGATTGATTAACTGGAAGAATTCTCATGACCAGAAAGAGAAAAATACAAAAAAATTTAAAAAGTTATTTGGTGTTTTTAAGAATGACCGGGCGTTTTTGGAGGGTTTTAATGTTTAGAAATCCCTTTTGAATTGAAGATGCAAAGAGGTTTTTTTTTTTTTTTTCCATTAACGAATTTATGAAATGACGGTTAGAAACTCGCAGAAAAGGCCGACCAGGTCAAATTAAACACCAAATAATAAACTTTAGAACTTAATTATAAATGTCTATTTGTTAACTTATTTCGTCACCCAGACAGGAATGATGATTGATTGATCTTGTCCAGTCGCAACTTCCAGCGTTATTACATTAATAATGTTCATGAAATCAAAAAAGCGATCCGTTTTTCGTCGACTCAGTTCTGAATCGTTTTTATCGAGACAAAATAAAAAAGACGTTCTATTTGTATCATATTGGAAAGCTACGCCTTGCTTTGGTAATATCCTTGTATTAGAAATGAGAACAATTCTGAAGAGCAAAGCAGGTCAGGTGAGAAAGGATGTCAAAAGGTTTGATTTGGTTTTGTGAACGGTACGTCAACTCCTCATGAGTAATTTAAATCCTACTTTTTCTATTTGTAAACATTTGATTCTTATCATAACTATATTTTCAATGTTGCAATGCATTTTTAAAAATTTGTATTCTTTTGTTTATAATAAATTTTTTTACCATCAGTTATATGATATTTACAAGACGATGTAGAATTTAAGTATTCCTATCTCATCATCATCATCATCATCATGTCGTGCCGCAAGTACGGATATCCCTGACCCACTCTCGCCACTTCTCCCTATCGTTTATCGCCTCTGACAGGTCTTCAGGGCTACATCCCGTATCCTCACATATCTACTGGATGTATGTTCAAGCTGGTCGTCCTGCTTTTGCCAGGCCATATGTAGGGGTCCATTGGAGTACATCACTTATGAGCTCGTCCCTGCTTCTCCAGCAGTGTCCTGCATGTCTGGCTCGTCTAACTTGGATAGTTTTCGTGATGGGGGGCAGTTGGCCGTATAGTTGATGCCTTGTGGGATGTTGCCGCCAGGACTTGTTCAATATTGCTTGCAACATTCTTGTGTAATTGCGTTATTGTGTAATTGAGAGCGTTAAAAACACTTAATAGCATTGAGAGAGAAAAAAATTCCAATCTAACGCCAATAATTTGCAAGCAAATTTATGGTTTCAAACAAATAATAAGAACAATAATAAGAAAATGATTATAGCTTTAAGTAACTATTCTGAATCTAAATAATTTGCTCACTGTTATATCATATAAAGTACTCCTATCTAATATTAATTTTCAAACAGATCAAAACCTCCAGATCACCCTTGACCAATGAATAATGGCAATGAAGGTGTGACTCTCCAAGGAGTAGGGATGTAATCTTTACAAAGACAAATCATAATCAAACTTAAATCTTTAACACAGTGGGATTGTTTTCCATATTTATTTACTCGAATCGCTTCTGTGAGAATCTCGAATTTATCTGTATTAGGCGGAAGCCAAGCAATGCTTTCAAATTGTCCCTGACTCGGCAGTACAGAAAACGTCACTAAATACCTCGATTGCACCGAGTCTTTGTATGCATATAAGAGTTTCTCTAAAGTTAAATAGGCACATTTATTACCAGCTTTCTTTCTGATTATCTCGTTCATACTCTCTACCATAGCAAGGGCCGCCTTTCTCACCAAATCGTTATTTACATCCATTTTCTCTTTCTGGAAAATACATGGACAATATAATAGTGGGATTCCAGCCATTTGGCAAGTGCGATTGGAAGTTATGTTTACCATTAGACTGATGTTCCTGTTTAATTCGCTGTGTTTTTTCCCGTTAGAATCTGAGTCTGCATCATTCAAGTTTTCTATCAGGGTAGCGTGTACGTCAAAAAATGTCACTAAACGCTTCTGGTTGATCTCCAGTGCTTTTGTTTTCATTGGGTATTTTTCCTTGAACCATTCGGGAACGACTAGGAAAGCAAACGGCAAATTAGATTCATACTTTCCGGTCGATGTGTCTCGGAAGCCTCCCATCTGGAATCCATGATCGCTGAAGAAAAACAAAAGTGTGTTGTTCAGTTTTCCCGTTTCCCGAAGCCAAAAGATGAAATCCAACATGGCGCCTTCCCATCTACTGGCACCGTTGAGATTATCATGAGTCCAGTCAGTGAAAAAATTAAAAGCAAAATAAAAGTTGTCTTTGAATTTATCAAGGAAATCTTTGGTGTATTTTAGAATATATTCTGTTTCCGAAAAAGAATTAATGCAAAAATCATCATGGCTCTTTTTTGAAGCAATTGCTAGTGTAAGGGGTCGAATGTAATAGTCTGTGGGTGAATGAAAGAAACCTTTTTTTCTAAAATTGAAGGCACCGGTTCTTGGTCGGTCTTCAGCTAAAAGTGTAATTGCTCCTTTGTCACTGTATTTCTTCCAGATATAACCCAAATCGTCAAAGAAGAGATTTTCTTTCCATTTAGTCTCTGTTAAATGTTTGCCAGTTAAAAGTGGTATGATATTCGGAAGAGTATTGTAACCAACCTTTGCAAGGCCTGGATACTCATAGGCGCTCAGATTTCTTAAAAGAAATTCCTTTAAGTTTGGCATCTGGCGGATGAAGCTGTTCCGGGAGGTTGAATCGATTCCAATCAAATGAATGTTCAGTGGTCTTTTGGGATTTAGGTGAAAGATCTTTGACTTTGATTCGTTTTTTTCATAGATGCGGGAGTGAAAATCTGTTTGCAAAAGGCGTTTGTCTCTAGAGTAACAATTAACGACACAGAACTCACCAGGAAAAATTGTACTCTTGTTAAAAGTTACTTCGGAATCGTACTCAAAATGATTATCAGTGCCGTCGGTCCGTCGAATAAGTTGCAAACTGCAGTAAGTCACTTTACTGTTAAAATATTTTTTATTCACGGATTCAACTAATTCTACCCTATCATTGTAGATCCGAGTTAAGCGTTTTGGGCCAGGACACTTGAAACGCTCTCGATTTATTTTATATTTAAAGTCTTTGTTTAGAAATGGATGAATTTCAGGGATTTTACAGCCGTTTGTGTTTATAAGAAGGTCCTGGGCGTTCGACTGAGAGTTTTCTTTGTTGGTTTGGTCATGTTGTCGAACTGTTGTGTGTATTCTTCCCGTTATCGTAGAAGTATTTAAAAACACCATTCTTTGTTGCTCTGTCTCGACAGCATTTAAAGGTATGATTGGTGAAGTCAGTTTATCCGTAGGTCTTAAGTTAATCCGTTGTGGAATAATCCACGATATGGATAGCATGAAAAATAATACCACAAAAAACAGAGCTGGGAAAATAATTTTTCTAACTTTGGCATACATTTTTCAATTTTTAAATGTTACTTCTGGCTTGATATCAGCCACGTTCGATTGATGTAAAAGTGAAACAAAGAATAGAATATAATTGATAGGTATATCAGAAAAAAAAGTAACCTCGTCATAAACTCAAACACCTTTTAAATAAAACAATTTAAAGAGCTTTTTTCTTTAATTTTGTATTAAAAATAGTTATGTAAACATAATTATTAAATTCGCTTTTAGTCAATTCATCGAAAAAATTTTTACCTAATTTTTTTATATTAGTTGATTGATTAATTGATTGATTGATTTTAATGGCATGGCAACTCGTTTAGAGTTAATTTATGCCTAGAGGTTAAAGAATCGCTTTGATTGTAAGTTCATATATATATATATATATATATATATATATATATATATATAGAGAGAGAGAGAGAGAGTATAGTTGTTTCTGATAAGGTCTTTTTTTAAATTTTGTTTTGTTTTATTAGTTTTTTGTTTTGTTTGTTTTTGTTGTTTTGGTTTTTATAGTTTTTGTTTTGTTTGTTTATACACGAACTCTATTGGTGTATTCTTACCGAAACCGATTAATTTACGGGAATTTTTTTAAGTCATAAAGTATGAAAAAACATTTTCTTTCCGCATATATGAGTCGTCGATTTATTTTGATATTTGAAATCATAAACTTTTGAAAGTTATTTTTAATAACTGATATGTTGAAACAGAACATGAGATAGTGTTTTCCACAAAAGTTGCTATAGGATGTCACAGGTAAATTTCGTGTTGAAACGGCTATTTCCGACCAAAGGAGGGGAGATAATGAGATTACTATAAAATTGGCTGTTGGTGAGTTGGATATGCAAAAGCTTATCCACTCTTGTCTCAGAATGTAAGACTGATCATTGTATTTATCCATACGCATAAAAGATATAAAAAGAGATGGATTTCCGTTTGATTTATTTGTTGCTGTTATGATGTTTTCAGAGTTATTATTTGGTTTTTAAAATGCACCTTATGAATTACACAATAGACAATAAGTGCACGTCATTTATTCCAAGCAACGCCAGTTATTCTGAGGCTATCAGATTGAAATGGAATCGTTAGAAAATTAAAAGAAAACAGATAAAAGGATTTGTTTTTTAAAAAACTGAAATATTTGAAGAAAATAAATAAGATAAACGTAATGATTATCTGTTGACTCTTAGGAAAAGGGGAGATGAACTTAAAAGGAGAAAGTGAGATGAACTTAATTCAATATTTGTGTGTTCTTTGAGAAAGAGCTAAAAGCAACGAGAAGATCTGAATAAGTCATCGGAACCAAGGATCTATCCCTTAAGCAGACTGAAGTAGTAGTAATCAAAAAACTGATGACATAGACAGAAAAAGGAGAAGACTCGCATTAGCATTGAGGATTGCGTAGATGCAACAATTCGATGACTCCAGGGAGGAAAAGAAAAAAAAAGGGCAAGGAAAAGATTGATTTCAGCAACCAGTAACAGCAATATCAACACAAATAACTTAAGGACAAACAGAAAAAACAACAATCCAAAAAGTCTAGAAAACAAAAAATGGGAAGAAAAAGAACTGTACGGATAGTTCAAGAAAATTGCTCATGGGGTAACCTGAACACCAACACAAACTAATCCCTTAAAAAAAACAATTATTTCACAGCAAAAATCAATAATGCGCAGTATAGCAAGTGTGGGTTTCAGAGATGAAACAATTAATCATATAACCGAATACAGCAAATGATCACAAAAGGAATAAATGACTATGTCCGACAGTTTGGGAAGGGCGGTCCACAAGGAATTGTACAAGAGATTAAAATTTGACCATACTGACAAATGGTGTATGTACCAACGAGAATATGTACAAGAAAATGGAAACAGGATACTGGAAACAAACGAAAAATCTAGAAAACAAAATAGGAAAAAAAATGATTTTACTATATCATGTTTTAACTTCATCGTTGTCACCCAAAAACAGGCGAGGAATGTTGATTTTTTTTATGTTATCGTTCTTTTGTTTGAGTCTTATTCCTTTTGTTTGAATCGTATTCTTATGTCTGAGTCATATTCCTTTTCTTTTTTTTTTTTTTTTTGAGTCGTATTCCTTTTTTTTTAATCGTATTCTTATGTTTGAGGCGTATTCCTTTTGTTTGAGTCGCGTTCTTATTTTGGAATCGTATACCTTTTGTTTGAGTCGTATTCCTTTATGTTTGAGTCATATTCCTTTTGTTTGAGTCGTATTCTTATGTTTGAGTCGTATTCCTTTTGTTAGAGTCGTATTCCTTTATGTTTGAGTCATATTCCTTTTGTTTGAGTCGTATTTGTTTTGTGATTATTTTGTTAGCTTCCTTTATTCCAAATATTCTGAGCAATTAAGAGAGGAAGGAAAATAATTGGAATGAATTCTGTTTTGTTTCTTGAAAAATAAATGTTAATTCAAAAACCTTTTTGTCTTCAAAAGTCGATGCAAAGGGAAAGAAAGTGTTTGGTAGAAAAAACAAACAGATTTTCTTGTTAGTTATGAAATTAAGAATGAATAATCAAAGAAATAACCGCATGTTACGAACATGACTGATGGTTAAGAAAGTGGACGCTTCCACTGGTTCTCTCTCTCTCTCTCTCTCTCTCTCTCCGAGAAGATGAGAGGTGCAATATGCTTCAATTTGCATTCAGCAAAGATCACGTGATATAAGCAGTAACACATACGGTGACATCTGGTTTATTCAAGTCAGACCAAGGAATTAAGTAGCGGTTTAAATAAATGGACGAAAGGCGATTACAAAATCGAATAATTTTCATTGATTTGTAAATAAGAGGGATAGCCGAAAAAATCAATTAGTTAAGAGCTGTTCAACACCATCATAATTAGTTTTCAACAACACAATATATATATATATATATATATATATATATATATATATATATATGCAATGAATGGGATTCCCCAACGTCTAAGTATGAAATAACCCTAGACGGTTAGACCTGCTGTTTGAATAGATTTATCAATCAATTTTTCAATCTGTTAATGTCATCTCTCGGGTTTAAGGTTTTGTGCATCGTCATCAGTTTTCTGGTTCTGTGATTCATGTTTTTGAACTCTTTTCTTGTCCGGTTTAAGAAAGGTTCAGAGTATCATGCAGGGAGACTGCTTCGTATTAATTCATTTGATTAAGTTTTTGTTTGGTTTCTAATAATTTCCTTGTATATATATTACGCACATAATATGACACAGTGTCAGTTTTTAAGCTGAAAATAGCTGGTTTGAATTTCGTGAATTTCCTTCTCCCAGACTGGTTGCCATACCAAGGTTAATGGATCCACTCTGTTCCACTATTTATCCATAGCTAGAGGACGACAAATAGACTCATGCCCTTTCAAAGGAAATTTTTTGATGGCATATATTTCTGATAGTCTTACGTATTTGTTGCTTTCTTTTTCTACTAGCATCCTGAGACTTTCGTTATTGGGTTATTCTTTTCCTTTTGATATTTCTCTTTTTCCTTTATTCGTTATTTGTATTGTTTCTTCTCAATGAGAGGGCTTTTTTTACACTTGTAGTAACTGGTAGTTTTCACTGAACTCTGAGTGACAGCAAGTCCGTTAGCTCTTCATAACTCTTCTCGGTATTTTAGCCTATCTTAACAATGCTGTGTTCTGGAAGTGTCACTTCTTCCTTCGATTTCCACTTCCCGTAGTCTCTTTTTCAGGTTCTTCGGGATTATTTCGAGGATTGAAACTATGATTGGTATTACTATCACCGATATGTTGCGTAACTTGATCTCTTTGGCAAGGTCCTGATATTTATTAAGTTTTTTGCTTTCCTTTACTTTGATTCTATGATTTGTTCGAATGGCAAATTTTACCAATTAATGAGTTCTCTTCTTCTATGAATAAAATCTCTATCAATGCTTATTGACCAGAATTATTATTGTTATTCCTTTGAGAATTTTTCAAACCAGCCTTAGCTGATGGTTTGACACCAGAGTTGGGGATTGTACCGAGCGCACTAGTAACAATTTGTATCACCGTCACCTTCATGTTCCATAGTTTTTTTTTATTTCTCTTGCAAGGTCTAGATCCTTATCTCTCTTTTCGCTTTCTTTTAATTTTACTCTGTGGTGTGCCAGGGCGGAAAAGTCTATCGCACCACGTTTTTGACCAAGTAAACCTCTGGCCGGCTTGGGTAGGATTTGAAACCGCTATCTTCTGACAATGCTCACCTGAAACGTGTTGCGATAGGCAACAACAATGGAAGGCAGTAATTACTGGGGATACGATTACAAGACTCAGCATTCCTATCCGAGGTCACGGTAAATCACCTGAAGAAGGCCAGAGGTGAAATTTGGCCGAAACGTAGTGAAAGAAGAAACAACACAAAAACTACCAAGATGAGGACAAAAAGTCCGCAATAAATAAAAAATTAATTCTCAGATTAAGAAGCCTCATCTCAAAAAATGATTCCAATTAAAGACAATTATCTCTTAAGGTTTCCTTTTCTGAGCCATGTCCAAGTCTTCACGTGTGGGATGTCGCTTGTTTGTCGCTTGAAATATCCATACAATTGCTTCTCTTCCCATTTTTGTTTTGTTGTTATTGTTGTTCTGTAGACACTTGTGTTGTCTGTGTTGTTTCTGGTGGCTTTGGTCTTTCTTTGTTCTTTTTATGTTGTCTTCGAATCATCGTATCGATGCATCGACGCTATCTTTAATGCTGGTGAGTCGTCTTCCTCCTTCATAGAGTCTATCGATAACATTTCTGGGATGTAAGGCCTCGTGCATCACCATCAATTTTCTTGTTCTTCAGTCCATTTGTTGAAGTTCTTCCCTCGTCCACATCATTATTATTATTAATTCATTCCTGGGACGTTTTTCACACCTGAATTCTTTCGGTGGAACTTTTGAATGACGGCATGTTTTCTCGTGTCTCCAGGATTCTCCTAACTATTCCAGCCTATCTTTATAAAACTGTGATCTGTTTGGTCTCGATTCTTCTCTAATATCCAATTCTTCAAGTCTTTTCTCAAGTCTTTGATTGCCCACTCTGCTGGGGCTGTAGAATACACCGACTGTTTTTTGCAGAGGGGTAAGACCCCACCAATGAGTGCCCAGGCACTAAACAATCTGATGGTGAAGTTCTAGTAATACTGGAGTTATGGAGAATGTGGGGTGCCCCTTCATTGCCATTGCTCACAGGTCCACTCTGGCCCGGAGTAATAGCACCTGATGAATCAAATAGAACTGAACTGGGTACTCATGCTAAACTGAATTGCTTGAAATAGAACTGTTCTGGCATTCAGTTGCGTACTTATGCTAAACTGAATTGTTTGAAATAGAACTGTTTTTGACATTGAAATTGTACTTACGCTAAACAGAATTGTTTAAGATAGTATTGTTTTGACATTTAAGTGTGTGTAAACAAAAATTATACTTACACTAAACTGAATTGTTTTAAACAGAACTGTTTATTTGTATAAAAATCGATTTGGAATTAAATAACCAGCAAAGGTTGATATTCCATAAAACCCAAACAAACAAACACACAAATCTTTGAGGACCGTTCCAAGCGCGCCAATAACAATTGCTATCACCGTTACTCTCTGTTTTTTCAGGGGAGGGGGTTAGTTCACTGGCAATGTCTAAGTATTCGTCTAATTTTTCGGTTCCTTTTACTTTCACTCGGTGGTCACCGAAACTGCAAAGAACCATCTAATAGTAAGTTCTTTTCTTCTGGCTAATTAATACAAGGTCTGCTCTTCTGGCGAGAATTAAGTGATCCGTTTGTATCTAAAAATCCCAGTATTTTAATCTTTGCAAGTTCACACCAGTGTGAGCTGGTAGGTCTTTACATAAGTCTGAGTGACAACTAAATTCTTCAGTAGTCCAGGACCCTTCTTAGTACTATAGGCAATTTCCGTAGTTATGTGGTTAGAACTAATCAAATCTTTCAACGTATATCCAGTTCCCTCTCTCTTTTCTATGATTTTTGGAATCGTTCCTAGGGCTCAAACTCTGATTGATATCACTGCCACCTTTATTATTATCATTTTTATTATTGCGAGGTTTTCATACCTATTCTAACTCATGCTGAGTGACAGCAAGTCTTCTCAGATCTCCAGCAGTCTTCTAATTATCGCAGCTGACTTTACAACGCAATTGTTGATTTAGATTCTTCCTCTGATTTCAAATTCCTCCAGTCTCCAAGACTTTGAGGACCATCCCGAGTGCGCCTACTAAAATTGGAATCTGTCTCGTTCATGTTCCACAGCTTTTTTCAACTCTCTACCAAGATCCAAGTATTTGTCTTTTCGCATTTTTTTTATTTTCGCTTTGTGGTCCGATAGAACATCAAAATTCAATTGGTGATATGCTCTGTTTTTTTTTTTTTTTGTCTTTTTTTTTGTGGGAGAATCAGCACTAAGTCTGGCCTTCTTGTCAGTATCGGGTAATCTGTTTGTATCTAAAAATCCCAGAGGATTTTATACGTCTCATTTTCTTGGATGGATTCTAAGTTTACGCATATACCATTTGGTAGAATAGTGAAATTTTTATCTCTTACACAATTTCCAGTTGATAATCTTCCCTACCCAGTTGTGCCTAGTCTTGTACTTCTTTTATGCCAGTTTACTGTTTTCGCATAACCGTTTCATCTCTGTCTCCACATAAATCTGCGTATTACCACTTTTCGCTTTAACATAATTAGTCCTTTATGTTATTATTTTGTGTTGCTGTAAGAAGAAATTTAGTTTCTTTCTTGAGCTTTATCCTTCTTGTTCTTGCTATGTAACACTTATTTTAAGGGAGATAATTGTTGCATGCTTAGGAAATGACAGTTACATCCCTTAAGAAATTATAAACTTAGCGGTTAGCTGTAGCGTAGATCCAACACTTACTGTTAGTTAAAACATTTAAAAAAATCTTTATTGTATTTACAAAAGCCTTGCTACGATACGCTAATTTGCCTTTTTAAGGTAATATACATGTAAAACCAGGATCAGTATGATATCCTCTGCCCCGCCTTTTCCTTATGTTTATCATCATCATTGTACTTAGTTGTAGTGAAGGAAAACTTCCAACTTATTTTGCTGTAACGAAAAAGCAATCACAGGTGCCGGTAGAGGGCTTCATATTTTCTTTATCGACTGAAATTGAAACATGAAATGACATCTGTTGTCCTTTTGTGACGAGAACGTGTTTTTTACAGGAAAATATGACAAATGAATGTCAGCTACGCTTGTTAACAAATAAACATCGTCATTTATTTAAAAAAAGAAAGGAAACAGAAAAAAAAAACGTTATAGCCCAGAGCAGGGGGTTGCAACAAAGCCTCTCCAGACTGTTCACTGAGATGGTTGGTTTGATGATAACAAAATTCTCCTTCCTTGTGGCCTTGAGCCATACTAATTTTAACTCAGCAAATTTTATATATGTGAAAGATTCCCACAAACCCATACACATATGCACACACATACACATACAAATATATACAGGCTGTGGTGGGTAAATTGTCGTCTAAATCACGCTAAATTGAAAAATACTGATATCTGAATTTATCAAATATATAAACCAAAATTACACGAAAATATCTAGAAATACTATATATTGAATTTATTCAAAGAAATTGCCATTAGCTTCAACCACAGCCCCCAGATGACAACCGTTTACAACGGACTCCTTTAGCCTGACAATAGAATCTTCCAGCAGCTTTTCTCTTGATCCAGGGTAGCACTACTTTCTCAAGGCTCTTGACGTTGGCTTCCATGTTTAAGTCCGATAAGTTGTTCGGTTGCTTTTGTTTTACGGCGTATTAATCCTTTTCGGATCATTTAAAGCCGAATTTAGTCATTTTGATCATCATCATCATCATCATGTCGCGTCGCCAGCACGGATCCCCCTGACCCTCTCTCGCCACCAGTCTCTATCGTCCATCGCTCCTGGGAGGTCTTCAAGGCTATATCCTGTATCGGCACAGAGGTGTTGTATATAGGTTCTAGCTGGTCGTCCTGCCTTTGCTCGTCCATGTGAAAGGGTCCACAGAAGTATATCGCTTATGAATTCGTCCTTACTTCTCCAGCAGTGTCCCGTATGTCTTGATCGTCTAACTAGGATAGTTTTCGTAAAGAGTGGTTGGTGGCTGTACTGCTGCTGCTTTTGAGAATGTTGCCTCCAAGACTAGTTCAATATTGCTCGCAGCATTCTTGTGCAATTGCCATCAAGGTTTTTCTCCATACATTTAGTTAGCGTCTATGTAGTGCATACATATAGTAGCATCGACACAACCGCTGCTTGGAAAAAAGTTTCAAACAATTCAGTTTAGCACTGTTTAGTTCTATTTAAGCTATAGATAGGACTCTATCTGGTGCTATCACTCCGGGCCAGAGTAGAGCTGGGAGCAATGGCAATAAAGGGGTACTCTGCATTCCCCAAAGCTCCACCATTATTGGAGCCTCGCCATCAGATTGTTTAGTGTCATATCCAGGATACTCGTTGGGAGAGTCTTATCCCTCTGCGGAGATGCTGGCCCAGTCTGAGGCTATGTGAGAAGATGAATAACTAAAACACCACTATCGGTTGTGACTACTCCAAACAACATGATATGGAATCTTGTTCTCTAAGTTCACAGAAACTTCTCTCGTCGATGAAAGACCTAAGTTTGGTCGGTTGGATAGGGTGCTTGAGTGTGTTCAAAAGCTTTGTAGCGCGGTCTTTCCTCTTGCCCTTCATGAACTGTCATAAAAAATTGGCCCTTTCTCATCTTATATGAGAAAAAACGAATGTCTTCATGCACTACCTACCTGTTAAGAAACTCAGTTAACCCCATATTCCTGGCTAAGGAGCTGATTGACTTGCTGGGATTTTTATTAATTATCGCCTGGATTACACCTACACATTCGGGAGTTCTTATTAGAACAGTCGGAGTGAGGCTTCCAATGCGTCATACCTTTTTAATCTCAATTGAACTCGTCCAAGTCTTTTTGAATATACTCTACACTCTCCTCAGATTGACACCAAAACTCTCTGAAATCTTCTTTTTGGCGTTTACGTCGTTAATCTCACGCAGTACAGCATGCCATCTCCAAATTTCTGGAAGATTGAATTATGTTATGGTGTTGTTTTCTTTACATACAGTGCTCAACTGGTTCTTATTTGCTGCACAATTGGCAACAAAAAAGGCTCAGAATCGAAATTAATAAATTAAAATGGCGATAATTTACCCATCACAAATTTGCCAAGTTTAAAATAGTTTAGTACATAACCACAAGAAATGAGTATTTCGCAATTATCAGGTTTTCTCATACGAATATATAAATTTATATGTCTGTGCATGAGAGTGTATCCATACATACATACATACATACTTGGTATTTGTACAGTATGGATGAGGTAAAGTTATCAACTTAGTTCCTGAAGGCCTTCCCTTAGGATGCACAAAAAAAACGGGTGGGAGCTAGGTTTATTACCCCCTGCTGTGGTGCCACTGAAGGTGAATACCGACGGAACTAAGCAATTTTTATACCCACCTTACGGGGGTTATGATTCATGCACTAAATCAACCTCATGTCACAATTTTGCCTCGTGACAAGTCAAATCAATGACCAAAGTGTCGAGTTTTAACATGTATATTTATAGACAGAGATGAATCATGAATGAAACTTTAATTTATTTCAAAATCTTTAAAGGATATTAATGTATACTTCATATTTCATTTTAGTCTCTATCTTTTTCGAAGACACCTTTTTGAAGATACTGACGCTAGTAGTAGTAAGTGAACAGAAAGTTTTTCATCAGTAGCAGATATGCCATTTCAGTTGCTATCATCTCACTACATATAAACATTCCGTGTACGGTTTGCTCACCAATTTATTTCCTTGTCATTACTTATTCTGTGTCAGTTATGCGTATAGGATCTTTAAAACAGATTCTAATTGTTGCAGAACTTTAAGTTTACACTTTCTTAATTTACGTTTCAAATCCAAGGAATCATTCTGCTAGATCCTGATGATGGCAACTCAAATGACACCTCTGCTTTCGCTCAAAGACATAATTCCGATCCACTCATCACAACTAGAACCTGCATGTCAGAAATTTCAAGTCCGTAAAAATATTCTGCCGGACTATATATATATAGAAAGAGAGAGAGAGAGAGAGAGAGGTGGAGAGAAATATCCGTAGAAGATCTATGAATCTTTAAAAACATAGGAACAAACCACACTTGGCATATGTTTCAACGTACAACAAATCATCATCATCATCATGTTGTGCTGCTAGCACGGATTTCCATGACCCTCTCTAACCACCCTTCTCTATCATCCGTCGCTCCCGGCAGGTCCTCCAAGCTACATCCTGTATTGGTACTGAGCTGATGTAGATAGTACATACAGAAAAAATAACCCAAAACAATTCACCAATATATCGATAAACTTAGATCAACTTTTTAAAAAAAATGATCGAATTAAAAACATATTCGACACAACAAAAATAGTTAAAGCAAACGACAGCCAAAGAATTTAACACATGCACAACCTTCATCTAAATTTGGTGTCGCACAACACAGTGGGTCTCAGAACGCAAAAATAAAATATGTAGTATAATTATAGAAGGGAAATCCTATACTTTCCAAGACCCCAAAACAACATTTATAATAAAGTGCAACAATTACAAAATAGTTGCTTGCATAATCCAGTTCACAAACTGCTATCAAATTTACATAGGATGCACCCAATCACTAAATAATTGAGTCTCTCTACATAAAAGCAATATTATATTATAGCATGTCCAAAAAATGTACGTATCAAAACATCTTTACGAATGTAGTAACGGAAATTTTAAAATGGTCCCTAGTATCTTATGAGGGTGACAGCCCTGATATTTATCCCTTTTATAAGGTTCCTGCTACTTTATTTGGTTTCGTGTATTATTATTATTATTAACTTGAAGACTCATACAGAGTTGATATACATATAGAAAAGTTAATATACATAAAAAGCTCAGATCAAAATTATATGCTCTCTCTCTCTCTCTCTCTCTCTCTCTCTCCTCCTCCTCCTCCTCCTCCTCCTTCTTCTTACTCTCTTCTTTTTCCTGTTCGTTATCATCATTGAATTCAGTTATCAAAATCTGTAATCTAACTTTTTATGAAAAAAGATTGTTATGGTTGTATTCATTTGTGAGAAAGTACATAAAATATATATAAAATATACAAACTATATGATATATATCATTTTATGTTTTCTTGCCTAACCCCTCCACCACCTGGACGAGTTCGTATTCCAGTCATGCTGTTACGTTCACTTTCGGGCAAATATCCTTGGGAAAGGTATGAACCCCTTATCCTCCCAGCAATGGGTTAAATAGTACCACTACTGTTCTTCTAAAAGAATGGTTTTGGCATTAAATAACCTAGAAAGGTTGATATGCCATTAAACAAAGAAACCAAACCAAAGAAACCTGGACGTTAAACCAGATCATTTTTTAAAGCGGAGTACAACTGGTTTGAATTCAAAGTTTTTCTTCTTCTATACTTGTTGATTAACGAAGGCTGAAGAATCTACTCTGCCCAACTATCTCTCTGTAGCCTATGGGAGATGTTATGGATTCATGCCTTTCCTAAAGGCATGAGCGTGAAATAAAACGCAAACAATATCATCCAAAATTTGAACTCAGGCAATCGATCCCATTTCCTACGACGATAACAGTTACGCTATGCTTTCCATTTGAGTTATCGAATATATTTAGTTATTCGAATATATGCGTGTACGTATTCATCCTAAGAGTGAGTTATAGATAATCATGAACAAGTTACCACTCACACACACACACACACACACACATATATATATATATATATATATATATATATATATATATATATATATATATATATATATATGCTATTGCATAAATACCTCTTTATTCCTTTTGATTGTGTGCAGATGCGATGATAGATGACTGCATAGTCAAATGGTTTCGCTGAGTTGCACGCGAAGGCTTTTACTTCGTCTACATAGTGTGAGTGAAACCATTGAAAGAACAATAGCCTTTTGTCAGAGACAACAAACAGAGCGAGTGATAAGTTCAATAGTCAATCACCGGAACCGTGAGACTTGCTAACGCGTTTCAGTCGCCATGTTTGTTAATGCGATACCACAGTGAGCTGGCTTTTGTCAGATTTCAGTCGGACAACATCCGATGAGCAACGCAGACTCGCATCGCAGAATGAATAAAATACAAACGCACAAAAATCTTCCCATTTTCACATCAGAAAAGGTTAGGGATACAAGTTTCAAAGCGAACGGTAAGTTAGACTTTATTTTTATAATTGAACATATATAGGGCAACATTCTTTACGCCCCCAAAAAGTTTTAGTTAAAGTAAAAGATTTATCGATTTTCTATATAAAAATAAGCAAGTAAAGACAGGAAAATTTTAATATGGTCATATGACCTACATCATTTTAAATTATCTTATTCGGAATATTTTACTGAATATTAGCCATTGACTATTTGGTTTGGTTTTTTTGTTTAATGGTATTTTAACCTTCGTGGCTTATTTAATACCAAAACCATCCTTGTAGAAGAATAGTGGTACTATTTAACCCATAGGTGGGAAGATAAGGGTATTTATACCTTTCCAAAGAGTATTAGTCCGAAAAAACAACACAATAGCGCGACTAGAGTTCAAACTCGCTTACTAAAGTGTCTTAGTCCAACACGTTAACCATTACACCACGGGAACTACCCATTGTCAATTCTTGCCCAGTTGGGCTGTAGAATACAGCGGCTGCTCCTCTACCGAGGAGTAAGACCCCTACAATAACACTGAAAATGACACTAAACAATCTTATGGTGAGTTTCCAGTGATAGTGGAGCTTTGGGGAATGTGGAGTATCCCTTCATTGCTATCTCAGGTCCTCTCTGGCCCGGAGTGGTAGTACCTGATAGGGCTCTATCTGTGTTAAATAAAACAAAACTATGTATTTACGCTAAACTTATTTGAAATAGAACTATATGACTAAACTGGAAAGCTTAAAATAGAAATGTTTTTGACAATTAAACTGTGTACTTACATTTAAACCGGACATTGGCTTAGCGGTTAGAGTGTTCGCCAATGGCCCGGGAGACCTGGGTTCGATCCCTGGTCGAGTCATACCAAAGACTCAAAAAATAGTACTTGATGCCGCCTTGCTTCTCACTCAGCATTATAAGGTACGGATCAAGGGTAAAGTGGAGCAATCCAGGGAAAGGAGTAGCGCCCTCCCCTACACATTGGTGTAGTAGGCTATCGAAAAGGGAGCCTTCGGGTCACCCTCGACTATGGTCGCCAACTTTACTAACTTACTTACTTACTTACATTTAAACTGATACTTATGATAAACTGAATTGTTTGAAATGGAACTGTTTTTGTATTCTAAATTGAATTGCTTGAAATCGAACTGATTATTCATATAAAAATGTATTTGGCATTAAATAACCTACAAGGGTGGATATGTCAAAAACTCCAACCAACCAACCGTTGTCAATTTGGATTAAAAAGTTACTAATTTAAAAAGAGATACTAATTTAAAAGAAATGCTAATTTAAAAGCAACGTTGATATTAGATTCAGCATTCAGAAATGTTTTGAGCTGCAACTATTGGTAAGGTGAATTTTATCAAGTTATGTATAACGAGTTGGTATGACAATGTAGCTTGATATTGCTACAAAGGAGTCTTCAGGGAACGTTGATAAAAAGGTTAATGCTAAAATTAATCATAAGAAAAATAAGCAAAGGAAAAAACAAATAACAAGAGGTTGGATTGAAACAGACTTTGTCTTTTTCTGTTTCATTTTTAGAAACGAGCAATAATTTACAAAATATATTTTGGATGAGTATTAATCTTTATGTATGCACAGTGTGCATGAATGTTTTGAACATTCTTTTTGTTTTTAATTGCTTACTTGAATGTCAGTGTTGAATTCCTTTGAGGATAAAACTTGATTAATTTCGTGAAACTTGGGACAATTTTTTTTTTTGTTTCAGCCAGAAGAATCTAATGTCTTTCTTCTTCGATTAATGGTTTGCTATCCACAAGTACGTTGGATTCTTGTATACTCATATCTACTAGTTTTTAGCGGCAAAAAAGAGAAATTTTCTTTTTGGAACTTATGATTCACATGGGTCTTTTTCTCTTTTTAGATTTAATGAAACACATAGGTTTGAGACCCTTACAAAGTACTCGCTGTAATCTCGCAAACGATTCGTTACTCGCTCAAGGAAAATATATTTGTGACGCATGAAATGTCACCAACCGGACATTGGCATGATGGTTAGAATGTTCTCTAATGGCCCGGAAGACCTGGGTTCAATCCCAGGTCTATTCATACCAAAGACTCAAAAAATGGTACTTGATACTTCTTTACTTAACACTCAGCAATAAAAGGTACGTATTAAGAGTAAAGTGAAACAATCCAGGGAAAGGAGTAGCGCTCTATCCTACACCGCGGTGTAGTAGCTACTGAAAAGGGAGCCTTCTGGTCGCCCTCGACTTCAGTCGCCAACTTTCAACTTTTTTAGTGAGTTTGATTCTCATATTCCATACTTCTGGCCTGGCTCTAAACTAAGCTAAGATTTATAAATAACAACTTGGGGACGTTTTATGTAGTGTAACCACCCAGTCAGCCAGGCTTTGAATTCGCTGACTGAATCCTTTATAGAGGAGTAAGACCCATCCCCCTCTTTCATATAAAGAAGCGTTTTGGGCATGGCATTAAAATTCATCTGATGGTGAGATTCGAGTTCTGGAGGTCTGGGAATTGTGAAATACTTTTCATTACCATTGCTTCCTGGTTAACTCTGACTCAGACTGGTAGTTCCTGTTAGGGTCTTATCTATGAGTTAAATTGATCTGATTGCAAATTGTTTGTTTGGATATGAATACTTGATATCATATAACCGAGTGAAACCACATATAACCCTTTAGAAACCACACAAAAATCTAAATATAAACGTAGAATTTACGCAATTCCCTAATTTCTAGGCGTAAAATAACTCTGGAAAGGTTGACATGCCGTTAAAACCATCAATCAGTCAATCAATTTGTGTAGTGTAAGAATTGGTGATTTAGGCTGGCAGAGCATTAATAGTGTATTTGATTCTTACTAGGTTACCCTATTCTTCTGGCAAACTAAATTTGGCTGGACAAATTACTTCTGTAGTAAAAGTCACGTGATAGATCGAAGGTTAATTTTCCCTGTAGATTTTAGTAACCACAGATTATGATGTTTTTTTTTTATAAAATCCAGAATTTTAAAATCTAACTTAAAGCGAAACTTTACGGATTCTCTTTCGGCAAACCCACGTTATCAGCATTACGACAAGAAAGAAAGAAAGAAAGAAAGAAAGAAAGAAAGAAAGAAAGAAAGAAAGAAAGAACAAGCAGAAAATGAGAGGAAAGGAAGAAAAGGGAAAAAGAGGAAGAAAACAATAAAATGTAAAGGAAAAGAAAAAGGAAACCGAAAAAGTAAAAAGAAAAAACGAAGAAAAAAACAAAAGAATGAAAAAGAAGAAAAATGAAGAGGAAAAGGAAGAAAAGAATGAAATAAATGAAAAAAAATGAAAGAATGGAAGAAAAACAGAAATTGATAAAAAAAGTAAAATAAGAAAAGAAAATTGTAAAGATGAAAAAAAATTTAAATGAAAAAAGAAAAATGAAGAAAAACGAAGAAAAAAAGAAGAAAAAATTTTTTTAAATGGCCATTATTAGACTAAGATGGTTTATCACAGGTAACTGAGACAACGGAAAGCGGAATAGTGGATAAAGGTGAGTATAATATAAATCAATTCCGAACATCGAGAAAATTAAAGTAGTCGGTGAAAGAACAGAAATTATAGTTTTTTGGTTTGTCTTTTTTTCGTTATGATTCGTTTTGTTTTTCGTTTTGTTTTTGTTTTGGTTTCTTTTTTATTTTTAGCTTTGCTTTTTGTTTGTTTGTTTGTTTGTTTGTTTGAGGGGTTTTTTTAGGGAGTGTTTTCTTTTTGTAATATATTATTATACTCAAGAAAAAATTTATTGGCTGTAGAATATTGCATATATAAAACATAATTCTAACAAGTTTAGAATTCAAATTTTAAAAAGGCATCAGAGATCCTATTCAAAATTTAATCTTATCATTAGAACCAACGATATTTGCCATTTTGTTTTGTCATTGACATCACTTTATTTTAAAGATTACATCGGCTAAACGATTGCTTTCTTGAAGCTACACCCTGAACTTTTGCTGCGCTGTCGTAGTTGCAAGTTGATCAATTGGGTTTGGAACGCAAATAAGAGAAGGCAACATAGATTCAATTTAATTTCACTACAAGAAAGAAAACATAGTTTTGTGTTTTGATATTTTCATCACTTTGATTTAAATGCTTGAAACCTCATTCCGAAATTCTGCAACGTTCGTTGAGTCATTGTTGCTTTTTCACGACGAATAAAATCTTTTAGAGTCTGCAATCAATCTTTAAATACTTGAGTCTTCAAGTATCACTAGAAAAAGTAATTGCAAGATGTTTTTGTCTCCAAAACTTCTTCAAGTCGATTTACCTATTTTTTTTTAAATCACGGTA
Organism: Sepioteuthis lessoniana; assembly: GCA_963585895.1. Classification (NCBI taxonomy): domain Eukaryota; kingdom Metazoa; phylum Mollusca; class Cephalopoda; order Myopsida; family Loliginidae; genus Sepioteuthis; species Sepioteuthis lessoniana. Next base: position 77,941,348 of record OY757910.1, read on the forward strand.
AAAATTCAGGTGAAATTATTTACAATGAAAGTAACACAATCTTTGCTGCATTATGATAACGAACCAACAAACACAGAATTTGTATCTATAATATAGAAAATAACCGGACATTGGTGTAATGGTTAGAGTGTTCGCCAGTGGCTCGGGAGAACTTGGTTCAATCTCAGGTCGAGTCATACCAAAGACTCAAAAAGTGGTACTTAATACCTCCTTGCTTAACACTTAGCATTATAAGGTACGTTTCAAGGGTAAAGTGGAACAATCCAAGGAAAATGAGTAGCGCCCTCACCCCCACCTTGGTGTAGTAGCTATCGAAAAGGAAGCCTTCAGGTCAACCTCGACTATGGTCGCCAACTTATATAGAAAATTAGATATATTCAAACCAAAATTTAATCTAAAATCCCTAGAATTTTAACCTTAATTTTAACTTCAAATCTAAATTAAACTTTGATGAAATTATATAAGGATGCTGCGTACTGCTGCCACTTACCTCCCATCTCACAAACCATCCAAGTAAGATGAACAAAACATGCTACGTACTGCGGGAGAAATAAGAATGCGACGTTCTACAATGAACACCCCAGAAATTACATTCATCGGTTCTGTACGGACACTGGAGGCCGTCTAGAAGACTTGCCAAGTGCGATTGCTAATAGTAACGGATGGCGAGAGAAAATCAAATGAATCCAAGCTGTCGGTCCGCCTTGATAATGATGATGATGATGCTTAGCTAATGCTGTCTTTAATTCAAGCGTTTGTTTTGTACAGCAAAGTGAAACACAGTTCATATATTCTGTTATTCACTCTTTTCAACCACTCAGAAGTTAGATATATCCAACCAAGTGCTACTTTACGTGCAAGAAGATGTCATGGTTATTTGAATTTTAGCATTCGTCTTTGCCAACCAATCAAAAGATATATACGATTATCCAATTAACGGTCGGCACATTAAACCCTTCTCTAGGAGTCTACCCAAAAGATACAAATAATCGAATGTCCACGAAAAGGCTCAGTGCTTGACTGAGCTTCCTAAAGGACTTGTATTTTAACCAGATCACTCATTTTCGAGCCACAACTCATCTTTTTTGCTGTGGTTAACATTTATTTAAAGTCTGTGCATCAATTTTTTTTCAAATATATCATTTTGTTCCAGAACGTAGCATGTACTCTGTTTAGTCGTGATGCTCTGTTTAGTCGTGATGCAAGAAATTTACTGTAAACACGTCAAGGGTAAAATTGGAGGCTAGCATTATACTCAAGTGTAAATAAATGGCAATGTTTTTTTATCATAACGTTAACAAAGCATTTTACAGGGTTTGAAGACTTACAGCCAAGTCATACTGAAAGCACCGGTTTACGCTAGATCGTCGTAGTTAAATAATGATTTTGTGGACAATGTCAAACCATCCCTGCTCTCGCGACAATGAGACAATTTTAAAAAACAATTACAAACCCATCATCATCATCATCATTATCATCATCATGTCGTGCCGCTAGCATGGATATCCCTGACCCTCTCTCGCCACATTTCCCTATCGTTCATCGTCTCTGGCAGGTCTTCAGGACTGCATCCAGTATCCTCACAAAGCTGCTGTATGTATGTTCTAGCTGGTCGTCCTGTTTTCCCGCATCTACGGTCGCCAACTCTCTCTCTACTACAAACCCAAACTATTAAATTTGCAGACTTATGTCATTTGATTGATATAATACCTGGTTCTTCGTGAGAATCTAAAAGATTCCAGTTTAATCAGTTATTATCTTATAGTTTTTTAATAATAACAGAAAAAAAGTGATGACTACAGTCAAGTCAGGCTGAATGCACCGGTTTCTACAATATCGCCAAAGTTAAACATGGATGAATCTGTTCAGTACTTAAATGGGTGACAACTAAGTAATATCAGCTACTGTAAGCAATCTGAAAGATAGAGTAAGCAAAGCTGGGCAAATAATGACGAGAGATTAAGCAGCGATGACCCAGCTCAGTAGTTCGAAGGGTGACTACTCAATAAAACCAGGTACTGTATGCAATCATAAACCTGCGTGTCCAACTAATCAAAGCTTGTTTAATAATAAGAATAATGACAAGAGATCAAGCAGTGATGACCCTATACAGTACTTAGATCGATGACCAATTAGTAATAGCCGGAACTGGGAGTAACATGAGGTCCGAGTGTAATATAATAACCGAGGGATTTCGATTCATGCCTTTGGGTTTAGTTAGGCTGAGAACCTTTCGGCTCAGCACATGGGTTAGTTAGGTGCAACCTTGATGCAGGTGGTAACGCGCGCGGGCGCACAGAGAGGACATGTCACTCAGTGATGTCACAATAGCCTGAGATGATGAAACGGGTGACAAAGTGCGGATGACGTCACGCACCGGAAGCGCGCGGAGGATTTTGGGGATTTCGAAGAAAGATAGAGAGTTAAAACTAGACACCAAACGAGGAGGTTCGACTTTTGGGGCTCGCTGAGGCGATACGAATTTGCGCACCATGGGTGCCGCACGAGATTGAGGCCAGATGAAGAAGCCAGCATAAAAAGATTGTGTCTCTCTCCTTATGTCGAAACCTTTAACTCAAAAGTAATAAAAAGGTTTCCTACCTGAACAAAGAAGTCGTTACCTGTTTTCGAATTTCGAGATTCTTATGGAACTCGAGTGTAAGACTAAGCCAAGTTTACTAAATAATGACAAGGGGTTAAGCAGCAATGGCTTTTCTCAGTACTCAAATGGGTGACCACTTAGTAACAACATGAACTTTAAACCTGAGTACTAGGCTAAGCAAAGGTAAATAAATAATTACTTGTAATGTTTGCATCTTTATCAAATGGAAGATGAGGTAAATTCAAGGCGCATTTTAAATTGGAACTATTTTTTAATTAGACTATTTGGTTTGTTTGAACAGATTTAGCACAAACGCAACATATACGCACCAATTTTTTTCAATCACGAGGGAAGGGGAAAATGGTATTTATAAGTTCATGGTGCATTTTATCTAACAGGTGAAATTAGGAAAAGATAAGTAAAGAGAAATGTAAGGAAATAAAAGTGGAAAGAAAGTAAAGTGAAAAAAAAAAAAGAAATAAAAAGAGAAAGGAAAGAAAGAGAAGGAAATTAGAACAACTGACGGCAATTGGAAAGAAAGAAAAGGTAAAAAGAAAAGAAAGTAAAGGAAAGAAGGAAAAACCGAAGTAAACAAAAAGTGAAGGAAAGAGTAAATAAAGATAAAGGGAAAATATAAGGAAAGAGAAGAAACTGGAAGATTTTTTTTTAAAAAAGAGAATGGAAAGAAAGAAAAGAGGAAAGCAGGTGTAAGAGATAAAAATATGAAAGAAAGAAAGAAAGAAAGAAAGAAAGAAAAGGAAGGTGGAAAAGTGGAAGAAAGAAAGAAAGAAAGAAAGAAAGAAAGAAAGAAAGAAGAACAAAGAGAAGGAAAAAGAAAAACACACAACACATATACCTCCCGACTGAGGCTTTTATCGTATATATATATATATATATATATATATATATATATATATATATATATATATAATACAGAATCATATTAATTAATGTCAAATCTTTGAAGATTATTGAAACAAATGATTCTCATTGAATTGGAGCCATAAAATTGCAGGAGTAATTTCCATGATGTAGTTGCTAACCTGCTGGATTACGACAACGTAGTAAACGAGTTCGAATTCCAGTCGTGTTATGATGTTCTCTTTCAGATCAACACCCTTAGAAAAAGTATGAACCGCCTTTTCACTTCGGCCATGAGTTAAATAGTATTATGTCTGTCCTTCTAAAAAGATGGCTTTGGCATTAAATAACCCACGAAGGTTGGTATGGCTTTAAACAAATTATTTGAAACCAAACCAACCAATTGCTTGTCAATTATTATCAGTGAATTGCAATACTTGAAACCATATATTTATGTACTAATTATTAGTATTACATACTGATACTTAAAAACATGTTGGCGTACAATTTATTTATATTAAAAATACTTACATGAAGCTGTATTTTATCCTTCTTTTCGCTTTCTTTCAATTTTACTCCGTGGTCAGCCGGGACAGTAACGTTCACAATTCCGCAAGTTCTCTTTATTATTATTATTATTATTGTTATTATTATTATTTACTCCTTTAGAGTTTTTCACATCAGTATTAGCTGATGGTTTTTCACTGGAGTTTGAGTGACAGCAAGTCTCCTCAAGTCTCCAGGACTCGTCTTAGGATTCTGGTCGTCCTCAGCAATGCTGTCGTTTGGATAGTCTCTACCCGTCCGCAAACTTCTAAGTCTTCCATGCCCTTTAATAATCTTTTAGTTACTGTGCCTAACGCACCAATCACAACTGGCACAATCGTTACTTTCATGTTCCATAACTTTTTTAATTCTCTAGCAAGGTCGAGGTACTTATCCTTCTTTTCGCTTTCCTTCAGATTTATTCTGTGGTCCGCTGGGACAGCAAAGTCGACAATTTTGCAGATTCTCTTTTTGTTTTGTTGATTATTATGAGGTCTGATCTTCTGGCTGAGATTAGGTGATCCGTTTGTATATTAAAGTCCCATAGGAGTTTATTCGAGTCATTTTCTAGGACAGGTGCCGGGTTGTGCATATACCATTTGTTTGTATGGTCGAATTGAAATTTTCTGCACATTTCCTAGTGGATCACCTTGCCGACCCAGTCGTGTCTCGCCTTCTACTCCTTCTGTGCTAATTTGCTGCATTCGCTTATTATGTAATTGATCGTTTCGTCTCTGTCACCTCATAGCCTACATTTACTGTTTTGTTGCATCTTATCTATTTTCGCTTTGATATGATTGGTTCTTATGGCATTGTCCTGTGCTGCTATTAGGAGGGATTCTGTTTTTCTCTTAAGGTTTACTTTTCTTAGCCAGGTCCAGGTTTTCTGGTGTGAGATGTTGTTTATTAGACGTTTAAAGCGGCCATAGAGTTGTATTCCTTCCCATTTTTTGTTTCCTAGTTGTTGTCATTCTTTCGTTTATCGTGTTGTCCGTATCGATTCTGATGGTTGTAATTAGTCCTCGTTTGTGTTTTCCTATGTAGTCTTCGAGGCGTTTTATGGGTGCGTCAACGGTTTCTTCGATGCTGGCAAGTCCTCTTCCTCCCTCTTTTCTAGATACATATAGTCTGTCAACGTCGTCTCAGTGGTGTAATGCCTTATGCATGGTCATTATTTTTCTTGTCCTTTGGTCCATTTGTTTAAGTTCCTCTCGGGTCCACTTGAGAAAGGGTCCCGAATATCTGACTAGTGGCACAGCCCAAGAATTTATTCCTTTGATGATGTTTCTGCTGGAGAGTTTTGTCTCGAGTAGTTTTCGCGTTCTCCTGAGATATTCTTTTCGGATCGTGTCTTTCATTTGCACTTGTTTGATGGTGTCAGCCTCCAAGATGCCCAAGTATTTGTAGGTTTCATTTTCTTCGAGCGTTCTAATCCTGTCGTGATTTGGTAGTTCCATTCCGTCAGTCATATGTCGTTTGCCACTTTTCATGACGAGCATGGCACATTTTTCTATGCCAAATTCCATTCCTATGTCCTGACTGTGTATTCTAACGGCGTATATGAGAGTTTCCAGTTCTTTTTCATTTTTTGCAAATAATCTAATGTTATCCATGTACATTAGATGGTTGATCTTCTCTTGCGATCTGCTGAGTTCATCATGGCTATGATGGTCTTCCAATGGAGTTTGAGTGACAGCAAGTCTCATCAAGTCACCAGGATTCTTCTCAGTATTCTGGCCGTTCTCAATGATGCTATAGTTTCGATGGTCTCTACTCGTCCGCCAACTTCCAAGTTCTCTAGTCCCTTTAATAATCCTTTAGTTACTGTACCAAAAGCACAAATCACAATTGGTATAATTGTCACCTTCATGTTCCATAGTTTTTTAAATTCCTTAGCAAGGTCCAGGTACTTATCCTTCTTTTGACATTCTTTCAGTTTTATTCTGTGGTCTGCCGGGACAACAAAGTCGACAATTTTGCAAGTTCTCTTTTTTTTTTCCTTTTTTTTTTTTTTGTTGATTATTATTAGGTCTGGTATTCTAGCCGAGATTAGGTGATCCGCCTGTATGTCAAAGTCCCATAGGAGTTTGTGTGTGTCATTTTCTAGGACAGATGCTGGGTTGTGCATATACCATTTGTTTGTATGGTCAAATTTAAATTTCTTGCACATCTCCCAGTGGATCACCTTGCCGACCCAGTCGTGTCTAGTCTTAATCTCCTTCTGTGCTAATTTGCTGCATTCGCTCTTTATGTGATTGATGATTTCATCTCTGTCACCGTACTATTATTATTATTATTATTATTATTATTATTATTATTATTTTCTTCTTCTTCTTCTTCTTCTTATTATTATTATTATTATTATTTTATTATTATTATTTATTATTTTATTATTTATAATTTTATTTTATTATTTTTTATTATTATTTTTTATTATTTTTAAAAATTATTTTATATTTTTTTTTTATTTTTTATTTTATTATTTTATTATTATTTATTATTATTATTATTCTATTATTATTTATTATTATTATTATTATTTTACTCTTTGAGTGTTTTCACACCAACGTTAGCTGATGGTCTTCTACTAGAATTTGAGTGACAGCAAATCTCTTCAAGCATCCAAGATTCTTCGCAGTATTCTGGCCTATCTTAATGCTGTCGTTTGAATGGTCTCCACTTGTCTTATTTTCAAGTCTTCCAGTCCCTTTATCAATCCGTTGGTGACTGTACTGAGCACACTAATATTTTTTTCATAATTATTATTATTGAAACCATATAACCACACATAAATTATTAAGGCATAAAGTATTAAGAATATTTAGCTCTAATTGTTTACAAATGGTTTTTATTCTTTATTTAAAATCATATACTTGCTTAATTAAAAATTGACTTCGGCATTAAAGAACCCCACAAGAGTAGACATATTGTGACACCAACAACCAACCAACCCACCAGCAAACCATACCGACCATAATGTTTGCATATAGAGTATCGATCAGAAATAAGTAACTCCCGCGATGACTCGAGTCGAATTATATAATAAAATAAAATACATTACTGATTTCTACGCACAAAAAGGGGAGGTCGCGTTATATAAGAAAATAAAATATATAACTAATTTCTGCTTACAAAAATTCCGGCTTCGTTGAATCCGTTTTTAGCTCAAAATTTCAGGTTAGAGTTCTATGAAAAGAACCGAGAATGATTAATCTTCTTGATTTTCTTGACCCCACATTTCGACTGGTACATTCTCCGGCCTTCTCCACGTGTAATTCGTACATCCATAGGGAAAGAGACTTCGAAGTGTGAAACAAAATCGATACCAAGAAGTTTCCATTTGTTATGGAATTATTCTCAGACCATCTCGCAGAAGTCACGTCAAGGTAGATTTCCTGCTGGTCTGTCTTAAACGTTTCTCTGACATCTTGATGTGAGCTAACTCTTAATTTTTTCTTGCTTCCCGACGGCAATCCTTTGCTTGAGACCAGACTCCTAAAATTTTTAACTTGATGCACACGTTGTGACCAAATTTAATATTCCATTCACTTAATAATGAATTAACTTAATACTGAAGTACAAAACACAACTAAATTAGTCTCACTGAATGCTATGATAAGAACAGGTGATTTTCAAGATTCTTTAGAAATACAGAAAAGTTATTATAAATGGGTCGTATGATAACACCCACACCTACAGATACCGGCGGGAGGAAGGCCGTAGTATATTGTCTAAAATGCTGGACTGCGTCGTTGAAGTAAGTTAGTTCGAACTAGAGTCGAACTATTGCGTTCACTTACAGAAAAATACCCTTCGAAAAGGTGAGATCCCCAGCTAAAGAGTCTCCCATCTATGGGTTAAATAGTATCATTACTATTCTTCAGCAAAGATGGCTTAGGCATCAAATAACTCATGAAGGTTGATTTGGCATTAAACAAAGAAACCAAATCAAACCAACAAAAAACAGATGACAATACTGACTCGAGTGAAGAGCCGGATCTCTTCGGTCAGTGCAGGATTTTTCATTAATAATAATTCAATTTTGATTTTATTCATTAAAAATCTATTATCAAGGGTGATAATTAAAATTAAAGCTATTGTATTTTAATTTCAGTTTTTCATTCATTATCTTTCGTTTTTAAATATTCTTATTTTTATTATTAGATATTCTTTTTTTTTTCTAAAGACATCTCATTATGTCCCTTACTCTTATATATCTTAAAAGGATATTTTAGAATTCAGTATTTTTATTAAAAAATTATTTCAAAATATAATTGTTTTTAAATGTTCTCTTTCGTGAAAATATGATTATATCCGTCGATAACCACACTGAAAGGGTTTAGATCTTTTCAACCAGAACCATATCGTTCACTCATTTACATAAGTTTTGAACGAGTGATCAAAACATCTCTAATGGTTATCACTCCCAAACAGGCATTCTGCTAAGTGTACATTATATGTCCAACTAGTTTACATGATCCAGCTATGTTTATTCTGTTATTAGGGGATTTATAAATGCAAACCTGCAAGTTCACCCCCAGTGGATCCCTATTCTTTTATTCCCTCTGCCAAAATTTTATTCCACCCACCCAGGATTTTACATGGATCACCTTGAGAAGCCATGGTTAATTATAATGATACCGGAGACTGTATCGGTCGAAACATGTGGGCATAAAAAACGAAAATATTTTAATTGTTCGAAGAATTCTTTGAATCCAAGCTTTGCTGTAAACATTTCAAAATATTTTTCAATGTTTGATTTTTATTCTTATTTTGTATAACCGGAAAGTTCATCACACGTATCTCTAACCAAATGGAGGTGTATATTACATAGGAAACGTTGTGAGAACAACAAAATGAGAACGATTTCAATTATTTAAATAAATATCTTATACATAAGATTAGTTGAGAAGTGGGGAGTTTAAAATGTTTCGATCGTCAAGTTGCATATACTAAGACAGAAATAAATAATGTAAGAAAATGTTAATTTTCTTCAAAATAATCCCCTGAGGCAAAATTTCATGAAGAAAAAATGTCTAGAAAAAGCTTGTAGACGAAATACATTTTTAAAATGGCTTAAAATGATTACATCACTTGAAAAATGAATAGAAGAAAACGGATTAAAGTTATCACTTAAGTAATGAATTCTAGTCGATTTTTTTCTTTTTTTTTTTTTTTTTTTTTTTTTTTTTTTTTTTTCGGTTGGGGTAGGTTCTAAATATTTTCAAGTTTCAAAGATGCGCAAACGTTTATATTTAAATTTCAAGTTTTAGAAAAAAAAAAATTTTGATTTCAGATTTAGTCTCGATACTTTTTGATAGTACCTCGTATATAACTGCGAACAAATAACAGTTCACCGCTGAATCTACCTTTCAGGGCTTTGCGTTGGTATGTGCTTGTTTTGGATATTAGCTCTCTATTGTCTAAATTAATAAGTACGGCTTGATAGATAAAGAGTGGACTGCAAACTGAGGAATCAATAGATCGATAGATATGAGAGGATGACAATAGAGCGACCGTGACTGCGTTACCAGCGTTCATAACAAACAAGGCATAAAGCTACTTGAATGACAAATTCACTCGTGGCGACATGTTGTGGCCTGTCGCATTTAGGACGCAGTCATTTCGATGGAGTTTATCGCAACCAAGTTCCGACTGTGAAATCAATAGTAGAAACTCTCTAACGACAAAGGAACAAACAAAATAAGCGAAAGCTATTTCCAACTTTTCGAATTAATATGCCAATACCGTCTCAGATTTCATTTGCATCGGCCAAATGAAATGTTAATGGCTAAAATTTCGTAACGTCATATCAACAGTCGATGTTAGATTTGCCCGAAATCTAACATTGATGTTCATTAACATTTAAACCTTTGGTTTAGGGACAATGTCTTCAATCTCTGTCGTCATAGAGCCCAATCGGTTGGGACTGTAAATACACTGACTGCATCACTGCAGAGGAGTAATGTGCGTTTGTTCCATTATGTTTGGAACTTTAAAAATTCTCAATAGAAATAATTAGAGCTATAAATATTTCATTATTTCATTTTTATTTTCATACCTATTCTATAATTCTAATGATGTGAAAAAAAAGTCAGATGATACCATTTGTAAATAAAAAAGTATCACACAAACTGATATCTGGGGAAAAATTCAATGATAAAAGAAAAAACTAAAAACATTAGTACTACTTGAAAATAATCAACCAGCACTGCAATGCCTAATCAAAAGAAAAAACACCGACAGAATCACCTAAGCTGCAACGTAAGAGTGTTCAATACACTAGGTAGAGCGAAATTAATAGATAGATAGATAGATAGATAGATAGATAGATAGATAGATAGATAAAATTCTGTTGAGTAATTCATCTGAGAGTTTCCCTATGAAAATAAAAGTTTCTCATAAGTTCATTTTTAACCATGTTTTCTGAAAACATCCAATTCAATTCTAATTTTTTTTACACTATTACCTTTTTTGATATTAGACAATTTGTTCCAAAAATACATTTCTGTATTAGTAAGAAAATCCAAATGGTTAGTGGACTTAGTTTTTGAAATGTATCTTAACAGTACATTTCAATTTCGAAGAGAAATATTCTAAAAAATGTTATCATAATAAACATTCTATTAATTATTTTTAACGTTTCAATTAAATCCCTTCTCATCCTTTTTTTCTTTTTTTCTACTGAATGTGATCCATCCAGCACTGGACTATCTGAGATTAATTCATTTGTTTTAAACGTAGAGATTAAGCTAATTCTGGCAAATTTTCATTCGGTGCTTTTTGTTCCTGTCTGAGAATACATGAGACCTGGTACTGGACTATTTGGCATTAATTCATTTGTTTTGTTTTGTTATTTATAAACGTTGGGATTCAGCTGGTACTGGCAAATTTTCATTCAGTGTTTGTTTTTTTTTTGGGGGGGGTTCTCTCTCTCTCTCTCTCTCTCTCTCTCTCTCTCTCTCTCTCTCTCTCCTGTCTGAGAATATGTGTAACACGCTTTGCACAAATTCTGTGTATACCCAACGTTGCCAATATTGAGCTCCATCCATATTCCCCAGGTCGTAATCCGTTGCTTCGTACGAATGAGCTGATTGAGACGCTCTTCATTTCGTGATTTAATGGTTACACAGTGCTGGCTGGAACATGAATTACCACTTACATAGCTGTCGTCACTGCTGAGATACATTACGCATCAACTAATTGTGCTCACACCTACTGTTTGAGCTTCATAGGCATCCAACAAAAGTCAATGAAAGTCAATGGATGCAGTTTTTTCCTGTATTCAGGAACTCAGTGATACGCTTCTGCATCGTTTACTTTTTCATGTCAGACGCTGTTTTCCTAGACTGCCGCGCAATGTAAAACAAGTTATGGGTTATTGGTCCGAAGTTTCCCCCTCTATTACCGTACAACCAGTATACACGCCTAACTTCATAGACCAAGATTATTCATCAGTTTTATTTGATTTCAACTATTTAGTTTTTTAAAGTTCTTTCTTTATACTAATATATTTGTTCACTTTATTTCATTTTATATTTCTTTCTATTTTATGGCACTAAAGTATTCTAACTGTCGTTTGTAGTCAATGTTCGAATTGATTTAAAAGGAAATTCAACTCCATCAGTTATCAAGAAATTTCCTGGGTACTCAACGGATGGTTTAATGGTTGGAAAGCTGGGCTAATACACTGGTTTCCAACCTGGGTCCGTACGAAGTCAAAGGTTTCGTGAAAAAATTTTCAGAGAAACTGAATGAGATTAGTAATTAGATAAAACGTAACAAAAAATCCGGTTTGAGAAAATCTAAATTTTGTGAACATTGTCAAAGCGTTTTTGCTTTCGTCACCTTTACAGAATCTACAAGTTTAGATTAGATCTACATTTTTTTAAGTAGAGGAATTCTATAGTGAATTGGATTACCATGACCAGAAAATTCGGCGAACACTTGCGCATGTTTCGACCTTATTAAGTCTCATCAGCAATGTATACCGTGATCTCCACCACTGGAGATCGAACCAGCGTACACAGATTGCAGTGCCGAAACTACAACTGAAACACCAGTTCATATCGCACACAAGTGACGCCAAATTAACTAGTCATGGTAACTTCGCGGCCAATTAACCTGAATGCGTCTTGCAAGTTACATCCGTACTCTTTAGAGACGACACGGTCACCTCCAGGGCCACGTCTTCCCAAGAGGATTAGAAATACGCATCCGTGTAATTATTATGACCTCAAGAGCAAGGATATAGATCTACATTTTTTTTAAGTAGAGGAATTATATTGTGAATTGTAAGTTTAGATTAGTAAACAACTTCTAATGACTCAGACTACTCGATTTTCTTCTTCAGGTCTAGGTCCCCACTCACCTTCTTCGACAATGTGGAACATGAGAGTAAGAGTTATACCAATTGTAGTTAGTGCGCTTGAAAAGATCCCCCAAAGCTTGGAAAGAGGACTGGAAAATTGGAAATCAGAAAAATAATCGGACTATTCAAACTACATCATTGCTAAGAATAGTCAAAATACTGAGAAGAGTCCTGGAGACTTAAGAAGACTTCCTGTCACTCAGACTCAAGTGAAAACCCTCTAACACGGGTGGCAAAACTAACAAAGAGCAACTTGCCATAACTTTGCCGTCCCAGCAGACCACAGAGTGAAAAAGAAAAAAGAGAAGTGAGAGAAAAGTACTTAAACCTTATCAGAGAACTAAGCTAAGGAACATGAGGGTGACAGTGATAGCAATTGTATTTGTCGCGCTTGAAATGGACCCTAAAGGCTTTGAAAAGGGGACTAGAAGAGTTGGAAATCGGAGGACGAATCAAGACAATCCAAATTGATATGTTGATATCAGCCAGAATACTGAGAAGAGTTCTGGAGACCAGGGGAGATTTACAATCCCTCAGACTCCATTAAAATACCATTAGCTATGGCTAACTTGCGAGAAGTAAAATAACCTAAGCTCGGCCAGATGATCAGACCTAGTGATAGTCAACAAAGTAAAGAGAACCTACCGAATAGTGGAAAAACTGAAAGAAAACGAAAAGAGAGATAAGTACCTGGAACTTGCTAGAGAACTGAAAAACAATGGAACATGAAAGCGATGGTGATACCATTTGTAATAGGTTTAATAGGTGCACTCGATACATTCATCAAAGGATTGGTACAGGGACTGGAGGATTTGGAAATAAGAGTACGAAGGGAGATCATTCAAACTACAGCATTGTTGAGATCGGTTAGTATACTGAGAAGTGTCCTAAAGACTTGAGGAGACTTATTGTCCCTCCAACTCCAGTGGAAAGCCACCAGCTAAAGCTGGTGTGAAAAACTCCCAAAAAAGAATAATAATAATAATAATAATAATAATAATAATAATAATAATAATAATAATAATAATAGTATGCAGAAGACTACAACTAGTATTGATTAACAAAACAAAAAGAATTTGTCATCTTGCAGATTTCACCGTCCAAGCTTACCACAAAGTAAAATTGCCCTGTCGGCTGCGGCTGCAGAATATACCGACTGCATCTCAGCAGAAGATTAAGACTACCTCAACGAGTGTCCTGGATATTACACTAAATAATCTGATGGTGAGGCTTCAGAAATGCTGGAGGTTTGGGGAATGCGGAGTACATCTTCATTGTTATCTCTCTGAGGTCCACTCTGGCCCTGAGTGGAAGCACTTGGCAGGTCCTATGTATGGGTTAAATAGAACTAAACTGCGTACTTACGCTAAACTGAATTGTTTGAAATAGAACTATTTTTACATTTAACTGTGTAAACAAAACCTGTACTTATGCTAAACTGAATTGTTAGTGATACATAGAAATACTGGGAACCATTTAACTTTCTTGACATGCTAAACTGAATTGCTTGAAATAAAACTGTTTGATCATTTAATTCTGCGTAAACAAAAACTGTACTAATGCTAAACCGAATTGTTTGAAATTACGTGAAACCATTTAACTGTGGGCACAGAAAATAAGCTCAGGCTTGTTTAAAAATGTTATCTTAAAAATGTTTTGAAATCATCATCATCATCATATCGTGCTGGTAGCACGGATATCCCTGACCCTCTCTCGCCACTCCTCCCTATCGTTCATCGCCCTAGGTAGGTCTTCAGGACAACATCCTGTATCCTCACATAGCTGCTGAATGTACGTTCGAGCTGGTCGCCCTGCTTTTGTGCGGCCATGTGTGGGGATCCATAAGAGTACATCTTTTATGAGTTCATCTCTGCTTCTCCAGCAGTGTCCTGCATGTCTGGTTCGTCTAACTTGAATAGTTTTCGTGATAGGGGGCAGGTGGCCGTACAGTTGGTGTCTTGTGGGGTGTTGCTGCCAGGACTTGTTCAGGATTGCACGCAGCATTCTCGTGTAATTGCCATCTAGTTTCTTCTCCAGCCGTTTTGTTAGCGTCCATGTAGCGCATCCATATAGCAGTATCGATGTGACCGCTGCCTGGAAGAAACTGCGTTTCATTTTATCGGTTAGGTCTGATTTCCATATAATCGATAGCCTATTGATAGCTGTCCATGCTTTCGTTAGCCTCGTTTCGATGTCCTTTTCGGTTGATTCGACGCTGCTTCCTAGGTACGTGAATTTGTCTACTAGTTTAAGTGGGGTTCCTTCTAGAGTGGAGATGTCCCCCGTTTGGTTATAGCACATATATTCCGTTTTGTGTGCATTAACATAGAGGCCTATGCTTGCTGCTGCTCGTTCCAAACTATGCAAAAGTGTTTCAGCTTGGTCAGGTGTATTTGCCAGTATCGCTATGTCATCGGCGTAGTCGGCGTCGGTAATTGTTGTTGCGGGGTATCTTCTGCTTCTTTTCTTCGTCAGTTCGAAGCCATAACGATTTAACATTAAATGTCCCACAATGGTCGATATGCCATAAAACCAAACCAATGAAAAAGGTAAAAATAAAAGAAAGCGAAAAGATAAATAAATACTTGACCTTGCCAGAGAACAAAAACATCTGCAAAACATGAGGGTTACGATTATACTAATTGTAGTTGGTGCGCTTGGAGTGGTGCTCAAAGGCCAGGAAAAAAGACCATCCAGACCACAGAATTGTTAAGATCATTTAGAATAGTCAGAAGATTCTAGTGGGGGATCACTAGGTAACGCTGGTGTGAAAGAAGGAAGGAAAAAATGATAAAATTGTTAATAAACTTGAGAATAGCAAATGTAGGCTATAAGTAAATACAACAAACTAGCTCAAATTAAATACAAGTACAGGCACGACTGAGAGGAGAAGGCGTTTCACTGGGAATTGGGTAAGAACGGGAAATTTCACTATACTGCACAAACTAGAATCTATTCTTGAAAATAAAACGCATAAAATTCTTTGGATCTTTAGGATACAAATGGATTGTCTGATCCCAGCCAGAAGACCAGACCTAATTTTGATTAACAAGAAGAAAAGTATCATCGAGTGGATTTTTCCTTGCTATCTATCTATCTATATATATATATATATATATATATATATGCATGTATATGTGTATGTGCATGTGTGTGTGCTTGTGTGTATGTAAGAGAATTTCAGTAATGTATATATAGATATATTACATGGTAGTGTCGGTGACCCAGGGTTTCATGCTTTACGCATTCGTCAGACATATGTATAAAAGCTCTATTATTGATATTGAGCGCTATTCAATAATGCCACGAAATTTGGTCCACCACTTAGTGAACTAGTAGTGATAACTATAAACAGCCACAATATATATATATATATATATATATATAAAGAGAAATATATGTATTACGAAATATCTCTTTATGTTTACATGTAACTATAACGCAGCAAAATGGCACATCATAGTGACATTTTTATATTAGATCAATACACTTAAAATGCTCGAACTTAAAGAATAAGGCAATTACAATCTAATTTGCAACTGAATGATAATTTTGTGAGGATTGGGTCCATACTGAATGCTATTTTTCAAAAATCAGAATTCTCAATATAACAGAGATGAATTTGAAATGCTCCATCCTTGATATATAAGCAACAACGGAAACGTCAACTCGAACAACGTTGGAACGAAAAGTCAATCAATTCATTCTCGTGTTGTCTAGTCTAATCTAGTTAAACAAGTATGGCGTCTCATTTTTATGCACTTTTTAAAAAATATATTCCTATTTTTTTTTTCTGTTTTTAAGCGGTGTTTCCAGAAGCAAGAACAATCTTCAAAAATGGACAGACGCTAAATCATGGAATCTATGCCTTGTCGCAGAGAATGCTAAAGGATCACAAGCTCTCAAGTCTAGTGAGTGGACCTTCTTGTAATGTGATTGGTTGAATTTCTTCTTATCCGGTTTCTTTTCTATATTTGATATTCATATTTCAAAAGAAATTGAATAGAAGAAAAAAGCAAGACTGTAAAACCAGATCTTCCTCATTCTCAGATTGCAATAAATCCTTTTGTAGTCACTGTCGAAGACCTTGCATGTCTCGTGTGGGTTTTACAAGCCACCAATTCAGCAACACTAAAAGATTGATCTCTTCATACATTTTCATTTTCAAACACACACTTATATAGATATATATATATATATATATATATATATGTGTGTGTGTGTGTGTGTGTGTGTGTGTGTGTGTGTGTGTGTGTGTGTTAGTCAATAATACAAAAATACTCCATACAGACAATAATATCAAAACATTCAAAATCAGAGTAGCTTTATGCATAAAATTTAGACAACCTACTATTAACAGAATTAACTTTAAACTTGTGATAATATTTTAAAATGTTTAAAAGAGAACAATCCATATGACAAAAGATAGAACAAATTTTATTCAAATTCACGTAATAAAAATATTTTAAAATATACTGCTACTACTGTTTAGCGTCAGCTTGGGGGTAAAACAAGCCTCACGTTAGTGATAAAAGCAAAAATAAAATAATAATTTAGTTCAAATACTAAACAACTTTATTTACTAATATACATACATATTACCTTGATAATGGTTCTGATAAGAATCGAAAGTACTCGGTATACCACAAGTAGCTCCTTTGGAGAAACCATTAACAAATTATAAGATTCTAACATCAAAAAAACATAAGGACATAAGAAAAAACTTCAAAATAACAAGGATTCGATTTTATCTAATAAAACCTGCTTATATATATATATACACACACACAAAAACACACACACACACACACACACACACACACACACACACATATATATATATATATATATATATATATATATCATTGTACATAAATTATAGATTTTAAGTGGGTTTTCATTGAGAGAATGTAGCATTTTGTTGATTCCAGCGTGTCCGATGAGCATGAATGAACTTATTGTATTATATGGATTAGTCGTAACTATGGCTAGCTTGGGCTCCTTAAGACAGCAAGTACAAAGATGACCGCTCCCTTTCCCTTCCTCTGAATGAGACTTTGTACTTCAAAATACTGTATTATTTTGTTTTACATTTGTTTTAAATTATATATATATATATATATATATATATATATATATATATCCATTTCGTGAATGTCTTATGAATAGAACTTTACCCAGTCGGCCTGGGGTGGTAGAATACACCGACTGCAGCTCTGCAATGAGTGTCCAGGATATGATGGTGGGGTTCCAGTGATGCTGGCGTTTTGCAGAATACGGAGCACTTCTTCATTGTCATTGCTCCCAGATCAACTCTGGTCTGGAATGGTAGCACCTGATAGGGCCCTATCTATGGGTTGAATAGATCTAAACTACATACTTTTGCTAAACTGAATTGTTTGAATTAGGACTGTTTGACTAAACTGAATAGCTTGAAATAGAAATGTTTTTTGACAACTAAACTTGTGACTTACATTTAAACTGCGTACTTATGCTAAACTGAATTGTTTGAAGTGAAAATGTTTTTGACGTTGAAGCTGTCCTTGCACAAAACTGAATTACTAAATATAGAACTGTTTTGAGATTTAAATGTGTGTAAACACAATCTATACGTATACTAAACTGAATCAGCTGAATTAGAACTGTTTCAATAAACTAAATAACTTGAAATAGAAACGTTTCTAGCAATTAAACTGTGTACTCATGCTAAACTGAATTGTTTAAAATAAAACTGATTATTTGTATAAAAATGGATTTGGTATTAAATAACCTATAAAGGTTGATATGCCATGAAACCTAAACAACCAACCAACTAACTTAACAGAACTATAATATCTGCAAACATTTCAAGAGCAACCTTCTCCCATTGCCTTGAATAACATATTTCTGATACTAGGGCAATAAAACAGCCACAAGACAAAGAAATAACACTGATAAATTCACATCCACCGGAATGTGGAAATTCTTCGTGAATAACACGAAAGTCATATTAAAAAATAACTGCAAAAATGCTTGAAAATCCTTGGAGCAATCAGCATTAAAATAAACAACAAGACATATATAAAATAGTATTTAAGACTGGCATTAAGATATCCAACATCTTTAATAATTGACACACTCACCCAAAGCACCGTCACCAAAATAATAAACATTTCCCAGAGAATAACCTTCGCACTCAAATCCAACATAAACAAACACTACTTACAACAAAAAAATCAAATGATTATTTCTACTAAAATGATCGAGGGATACGACCGAAAGCACTTGAGTGATGGATTTAGGGTACCTCCTTTACCAATTCAATCCCGACTTTGAGAAAATAACATGAAAGATAGAAAAAAGCAGGAAAATATCGTAAAGAATAAACGTTCCGTTGTCTTTTATTACACATGACTATATATATATATATATATACGTGGTACATTCAATAAGTTTCAAGAATTTTTTTGTTCAGGCATTTAAATTTTTCGAAGACTCTTGAAAATTCAGTATGTTATTCCTATACATCTTATGAGATGACTGACCAATTTTTATGATTTCAGGTTCAAATGAACAGCTACAGCAGCAATTGGAATACACCCTACTAAAGCCTCATTGTCACAGTTGGTCAGTTTCAAAAATGCAATCTGGACGTGAGGAAGCACGATATGCAATAAAATTCTGTTTTAAAGTTGGAAAAAATGCCACAGAAACGTACGGAATGCTTCAGACTGATTTTCGACCATCTTGTATGAATAGAGCATCAGTTTTTGAGTGGAATAAGAGATTCAAGGAAGGTAGGGAGTCTGTGAGAGATGATAAGAGGTGTGGGAGGAGTAAGGAAGTCAGTACACCAGAGTTGATTGGCCAAAGGGTTAGGGTTAGGGTTAGGGTTATTATGTTGAGGTTTTAAGGGAGTTCAGGAAGAGATTCCGTCGGAAGAGGCGAGCAATCTTCAAATCGGGTCAGTGGCATTTCCACCAGAACAATGCACCAGTCCACAACTCCATCCTTGTCACAGACTATTTGACCAGGATGGGCATCAAGACTGTTCCTCGGCCTCCCTATAGTCCAGACATTGCTCCCTGTGACTTTTGCTTATTCCCAGAGGCTATCGTTATGAGACAATTGAGGAGATGAAAGAGGCTGTGACGAAGGTCATTGACACGCTCATACAAGAGGTCTTCGATGGAGCCTTCCAGAAGTTGTTGGAACGGTACAACAAGTACATTGCTGCTGGAGGAGATTACTTCGAAGGGGACTAGAGTTTCATGTGTGTACAATCAATAAAAGTGACCATACGAAAAAAGTCTGGAAACTTATTTGATGATCCCCGTATATATATTATAGACCTTTTTGGAAAGTATAGAAGAATTTTTTAATGTGGTCAATGCTCTTATTCAGCTAAAAACTAAATATTTAAAAGGCCACAATGTCTACTTCTACTGTACGTGAACCACGGAGTCATGGGCAGTATTTGACATTATGACCACACCCATACACACACATACAAATATGCCTGCATGTAGGTGTGGTCTCAATGTGTGAGGGGAGTGGGGGGTTGGTCTCAGTGTCAAATACTGCCCACGACTCCAAGGTTCACGGAAATAGATGCGAATATGCAGTTGTTTAAAAAGCGTATGATAAATCCCAAAGTACTCGAATGCTGGGCAATAGCGCAATATAAAAACTACAAGTAATTAAGATATCACATTCTTACTATTGTTTCATTACTAAACGTTCAATAAATCTTCTATAGAATCAGCCGATGATTGTGGCTTCAAATCCTTAAAAAAAATATGAAACTTATTGTCATAAAACGACAGTATTTTTCAACAATATTAGAACTTTTTGGTCGATAAGAAGTATTTTATCAATATTTCATAACTATCTCTCCGGCAACATCACGTATCTCTCTCTCTCTCTCTCTCTCTCTCTCTCTCACACACACACACACACACACAAGCGTGACGTCTTGGAAGGGTTTTCGAAAAGAGGTTGTCACTTGATCCCGATGATGAAAGAAATGAGAAAACGTATTTACAGTTTGGATCACCAGTTTATTTATGTGTTAATAATTCTGGCCGTCCGTTTCTATGAGTTTCTAAATCTTCTTTCGTAAGGATAATATCGAAGCCCCTAAAAATAGGATTCTGAACCGTTAATCCACAAATCCACTCTGAAATCTAACTACTAAAATTCAAAACCCAAACTTTCTCATTGCTTGCTTCAATCGAAAATAACCTCTAACCACAACTGTGTATATTTTGTGTTCATATTTACATTGTAGAGGTAGTTGTTTCTAAAGAGTTTGTTTTTGTTTTGGCGGGGGTGCCTTTTGTCGTTGTTTTTTTTTCTTTTTTTTGCACACGGTACCATCCTTTTTAAGTAGATCTTCTTGACCCACAGATAGTAACAGGTTTTAACACTTCGAATCACAATGAACCAAGGAGTAATGGCAAGGAAGAGGTACTCCTAACTCCCCAGACCTCAAGAAATGAGGATCGCCATTAGATGCAGTATAGTGTCTTACACATCCGTTTTTGGGAGGGAGGGCTCCAATGCTTCGGCAAAAGATACAGTTAGCTTATTCTAAGCCTCGCCGGCTGGGTAGTATTTAATCCTCAGCTTCTCAAACAATGGGCATATGTAAAATTTCTGTTCTTTAAAATCTTCATTTTTTATTTGTTCTATGACATGTTGACCAAATATAGAATATCGATTCCAGAAACAAAATAGCATCACAGGGAACCCAAAGAGAAAATGCACGAATTTCAAAAAGGGGGATATTACGGAATTAATTTTTTTTTGGCAATTAACAAATAAATAGAGATGTTAATGGCTTTTGACATGATCTCTTTGTACTGAAACATTGAATGTTAATCTTCTAGTTCTTGGTGTATGAATTAAAATATATACATGAATATGTTTATTCTTTTACTGGCATTTTAGGATTTGTCTAAGAAATGCATTGGGCCAGCAGGAATTCATCAGTTAGCAAATGCAATTTGCGAGTGTATTTGGATAAAAAAACTCAACCTCTCGGGTAAGACAAGTTCTATATATATATCTATCTCAGTTTTTCATATCTATCTATCTATCTGTCTCGGTTCGTTCATATTTATCGATGGCAATATCATCCGTGGCCTTCCAAATTTCGCCTGCTAAACGACATCAATTCCATGTTCTGTTTGTTTTAAAATGAAATTTTGATGTAACCTGTAAAAAGATTCCACGCTCCAGAAACCTTTCAATTTGTTTTCAATTATAATTGATAGCCTTTGTTATTCAATGTTTGGTTGGTTTAGTTTGGTTTGTTGGGTTTTATGGCATATCAACCTTTGTAGGTTATTTAACGCCAAATCTATTTTTATATTTCCCGTCTTATGTTTGTAACAATACATGAAACTCTGAGTAATAGAGCGAATATATATATATATATATATATATATATATATATATATATATATATATATTTACTAATCTAATATCTACCAGTATTCACGGTACCAGAAAAAAACAAAAAAACCCTGGCCAGGAACAAGAGATAAAAATATCTCGAATCACGGTCCAGAGGAAAAAGAAAAAAGTTTTTTGGGGTAAAAAAGAAAGAAAAGACCAACCTCATCCGACTCCTTGAAAAAAATCAAGGGGTACTTAGTCAGTGGCCAAAAGAAAACCAAAAAAACCCTCCGCGAATGCTGCAATGCTACAATTACTAAAGTGCTCAACATAAAACAATGGAGCCAATTATAGAATTAACTTAAATCGCTAGTCGAAAATCTTCTACTAAAGTTTCACCTTAACGAGGCGAAACCTCCAACCAGTGGAGGAGTACTAATGACTGTATTAAGTGTTTTGAGGAGTATGAGAAGGATAATAGGTGCTCCTTTATTAAGTATGATATAAAGGATTTTTATCCTTCAATAACAGAAAAGACATTGGATAGAGCGTTAGATTTAGCTAAAGAATATATGGTTATACCTCTAGATAAGGAGGAAATAATTAAGCATTGTCGTAAAACATTGTTATACTATGAAGATAGTGTATGGATAAAAAAAAGGGGAGGGTGGAAATTTTGACGTTTCAATCGGAGCATATGATGGTGCAGAAATTTGTGAACTCGTCGGGTGTGTATTACTATATAGCATTAATAAGATTATGGACCCTAATAACCATGGACTTTACCGGGACGACGGACTGATTATAGTGGATAAAAGTACACCGAAGAAGTGTGATGGGATTAGAAAAAAATTGTATAAGCTGTTTGAGGACTATGGATTTAGGTTGGATGTAACAACAGATTTAAAAATAACTGATTATCTTGATATTACTTTAAACTTATATAGTGGAACAGTATCTCCATTTAGAAAAAGGAACCAGGATCTGCGTTATGTTAACAGGGGATCTAATCACCCAATACAGGTGTTTAAACATGTACCTAGAGGAATAGAGCATAGATTATCTAATAACTCCTCCAACAGGGAAATTTTTGAACGAACTAAGCAGGAATATGAGGAGGCTCTAAAAAATGACGGATATAGGGTCAATTTAGAATATAAGAATAGGGATAGAATTGGAACACAAGGTAGGAGAAATAGACCTAGAAAAATTTTATGGTTTAATCCCCCTTACAACATGGAAGTAGTTAATAACTTGGGAAAGGAGTTCTTCAAGATATTAAAAAGAAACTTCCCTAGTGGGAGCCAATTACATAAGATATTTAATAAGAATTGTATTAAATTAAGTTACAGTTGCATGCCAAACATTAATGGAATAATAAATAGGAGTAATATAGCTAAATTAGGTACAAAGAAGCATAAGGTGATTGACAAATGCAACTGTAGGGATATGGTTAGGTGTCCTCTCGAAGGCAAGTGTAAGCAGGAGTGTGTAGTGTATAAAGTAGAAGTATATAGTGATTCGAATAATAAGAGAGATAAAAAGATATATTTTGGGTCGACCCAAGGGGATTTTAAAACTAGGTACTATAACCATAGAACAAGTTTCTCGCACGAGAGGTATAGGTATAGCACTACTTTATCTAGTTATGTGTGGGAACTTAAGGAAAAACAAGGAGTAGATCCGATAATGAAATGGGAAGTAATAAAGAAATGCCGCAAATATAGGGCAGGTAATAGAACCTGTAATCTTTGTATGGAGGAAAAATTAGTAATAGCAAATTGTAAAAGCAAGAATATGCTAAACAAAAGATCGGACGTGTTAAATAGTTGTAAACACAAAAGGGCGTGGTTACTATATAATTAGGAATAGGTTATAGGGTTTGTTTGTTTGTTTTTTTGTTTTTTTTTCTGCTAACTATATTTTTTTTTTTTTATTTATTTTTTATTTATTTATTTATTTTTTTTTTTTTTTGATATGCAAATTCTAGGATAGGTGGGGGTTTTTGGTGAATAAAGCAAAGCAATTTCTCCTTAGAATAGTCGAGGCGAAACATCCTGATGATCCGTTAAGGTGAAACTTTAGTAGAAGATTTTCGACTAGCGATTTAAGTTAATTCTATATATATATATATATATATATATATATACGATAGACACTCCCAAAGTAATGAGATCAATTTATTTTTCAGAAACGGCATGAACAACTTTGGATAAGTTTTCGACGATAAAACACGATGAAAAACTTTTTTCTGGTATAAAACGCTATTTTTCACATTCTCCTCGTCTATTCATTTTCGCTGATGAGGAGAAAGAGCCTGTCTTCTATTCTTATGATAGAGTCGCTACGAATGCAACGTCTTCTATTTTGTTTCACCCCGAATTTCAGAAGTTTAAATCTTCCCTCCAATGACTCATATTTTTGTCTTGTGAGCATCTAGACTGGCGAAATGGTGTTTGATATGAAAGCGGTGAGGTGGCATTGAATTCCTCCAAAAATTGAACCCATTGAAAATCATCAAAACTTGAAGAAATCAAATGATGTATGTGAACACACGCGGTGGGTAAGGTGTTTTCGTTGCAGTGATAACGATATTCAAACCATGTTCAAAAATAGCTGTCAGCGAACGAAATGAAGAGTGCCTCAAATAGTTTGTTCGCGTGAATCAGGTCTATGAAAGATGCGCTGTACGGAAAAAGTGGTTCGCGCCAAATACTGCGGATTTTTTACGAGCTCAGCATACATTCACACTGACATACTCTCTATATAATTCTTTTTAATTCACTGATCTTCAAAAGCGAAACTGAAAAAGGCTTTGGTTATCCATAAATGTCTTGTAAAATGTCTTTTAAAATCCAATATTTTACGTTGATTTCAGTGTTCTTTGTTTTACATAGGAAATAATTTGACAGATGAATCTGGGAAAATCCTTGCAAGCATTATTAAAGTAAGAATTATTATTATTTTAAAACTTCTCTCTTTTTCTCGAACTTTCGTATGAGCTGCACTTATTAAAATTTCTGCGTTTCCTAGGAATGACCCTAAATTGCATCCAGTCATGAGACTTATTTTGTAGAAATATAACTGTTGATTGCTATAGCACCCAGACCCACCTAGAGTGGAAATATATGTTAGGGTCCTCTTGATATGTCAACTAAATCTGCATAAGATGATGTTTTGAATGATTTTTAAAGCTTACTTTCAAGCAGTTTCTTATATATTATCAAATAGTTCACAATCGTTTTAAACAAGTAAACACTCCATTCATAGTTAAAATATTGAAAATTATCAGTATTAGATATAAATATTTGAAACCATACGTGTACAAATTATTCATATTTGATAGGAACAATTATTCAGTCGGGTTAAGTCTTATAACCTTATTAAAGGAATAAATACTTGGGCTGTACCCCTCGTTTGATACTCGGGGCCCTTTCTCAAGTGGACCAGAGATGAACTTAGACAAATGGACCAAAGAACTAGAAAACTAATGACCATGTCCAAGGCATTACATCCTAGAGATGACGTTGACAGACTACATGTACCAAGAAAAGAGGGGGAAGAGGACTTGCCAGCATCGAAGACAGTGTTGACACATCGATACAACGACTCTAAGACTACATAAAAAAACACGAACGAGGACTGATTACGACCATCGGAAACGATACTGACAACACAATAGATAAAAGAATGACAATAACTAGGAAACAAAAATGGGAAAGGAAAACAACACCGTGGCGTTTTAAACGACTAATAAACAACATCTCAACGACGAAACCTGGATATGGCTAAGAAAAGGAAACATTAAGAGAGAAACAGAATCTCTCCTGATGGCCGCACAAAACTGCACCATAAGAACCAATCATATCAAGGCGAAGATAGATAAGACACAACAAAACAGTAAATGTAGGCAATGAAGTGACAGAGATGAAACCATCAATCACATAATAAGCGGATGCTGCAAATTAGCACAGGAGTACAAGGCTAGACATGACTGGGTGGGCAAGGTGATCCACTAGGAAATGTGCAAGAATTTAAATTTGACCATGCCAACAAATGGTATATGCACAACCCAGCACCTGTCCTAGAAAATGACACGCATAAACTCCTATGGGACTTTAACATACAAACGGATCAACTAATCCCGACCAGAAGAACAGACCTTATAATAATCAACAAAAAAAAAGAGAATTTGCAAAATTGTCGAATTTGCTGTCCCGGCGGCCCACAAAATAATTCTGAAAGAAAGTGAAAAGAAAGATAAGTACCTCGACCTTGCTAGAGAATTGAAAAAGCTGTGGAACATGTAAGTAACGATTGTGCCAATTGTGATTGGTGCGTTAGGCACAATAATAAAAGCATTATTAAAAGGCCTGGAGGACTTAGAAGTTGGCGGACGGGTAGAGACTATCCAAACGACAGCATTGCTAAGAACGGCCAGAATCCTGTGACGAGTCCTGGAGACTTGAGGAGACTTCCTGTCACTCAGACTCCAGTGAAAAACCATCAGCTAACGCTGATGTGAAAAACTCTAATAATAATAATAATAATAATAATAATAATAATAATAATAATAATAATAATAAGAAGAAGAAGAAGAAGAAGAAGAAGAAGAAGAAGAAGAAATTCGACATAGAAAATGTCCCATGCCAATAATGAGAAGTGGAAAAAAATAACGGAAGTGATAGAATTGATAAATCAAGAAAGAATCAGAATGCCCTGAGAAAAGGAAAATTACAAGTCCTAGAGAATGAAAGAAAAAGTGACAAAAGAGTATCTTAGACAAACGAAAAAGCTTTCCGAAACCAAGTTCAACTGCAGGAATCTCACCTGGGCTGTGGGCTGTCCCCTCTTGTAAGATACTCGGGACCATTGTTGAAATGAGCAAGGGAAGAATTCAGACAGGTGGAGCAGAGGACAAACAAGCTGATAAAGTTGGACAAGGCTTTACATTCGAGGGATAACAGAGACAGACTCGATGTGTCAAGAGTTCACTTCCTCATTTTTTTCTTGACACATCAAGTCTGTCTAAGTGAACTCTCCAGCATTGAGCATAACGTGGATTCAGCAATTCAAGGGACTCGAAAACTACATTAAGAAAGCAAAGAAAGACTAATTACAGTGACTAGAAGCAACACAAACAACACAAGGATCTAAAGAACAACAATAACTAGGAAATAGAAATGAGAAGAAAGAATTGTATGGGTATTTCGAACGATAAACTGGCGACGTTTCGCATGAAGACCTCTACATGGCTTAGAAATAGATACTTTAAGAGAAAAACTGAATCTCTTTCAATAGCAACACAAAACAACGCCATAAGGACAAATTATATAACAGCAAAAATATAAAATATGTAATAGAATAACAAGCGTAAGTTATGTGCTGATAGAGACGAAACCAGTTATCACATAATAAGAGCAAACTAGCTCAAAAGAGTACAAGACAAGACACGACTGGGCGGGAGAGGTGATCCACTGGAAATTGAGCAAGAAATTGAAATTTGATTAAACTAACAAATGGTACATGCACAAATCAGAATCGGTCCAGAAACATGGGACACGCAAAATTCCTTGGGATTTTGAAATGCTAACAGATCACCTAGAGATAATCAAATAACAAAAAAGAAAACTTACAGTCTTGTGGACTAAGCTGTCACGACGAACTACAAAGTAAGAATCAAAGAAAGCGAAAAAAAGAGAGAAGTACTTGAACCTTACCAGAGAACTAGAAAAAGCCACGGAACACGAGAGTGACGGTGATACCAATTGTAAGTGCTGCACTTGGAACGACCCCAAAAGATATGATAAGAGGGCTAAAAGAGTGGGAACTCGGAGAACTGGATGCATTGTTAAGATCACCTAAAATAATGAGAAGAGTCCTGGAGACCTGAGGAGATTTGCTGTCACTTAGGCCCCAATTAAAGACCCTCAGCTAACGCTGGCGTGAAAAACACACTAGGAGTAATATGATAATAATAAAATGAACAGGGGCTACAAATTCACAAAACCACAGGAAAAGGTAAACTACCTTATGTATATGGAGGATATCAAGCTATTTGCCAAAAATGAAAAATAGTAAGAAATCCAGATACAAACAATAAGAATATACAGCCGAGATATAGAAATGGAATTTGGTATGTGCTCTGCAAATAATGAAAAGCGGGAATGTGCTCTGCTAATAATGAAACGTGGGAAAAGAGAAACAGCGTAGGAAATAGAACTGTCAAATGAAGAAAGAATCAGAACGCTTGGCAAGAAGGAAAATTACGAGTACTTGAGAATTTTGGAACTGGACGCTATCAACCAACTGAGATGAAAGAAAAAAATAATAAAAATGTACCTTAGAAGAACAAACAACTTTTCGAAAAAGAACAAGCTCTGCAATAGAAATCTCGTCAAAGGAATAAACACCAGGGTAATCGTTCGTGTAAAATACTCAGGATAATTCTTAAAATGGACAAGGGAGGAACTCAAAAATAAAGCAAAGGAATAGGAAATTGATGACGATCCACAAGGCCTAACACTCGACAAATGACATAGACTATATGTATCAAGAAAAATAGGAAGGGGACTTGCGAGCATTGAGGATTGCGCAAATGCATCAATAGAAGGACTGGACACTAAGAAAGAGCAAAGAAAGACTAATTTCATAAGAACAACAGAAAAATAACTAGACAGAAGGAGCTCCCCGTTCTGTAATGCTTATTGTCGTAGGAAATGGACACGGCGACACGAGTTCAAATCCTTGACGAGACTGATAGCATTTCCCATACCACTAATACCCTTTGGAAAGGTATGAATCCAATTATTCTCCCTCCAGCTATGGGTAAAAAGTAGGACAGACTGGGTTTTTCAGCCTTGGTGAGGCAACTAGTCTAGGAGAAGGAAAACTCTGAATTCAAACCTGTTAAACTCCACTTAAAAATTGACCTTGTGTCATATCCTGCCCAAGCGGAGAGGTTGGTAAATATGAATAACAAGGCAGAAACGGGAAGAAAAACAATCGTATGGATATTTTAAGTGACAAACTGGCGTGATTGCCCCCGAGAAGACCTAGAATAAGAAAGGGAAACTTAATTTCCGTTAATAGCAGCACAAAATAAAGCCACAAGTACCAATTATAGAAAAACAGACATCGATAATTGTATTTACCAACCCCTCTGCTCGGACAGGATATGACACAAGGTCAATTTTTAAGCAGAGTTTAATAAACTAGAATCCGTCCTTGAAAATGAGACACATAAAATTCAATCTCAATAACAAAAAATAAGGACAAGTGAATTTTTGAGGCTTTAGCAGACCACAGAGTTCAAATGAAATAAAGCGAAAATACAGATACTTAGATCTTGCTAGAGAGTTTTTAAAAAAAGCTGTGGAACGTGAAGGTGAATATGACATAATGGCAGTTGGTAATCTTAGAACAGTCCCATAAAGCCAGAAATAAGACTGGAGGAATAGGAATTCAGAGGAAAAATCGAGACCATATAGACAACAGCATTGTTAACATTGGCTTAAATACTCAAACGAGTCCTTCTGACCTGAGGAGGCTTGCTGTCTCTCAGATTCTAGTGAAATACTACCAGTGAAAACAGATGTGAGAAATTTACAAATGGTGAAAAAACTAATTATTATTATTGTTTACTCCTTTAGAGTTTTTCACATCAGTGTTAGCTGATGGTTTATTATTATTATTATTATTATTATTATTATTATTATTATTATTATTCCTTCAGAGTTTCTCACATCAGCATTAGACGTTGTTTCACTCCTTGTAAATTCTTCAAACCAGCAAATCCTGGTATTATTTCCCACAAGTCTAAGTGACAGAATGTCTCTTCAGGTCTCCAAGACTATTTTCGGTATTCTAGCCGATCTTAACAATGCTATAGTCTGGAGAGTTTGGAATCGTCCTCTGTTTTTCGAATCTTTCAGACCTATGCATCAATCCCAATTATCATCGTTACTCTCATTTTCTCTCAGTTCTCTTGCAAGGTCTAACTACGTTTTTTTTTTTTTCGCTTGCTTTGATTTTCACTCTGTGGTCCACTGGGGCGACACGATCCCCTGTACGGCAAATTTTCTTTTTTTTTTAATGTCATTCTAAAATATCACCAGGTCTGCTTTTTTGGCTTTTTTGTCTCAAAATCCCAGAGAATTTCATGTGACTCATTCTCGGGGACGGATTCTAGTTTGTGTATTTAACATTTGGTTATATGGTCAAATCTTTTGCACAATTCCCAGTAGTTCACCTTCCACACCCTGTCGACTCGATTCTTATACTCCTTTTGAGCTAGTTTGCTACATTAATTTACAATGTGATCAATCGTTTCGTCTTTGTCGTTACATAATCTACGCTTGGTATTCTGTTGCAATTATCTATTTTGGCTTTGATATACTTGGTCTTTATGGCGTTGTTTTGTGCTGCTATTTAGAGAGATTCAGTTTCTCTTTTAAGGTTTTCCTTTCATAGCCATGTCCAGGTCTTCACTGGGAGTTTTTGACAATTTGTTCTTGCAATATCTGTACAGTTGTTTTTCTTCTCATTATTATCCTAATTATTTCAAAGTAATGGTCACTTGAAACCATATGATTGCTTTGGAAAAAAAAGAAGGTTTGAAAAAAAAGAGCTCTTGAGTTTGGAAAGTAATTTTTAAAAAGGGCAACATAGAAAATATCTAAAATCTAATTTTAAAAAAAGAAAAACATTTTGTCATTTTGTTTCGTTGCTGTCATCGCTTTGTTTTAAAGTTAATGATATCAGTTTTGCTTTCACTAGATAATGACGTGAATGAGACGACGCTTTTAAACATTTTTGAAAACTACCTTATATATATATTTAGATATTGTTACAAAGGCAGAGAATTCTTTAGGAGATATATATTTACCTATTGTTACGAAGGCAGAGAATTCTTTAGGTAATATATATTTACATATAGTTACGAAGGCAGAGAATTCTTTAGGTGTAGGAAAAACAACCAACCTTCTGAGACTACCACGTGCGAGCACCTAAACGTCTAATGTATTCCCCCGAGATCCAGTCGCACTTACATAATAAAAAAATGAAATAAAATAAGGAAGGCAGACATACAGTCGGGTAAGCCCCAGTCTGTGAAGAATAAAGATGACGAATACAACCCAAAGTTAAATAGGAACCAAAACATTTATTACAAAAAGAAAACAAATTTATGGAAAAGTTTATGAAACAGTGGAATAGCGTATGTAAACTATAAGTCTGAATATAAAATTTCATAAGAGATATTCAAAATGTGGAATTTGTCTGTATGAGTGAGACAGGTCGGCTGTCTTTACTTTAGATGTCCTCGGTTGGTGCTTATGTCTATTGTTTTTCTTTTCTCGCATTTTCAAAAGGAACACCATAGGTTCATTCATCCTTCTAAACAAAGGCTTCTGCACGACAGCCTTGTTCAATGTGCCCTAAAGTAGGCTGGCTCCTTCACGAAGCGCACTTTAAATTGTTACCGACATTTCGGCATATCTTCACATCATCGCAGTCGATCTGGGACTCTTCTTTCTCTCTTTTCTATTTCGCGCTCACTTGAACATTTCCTGTTTCAGTTTGTTTCAAGCAATCACTGTCTATCATGCTGCATTGCTGCTGCCACAACTCTATTTCTTATTTGGCCTCCTGCCTTCTGCTACTATGGCCTGTATTTCGGTATTACCTTCCGTTCACCTTCTTCTTTCGCTTTTCCCTTATTATTCCTATAGCTTCCCCCTTTCTTACTCTCTCTCTCTCACTCACTCACTCTCTCTGTAAACCTTATCAGCGTGTCTCCTTCCATCTCTCTCTCTCTCTCTCTCTCTCTTCGTAACAGTATATATATATATATATATCATCAAGTCGTCGTATTACTACGAAATTCCCTGATGCTCTCTCTCTCTCCCTCTCTCTCTCTCTCTCTCTCTCTCTCTCTCTCTTCGTAACAGTATATATATATATATCATCAAGTCGTCGTATTACTACG
The DNA here is from genome assembly GCA_963585895.1 of Sepioteuthis lessoniana. Classification (NCBI taxonomy): domain Eukaryota; kingdom Metazoa; phylum Mollusca; class Cephalopoda; order Myopsida; family Loliginidae; genus Sepioteuthis; species Sepioteuthis lessoniana. The sequence goes on from OY757910.1 coordinate 77,973,097, forward strand.
AAGTTCGCTGATGCTCTCTCTCCCCCTCTCTCTCTCTCTCTCTCTCTCTCTCTCTCTCTCATGTGTGTCACTCCTGGTGGTTCCTCTAGACTATATCATGTGTCCACACATAGCTTATGTATATAAGCCCTTGCTGGTGAGTCCATGATAGGGAATTCATTTAAGAACATCGCTCATAAATTCATTTTCCAAGGAGATATATCAGTCTCATATATGTTAATAATCTGACTAGATTACGCACTAAGAATGTCAATAGATCTGATAAAAGGAAATTGTCTCCCTTTAAAAAAGACCAGCAGTAGACAATATCCCGCAGAAACTATGACATACGATGCCTACACAGATGATATAGCACTTCTTGCTTATCCACATTCCCAAACTAAATTCATGCTGCATAGCCGTAACAAGAAGCAGGATACCTTGATCTCTACATGAACGCAAATGAAATTTATGCGTACACACACACACACACACACACAATCACACACATTTACACACACCTATTGGAATATATATATAGGTAGAGATATACAAAATGAACAGCCGAATCTGTTGACAATTCACAAATTTTGGGTAATAAATTAGATATAAAAGTAAAAATAAAGTTGGTGACCGTAGTCGAAGGTGACCAGAAGGCTCCCTTTTCAATAGCTACTACACCGAGATGTAGGGGAGAGCGCTACTCCTTTCCTTGGATTGCTCCACTTTACCCTCGATACGTACCTTATATGGCTGTGTGTTAAACAAGGAGGTATCAAGTAACATTTTTAAAGTCTTTGTATGACATGACCTGGGACTAAACCCAGGTCTCCCGGACCATTGTCGAACACTCTACCCACTAGGCCAATGAGCCGGTCAACAAAATTAGATATAGATACATATAATGTGCCACCGAATTTGAACAAATTTAACTGTTCATGTTTTTTTTTAGAAATAAATCAAAAGACTTACTTCTTAAAAACTCCTGTCTGATGGCTGTTTTTGTTTTAAAAAACGCGTGAATTTTTTTATTTATTATACTAAATACAAGTCTTTCTCAGTAATTTTGATAAGTCATTTTTCTTTTTTAGTACTGAGCATGAACAAAACGATTTCCACAAGTTTCATACCACCAATTGAACTCATATTAGTCTGTACTGTGTTGAATTTCTGCTTGCTAGATTCTACCTGTTTTACCCATGCAGAGGACAATTTCTTCTAAGTCCCCAGCTTGTATGAAAGAAGGCTGACTGCTCCAAACATCATTGCATAACTGTATCAATGTTGTGTAAAAATGTTTCAATATCCACTGTGAGGGGAAGACTCTGTGAAGCTGGCCTATACAGCCGAATTTCTGTCAGGAAAGTACTGTTGAGGACGCAAAACAATGTCAACAGGCTATCGTGGGCCAAGGCGCACAAAGACTGGACTATAAATCAATTGAATGGGTCTTTTCGACTGACGAATCAAAGTTCGAAATCTTTGAGTCAAATAGGAGGTTTTATGTGTGGCAAAGAGTTGGTGAAAGAAAATTAACATCCTCTATTATACCAACCGTAAAGAGAAGGCTTTAAAGTCGGGGATTTGCACCCGGTGAAGGGCAATTTGAATCAGACTGGTTATCACAGCATACCGCAGCATCACGCAATCCCATCAGGAAGATGGTTTGTGGGTAAAGGATTTGTACTCATAGAAGATAACCCAAAGCCTACAAGTGAACTCTTCCAGTGGTACTTTAAAGGCAAAGAGGAACAGCACATCCTTCAATTAATAAGTTGGCCAGCGCAATCAGTGGACTTAAATCCCATTGAATTGGTGTGGGAGAAACTTGACCGAAAATTCAGAGCTAATCAAGCCACAAGTGCGGCTCACCTCTAGCAACTCTTGCGGGAAAGCTGGGCAGAATTATTTTCAGTCTACCTCCAACATTCGGTAAAAAGAATGCCGAGAATCTGTGAAGCAATGATAGCGGCCAAAGGGGATATCTGGATGAATCCAAGGTTTTAAAAGTGTTGTAATGGAATATCCCACGCCCCTTTTCAGTCATGTGGATTGACTATATACAGTGAGCACGGCATTATATCTGTCGTTGCTTCGGGGATCAGTTGCGTGTCTCACTATTCCTTGTCTGTCTTATTGTATCTTTCTCGCAATAAAACTTTATTCTACGAACGTGCAGACTATACCTTTCTACTCAAGTACCACCTTGTCTGATAGTATCCCTTTGAAGGAAACAACAAAAAATTTTCTTGTCTTTTCCTTTTTGTTGTTGTTTTTATTTGTATTTAATGTGGCTCAGGAAAACTTGTATTTAATATAATAGATAAAAACCATTGTGGTGTTTCATTTGTTTCCTTGGAAATAATACTTTAAGAGTGAGAAATGAAAATTTCGGTGACTGGTCGTATATATATATATATATATAATCATTTTCTAATCGTGCTAATTATAAGGAATTCCAGGACTCCCTCTCCCTCTTGCTCTCTCTCTCTCTCTTTCTCTCTTTCTCTCTCTATATATACATATTCGTCTCTATCATTCATTGTTACTGGCAGGTCCTCTAGACAGCATCTGGTGCCCACACAGAGCTTATATTTGTAACTCTTTGTTCCTCAGTCAATACTGACGTATTCATATGCAGAAGTCCATTAGAGAACAATGCTTATGAGTTCGTCTTTATCTCCTCAGCAGTGCCCAGCATGTTTTGTTCGTCTTCTTTGAATGGTTCCTGAGATGGAAGGAAAGTGGCCGTACAGGTACTTTTTGTGGTGTGCTGCTTCCGGGATTTGTTCAGAACAGCATGTCGCATTCTTGTGTAATTACTATCTAGTTTATATATATATATATATATATGTGTGTGTGTGTGTGTGTGTGTGTGTGTGTGTGGCTGTATATATATATATATATATATATATATGTATATATGTATTCGTCCCTATCGTTTATTGTTACTGGCAGGTCCTCTAGACAATATCTGGTGTCCACACGGAGCTTACATTTGTATGTCTTTGTTCCTCAGTCAATACTAACGTATCTATGTGCAGAAGTCTATTAGAGAACGATGCTCATGAGTTCATCCTACTGTTTCATCTTCGTTCATGTCAAATCCAGCCAACCGTGGCATTTTCTCAGGCTCCTCAAAAATTAAGAATGCTATATATATATATATATATATATATATATATATATATATATATATATATACGTATATTAAAAAACAATTATAAACAAGCTAGAAATGTTTTACATTGTATTGGCTAGTTTACGACTATTTTTATACATAAGGCTCCAACCATTTGTAATTGATGACCTTTTGAAAAGTATTTAAATATTTGACACTCGCCTTCAACGTGGCAACTGATGAGTTTAGAAACATGAATCTCGTAGCTCCGGAAGAGTAGCACGAGTCTCCAAATTATAACATCAGCTCTGCTATTTTGGCATGCAGCCATTCTTTGTTGATATCTTAACTTACTGTTTAGGTGAACCGGCTTGTTTACGTATATTTTTATTTCTTATATATATATATATATATATATATATATATATATATATATATATGAGTGTGTGTATGTGTGTGTGTGTGTGTGTCTATTGATATATAAACCGATTGATAGATTTGGAAATTACTGAGACTTTTTAGCAAGGATCTAATATATGTGCATTTGTAAATCTGTGTACGATTATTTTGTTTTTCTTTATGCATAGATATGTACATAATTGGAAACTTCTGAAAGATGATTTGCATACGTTTGTTGTTCTAATGAATTTTTCATTAAATGTACAGAATAATGACTCACTGATTTGGTTGAATGTCAGTCATAATCAATTGGAGGAAATAGGTACGCAATACATTGGCCAGGCTCTCGGTGAGTATTGATTTCAATGAGTATTTCGAAAAAAAAATTCTACTGTTTCATCTTCGTTCATGTCAAATCCAGCCTACAGTGGTATTTTCTCCTGCTCTTCAAAGACTAAGTAAGCTATATATTCATAAAGATCGGTCTTAACAAAGCAGTGATTAGAGTCAATTTTGATGACTACCATTACTTCCTTCCTTCCTTTGCTTCTTTCTTCGACCCATGTAGACGCCTTGTGAAGCATTGGATTGCTGCCATCCAAAATCATTGATAGTGTTGTGGTTTAGTAGTAGGGTTTTATAGAGTTGAGTTGCTAGACCGACCTGCTGTTGTTTTTTCTTCTACTTAAGAACCATTCTGTCGGCTGGGATTAGAATATACTGACTATATCCCTTATATAAGCGGTAAGATTTTTAAAAAAATTGTGTCCTGGTTATGACACTAAACTGCATCTAATGGTGAGGCTCCAATTCTAGAGATCTCAGGAGTATGGATTACCTCTTCATTGCCATTACTCCTATTAAGTTGTAGAATCACCCAAATATTCATTTACTACCCTGCACAAATACTGAACTTTGACCTGCAGTGTTAAGGCTTGTTAAACTCCCATTCGTAGGTCAACTAGATCTGTTTAAAATTATTCTTATTCGATGAGACTATGTGCAAAAAATCTCCAAAGAAACATACAACAAAAATGTAAATATGAACTACAATGGACTCTATTCCCTGAACTCAAGACATGAAATAACCAAATGCCGTTAAAATCGATCGATCAATCAATTTGTTTTACTCATAGTTATGGGGAGAGTCGAGATAGATTCATGCATTTGGGGGGGACATTAACGCAAACTGAAAACGGAATCACCTTCAAGATTTGATGTTTAGTTTGTCTCGTACAATGTTTAGCTAATCTTTGTTGATAAAACGTTTTTATAGTAATCGAAAATTCTCTGAAAAAGATGGAGCAGTCCTCTTGGCGTAATAGCTAAAGTGCTGGGCTGCAGCCTTGTAGTAAATGTGTTCAAAGTTCAGTTGTGCTATTAAGTTCACTTTCGGACCAGTACCTTTGGGAAAGGCATGAAACCACTTTTTCCTCCTATTCGGGATTAAATATCGTTACTGCTGTTCTTCTACAAGGATGGCTTTGGCATTAAATAACCCAGGAAGGTTGATATGCCATTAAACAAAGAAACCAAACCAAACTAAAGAAGACAGGATTCAATTCATACATAGACACATAATTAACATAATTCTTGCAACTTTAAAATTATAATATTTTCATAGAAATATTATTAAATCTTAACCGAGGTGTAGCCGATGGAATAGAAAGTTCACATTATTTCTTCTATTGAAGGCAGCAATATCGGAATCGAAACGTTGGACCTAAGCTGGAACCACATTCGCTTGAAAGGTGCAGTCACCTTGTGTAACGGCTTGTTGGTAAGTGGTATTTTGTTATGCAAGTGGTATTTTGTTAGGTAAGTGGTATATTGTTAGGTAAGTGGTATTTTGTTACACCTTGTGTAACGGCTTGTTGGTAAGTGGTATTTTGTTATAAAGAAAATTATCCTAACTGAAGCTTTAAATTTGAATTTTTGAAAATTAAATGAAGACTTGTCTATTGCTTAGCAACTTATACAATAAAATTATGATGTCTTGAAATCTGGAAGAAGTCCACAAGAGTCAGTGACAATTAAGAAAAAATGAAGCCGGTCTCGATACAGTTTTTGGTGAAATAGAGGATAGTGTAAGTTAGCAGCACTCTCCGTTCTCCCTAGCTCAACCTTGTGCGATTTTTCTTGTCTCCGTAATAATCTGAAAGGTAAAATTTGGGGATGTGGGGGATATTACAGTTGATAAGAAAGTTCAGTTTTGAACCATATCAAAAGAGAGGTTTAAGAGGATCCTTGACATATCAAAAAAAATACTGGATTAGGCGAGTTTAATGACAAGGAGATTGTTTCGAAGAAAATTAACGTTTCATTCATTATTGGTTTTTGTCTTGGTAAATAGAGCTTCAGTCTCGGTACTTTTTCCTCACATTTCGAGAGAATTTTCATTGTCATTAATATTTTGGGGGAAAATTTCTTTCTCAAACCAGGTACAATGATTTAGTTTTGACTCGATTTTTAGAGTCATTGATTTTTGTGAAGTCTTCCCCCGACCGGCAAGAAACAATTTTTGGAGCTTTCTGTCGTCTATGCGCCGAATGTTTACAGTCCTTCTTACCTCTACTTTCACCTGAATTATGTAGATACTCATCAGGTTTGAAAGCCAAACCATATAAAAGCGATTCTTGCGTGTCAACTGTAAATCCTTGAAGGTTTACTAGCATACAGAAGCCATAACATGAATCTGATTAAAGGGAGAAAGAATCGCACATTATATATATATATATATATATATATATATATATGAATGCGTAAACCATGAAACCCAGGGTTACAGACACCACTTGCGATATATATATATATATATATATATATATATATATATATATATATATATATATAAGACGATCAAAAGTGATACAAAATATTGCTGAAATATTTCTTTTATGCTACTTATCTTTTGACTCTGCTTAACTTTTGACGTTAAGTGATCGTCAGGAGAAAATGTTTTTGTGGACAAAAGTTTTTTTAGAAAGTTTTTAAATTTTTTGGAAGGTGTTAATATGCTATAAGAAAAACGACGTAAAACGTACTGGTGACGTAGCTCTCTGAAAATATTTTCATTTAACAAATTGATCTGCGACACTACCTTTATATATATATATACTCACAGAAGTACCCGTCATTGCTGAGTAAGGAGTCAGAACTTATAGACATAAGTCAAGGATACAGCAAGTGTAGTCTTGTCAGTATCTAGAAAAAATGGCGGAGATGAAAAGACAAGGACAAGATGAATAGATGAGAAGATCAGGTTATTTATATCGAGAAAGGAAAAGTCAGACTAGTGGTTACAAAAAAATCACAATCAATTTATGGCCGATTTTGCAAGTTCCTTCTGCACCGGTCAGAAAAACAGGAAGACGTGAAATGGTATTTTTAAGTCGATGAAGGACAAATCCCTTCTTTGACAAATTGTAGCCCATCCAACTGAGAAAGGCAAGCAGTTTCACCTTGCCTCAAAATTAAAGTGATGACTTCTCGCTCTCCCAGTAACTATCAGACAACTTTTCAAAAATCCAAAAATCTCTTATCGGACCGTCTCTCGCACCTGCATCTAGATTTTTTGAGATTGATATCGATCACACAGCTAGGAACTAGATTCACTAGAGGTGGGAGTGAGCCACTTTATAACACGTGACTAACAAACAAATATCGAAAATACTTTTAATTTATTTCATTTTTTGACCAATATCTATTTTACAGTCTTTGCATAATATATATGTATACCTATATACTAATAAAGTTCACATTATGTTTGTCTATATTTATGTTACTGTAACCCAGTAAAAATGACATTTCACATCGAAATTTTAATAGAGTAATAAACTTTAGATGCCCTTAACAAAAAAGTAATTTCCAGTCTGATTTTCAACTGAATGGGGGTTTTGTGTGGTCAGTGTTTGCATTGCATGTCATCTTTTGATTATTCCCATTCTCGATATACCACGAAAATAATTATGAAATTCTAATTAGAATCCTTCACTCATTTCTAAATATAATCACCAATCTTATCATGAACCGCTCTTAACAATAAAAACAAAACGGGTTCACTGGTTGTTTTGTGATAGATGTTTTTTCTTTCTTTTTTTTTTTTTTGGTAGATTTGGTTGTATTTTCACCATTGATAGAAAGAGATTATATTCCATAATGTTGTTCGGAAAATACTGCCCGATTTTAGAATTTTATTCTTGAATTAATGAATTTAAATATTGCTTTAATCAGTAAAATATGATCCCTGAACAGAAATCAAAATATGGTCCCTAAACATCCATACATTTCTGCCATTGATTAAAAAGGTTATTTATGTTTGTACAGTAAAACTCTAAATGTCCGATGCTGTGAAATCCTTTGGAACAGAATGTTTGGGGGCGTGAGAAAGTTCCCGAGTGCAAGGAAAAAATGGCAGTCGGTGGGTGAGTTTGTTTGTTTAACGGCATATCAACCTTAGGTTATTTAATGCTAATTTCATCCTTCTAGAAGAACAGTAGAGGTACTGTCTAACCCATAACTGGGAGGATAAGCGGGTTCATACCTTTCTCAAGGGTATTTGTCCGAAAAATGAACGTAAATCGTGCGGCTGGAGTTCGAACTTGCTTACTACGATTCTGCAGTCTAGTGCTCTAACCATTACATCTCGAGGACACCCCCAGTTTGTGCTTGAGAAATCAGGAAAATATGGTGGATGGGGTAAAGTCTTTTCTTCCAGCCCAATTAGCTTCTGCAGTATTATTCTGGCAACATATGTCCGAGCATTGTCATGAAGCTAAATTATGGCCAATTATGGAAATTATTGCTACTCACGCAAAAAATTAAACGGATGACTTCTTTTTTCATGGTCATGATTAGGAGTATATAACCTTCAAAATCAAATTCTGAAAGAAGTCATAGAAAACTCACATAGAGTACAATTTAATCAATTAGAATGTGAATTTTTTTAAACAAGTACTATCAAAATAATAGGTGAGAATTGAATTTAAACAATTTACTCAGAAATCGGACCGTATTTTCCAAACAAACAACTATTAACATTTCTATTTTTCAGGAGAACAAATATATTCACACTCTAAAACTATCATCAAATGGACTCGCTTATGAAGGAGCAGTTGCTTTATCCCGAGTGCTGAAACATAATAAGATCCTAAAAGAAATTGACATATCAGATAACCGAATTTGCTGGAAAGGGGCACTGGTCTTATCCAAGGGACTACAAGTTAATAAGACACTTGAAGTCCTGAAGGTATGTAACGGATGTTTCTTTTTACATACTTCGAGATGAGGATTGTGAAATGTTTATCGTTTAGGAAAATGGACTCGATGACCCAAGTTCAAATACTGGATGATTTTTTAAGTTTCACGTTGCATTAATTTCCTTGAGCATCAACTAAGAATTGAACTCATAACTCAATTAGTTTTTACACTAGGTTAGAAATATGGGGCAACTTGTGGGATTCGGATTCACTAACAATGTCCAGCTTTCTTGGCCTGGTAACTACAATATTTTAAAATCTGAAAAGTTTTAATGATGCTGGCAAAATCTTAAGCGAGCCAATCCACGGCGGAAATTGCTCGGTTTGTCCAATTATTCTGAAAGCAGAAACAGCAATGGACACGTGTTAAATTGTGGAAGATTTCTGAGAAGCGTTGGTTTAAAGATAATGACAATTTTCAGGGAACTTTCGAAAGTATATGTGTTGATCCTGGCAATGTTGCTTTTTTCTCAAAACAGAAATGATCTCCGAAAGTCAATGTAAGTAGTGGTACTTCTTTAAATCTTGTAGAAGAATAAAGAATACTAAATAACAGAAGCTCGGTTAAAAGTTCATCTTTCATTTTTCGTTCGAGATCCTGGATAAACGTATGAACTCGGGGTGGTATGCTTGTCATTAAATAGTTGTATTCGTTCGGTCAGCTCCCTTCAAGCTCAATTTTGAATAGAATATTTAGGCACGTGACTTTACTTGCAGCTTTTGAGAGGGTGCTGAATACAAGGCTGCTTTTTCGCTGTCTTTTCGAGGAATGCCTCTCTTTACAAAAAATAAAATCCTTGTCGCACGTGGTTTCGTGTCGTCTTCTGTGAACTCATCAATCTTGTCCTTCTACGCTTTTTTCTCAGTTAAACCGACTCGCAGTTTACATCCATACATCTAGGGTCATGAGTTTGATCCCAAGAATCCAGTTTCTACGGGCAACTTATCCTGTTACAAAACTTTATATACACAACCTTCGAAGATTTTCTGTCAATTGGTTTAGTCGGAGGTTTTACAGCATTTCAACACTTGTTGGATTATTAGATATTTTTATTGCTTTTTATTTGCAAATGATTATATGGTTTCAAGACACTAATGTTCATCTTTAGTAAACAGTTATAGCTTCAAGTAACTATTCTTTATACAAATAATTTGTACACGGCAATGTGGTTTAAAGTATTCCCTTCTAATACAAATAATTATCAAATTAAACTATTTGAACCAAAGATGGCAATCTAACAAGCATTACAACTCCGAGTCAGAGTGAATTTGAGAATAAAAACAACATGGGGGTGAGAGCTCATTCGTCTGAGCTTCAGAACTGCAGCCACACTACCGGATCCAGGTTGTTTCGTCGATAGGACACACCCTGCGGGAAAGATCTTAACCCTCTTAAAGGAATGCAGTCGGCTTACTCAAGATCTGCCGATAGAGTGTGAGATTTTCTTTGTGAATAACTTTGCCAAATACTTGACTTTAAAATGTTAGGCATCAAAATGTGGGCGTCAAAATGTCGTGCGCCAAACTGTAAGCGTCAGAAGGAGTGGCAACAAAATGAGGGAGACAAATTGTCCGGGGCTAAACACTAAACGCCAAAATCTCTGGCGCCAAACTGTAAGCGTCAAAAAGAGTGATAACAAAATGAGGGCGACAAATTGTCCGGTGCTAAACACTAAGTGTCCCAAATGTCCGGCGCCAAACTGTAACCGTCAAAAAGAGTGTCAATAAAATGAGGGCGACAAATGTTAGCTGATAGGCTTTTACTGGAGTCTGAGTGATAGCAAGAGTTCTCTAGTCTCCAAGACCCTTTTGGGTATTCTGGTCGATTTCCACATTGCTATAGTCTGAATGGTCGTGATTCTTCCTACTCTGTCTAGCTTCTTCCAATCCCTTTCCAATCCTTTGGCAACCGTTCCAAGCACACTAACTACTACTGCTATCTCTGTCACCCTCATGTTCCACTGCTTTTTTAGTTCTCTGGCAAGGTCCAAGTATTTTTCTATCCTTTCACTTTCTTTTATTTTCACTCAGTAGTCAAACGGAACGGCAAAATTCACTCAAGGACAAGTTCTCATTCTGTTTTTTTTCCTCAAAATCACAGAAAATTTCAAGCGTTTCATTTATTAAAACGGTTCTTGTTTTGTGCATAAATCATTTTTATTATCATTATTATTATTATTATTATTATTATTATTATTATTATTATTATTATTATAGTACTGCTGCTCTTATATTTTTATTACAGTTGAGAAGGAACCCACTTACTACTACTGGATGTATGGACTTATTAGAGGCTATCGGTACTGATGGGAATGCAATTCAAATGTTAGATCTTCAGGTCTGTAAACATTCTTGCTTAAGAAGGTGATCTAAAATCTTTCGTACTTCTGAGTTTATATATATAAATTTGTGATATATTTGTATGTATAACTGTAGAATGAGAGAGAGGGGGAGAGAGAAAGAGGAGGGAAGAGAGTTTTCAAGAAGTGCTAAGTGTTCAATAATTATGTTGAATCTTAGAGAGAATGTTTTGTCGAAAAAGAACGTTTAATTCATTGTTCATTTCTGTCTTTGTAAATACAACTTCTGTCTCAATACTTTTTAATGCACCTCATATATATATATATGTATATATATTCTCCTGATAACTGAGAATATCTCATGATGCTGACGGTAATGCAAACAAAGTGTTTCTGCATAAATTCCTTTCTTAATTTATTTTCATCGACGGTTTTAAAGGGATTTTAAGACGTTTACTCGTGTGCGTGGTTCCACCTCTTCGTGTAATGAAGATGCAAGAAGTTAGTTGCTTTTGAGAATTCTAAACGCATACATGCACTCACACACCCATATGTATATATATATATATATAGTGTAAGATTTTAACACGTGTACGTGGCTCCATCTTTTAATGTAAAGAAGAGGTAGCAAGAAAGTCATATCTTAGAATTCTAAACACGCACACACACACACAAATATATATATATATATATACATATATATATATATATATATATATATATATATATATATATATAAATAAATGGCACAATGTGTCATTGATATTGCATACTGTTTAACAATACTGAAATATTTGGTCCTTCATTAACTGACTATGTGAGCTAGTAAGAACCATAAACCTCTTATATATATATATATATATATATATATATATATATATATATATATAGTGTAAGTTTATAGTGTAAATGCCGTATTATGTCGGATAGAAAGAAAAACAAATATTCATGGTGAGTCATTAGATGCAATATGAAATGTAGGCTGAGTCTATTGAGCCGAACCATATATGAAACCTACTGATCTGAAATGCAATGTCGTCAGCAACGGGCAAACGCATCCGTTAAACCATTACCATTAATGATTTAAGATAATGAATCTAATGGTTAGTGATTTACTTGTAGAAACTAATGACAACTGATTTTAATATATGAAGATGTAAATATTTCTATTTTTTTTATATACCATTTTATATTCATTTCTTAATAAAATATCTTATTCGCTGACTAATACGTCGTGTAACAAGATGGAGAATAATCTTGTGGTTAAGGCCGCTAGAATATTGCGTAAATATGCGTCGGTCAATGACTAAAATAAAATTGTGCATGACTGACAAGCTACATTCTGATTGGTTTATAAACGCAGACTTGTTCATTTGGCTAATGCTCATAACATTTATGTGGCAATCTTTCGTGCATTCTGCACAATTTTGCCGGATAAGGAAAGTCTCGCCTCTAATATTGGGATTGATTCCAAAAGAAAATCTCTCAGCCCCTGGGTTTGGTCGAAATCGTGCAAGCCACGAATCTGCCGCACAAGAATGAGAGAAACAAAACGAATTCAGAGAATGTACAGGGAACGATAGAAGTTATCATCATCATGTCACGCCATCAGCACGGATATCCCTGACCCTTTCTCGCCAACCTTCTATATTGTCCATCACTTCCGGCAGGTCTTCAGAGCTACATCCCGTATCTGCACAGAGCTTCTGTATGCAGGTCCTAGCTGGTCGTCCTGTCTTTGCTCGTCATGTGAAGGAGTCCACTGTAGTATATCACTTAAGAAGTACTTCCCACATTTTAAAATGCCACCTGTGCTGTGAGGTGCAAGTGAACCTAGGCAAGTGGTAATGTTGGCTCCATCAAGTTAATGTCTTATTTATTTTTTAAGATTCGATCAGTTATCATCACGGCTTGGACCAGTGCACACCGCGTGTCTGCAGTTGAAACATTTTTAAGACTGATGAATGTGTATTTGCTGTATAACAGAACGTTCCATTCTCAATTTATGTTATATCAGGAAGATGCTGTTCCGGATAGAAAATCGATACAGCGAGGGGTGGAAAATTCTATTTGGAACAACATCATTCTACCAAAACATGAAATGAGCATGAAAAGCCGTGTAGCAATTATAGAGACTATCTAGTCCTGAAAAACGTTTCAACAGCAAACGCATGATGTGTACCGATCTAAGCCATTTTTTACGTACGATCAGTTATGATAAGTAAACGTACTTAAAAAAATGGTAAGATAACGCAACTATTACCTTACCTTCTTTTCCACTACACAAGTGACAGTTTCAAATGTGGTAGATATCGCTGCCGTTCCTTCTACTTGGTCTTTTTCCTTTCTCCTCGGGTTCATTCCGGTCAAGGTGGGATGTTTATCATGTGACACTTTGCAAAAGTGAACTTGGGCGTCGATACTATCGCATCACGGACGGCAGACGAAATTTCTTATCCTATTCTACCCAACGGTTAGCTAACTCTGTTGTCTATATACACCCAGGTGACCAAGTTGTATCTGATAGTGAGGCTCCAGTTCTCGAGATCTGCGTAGTTTAGAGTAGCTCTTCATTGCCACTCTGACCCGAAGTGGTAGTACCTGTTAGGTTCTCATCTATGGGCCAAACTGATCAGTCGAAGAATATTCGATAAGACAGTATGAAAAAATACTTTGGAAATTACAACAAAAAAAATGTACATATAAACGAGTAATGAACGCGATCACCTAAACTCAAGGCATAAAATAACCCTAAACTGTTCGATACGCCATTAAAATTGATTGATCAATTAATCGGAGTGCTAAAATTTGAGTTCCAAAATGTTGGTTGTCAGTATGTCAGTATGTGGGCGAAAAAAAGTCTGGACATTAACTCTGATTATATATATATATATATATATATATATCATCATCATGTCGTGCTGGTAGCACGGATATCCCTGACCCTCTGTCGCCACTTTTCCCTATCGTTCATTGCCTCAGGCAGGTCATCAGGACAACATCCTGTATCCTCACATAGTTGCTGAATGTATGTTCATGCCGGTCGTCCTGCTTTTGCACGGCCATGTGTGGGGGTCCATAAGAGTACATCCCTTATGAGTTTGTCCCTGCTTCTCCAGCAGTGTCCTGCATGTCTGGTTCGTCTAACTTGAATAGTTTTCGTGATAGGAGGCAGGTGGCCGTACAGTTGGTGTCTTGTGGGGTGTTATCGCCAGAACTTCTTCAAGATTGCTCGCAGCATTCTTGTGTAATTGCCGTCTAACTTCTTATATATATATATATATATATATATATATATATATATATATATATATATATATATATATATTGTTAATCAACTATTCATTGAATATTGCTTTCTGTCCTGATTAATTTTATCCGACCTGAAACAATATTTAATTCGTTCCATTTTTTTTTTCTTTACTCATGATTTTTTTTCTTTTTAGGGATTACCAGTGGTCATTGAATTCGTGTATTTGTCACTTGCAATCCAAAATCAAAGAAATTTTACTTGTTTATATGGATTCATTGTTACCTCCCATGATTATCTGGGAAGAAGAAAAGGTATCGTCAAATTTTATGTCTTGTGCAGATACAGTATATGTGAGTGTACACATCTCTTTACAGCATGTTGCTATGAATATTTTCAAAAAAATCGCTACCGTACTATCGAAGTAAAATTTTATGTTTTCTTTCTTTCTTTCTTTCTTTCTGTATATATGTATACCCTTCCTACTTCCAAAAAAAGAAAATAACTGGAGATTTAAAGAATATGAATAACAGAGAAATTTTTGTAATGACAGTTTCCTCTTCCCCCAACCCCAAATCACGAGACTTGATCTTTTTTGACACAATCAACCGTTTAGGGATGTTCAAAGTCGTTTAGTACATGAAAAATTAAAAAATTAAAAAATTAAAAATCGGAATATAAGCACAGGTAAAAAATGATACATAATAGTAGTAATCCTAGTCAAGTAAGAACATTAAGTTCATAAGTCCCTAAAATTCACTGAACTGTCAAGCAGGACACATAGCGTAACGTTTATAGGCGTTGGTTCCCTAATCTTCTAAGGCGACGATCATTTAGAGGTTGCAGGTTCAATCCTGACTGCAGGCAAGTAACAATACAGGAATACATAACACTTGTACCCGGTTATGGCTAACGGAATCAGAACAGGCGACCCCGTAGTTCGAAATTCCGTGTAGTTTCCCGAGTTCGACAAACACCTGAAGAAGGCCGGAGCACATATCGGCCGAAACGTTGTGGAAATAACAATAAAGATGAAAACAACAATCCGAAAACCCTTAATGATAAAAATCATCAAGCTTTGTCTCAGAAATTTGGACGACTAATAGTTTAGAATATATATGAAACCGAAAACAAAGATTGGGAAATACCTCAAAATTACTAAGAATTAAACAACTAAACATTAGTATCAGTTATAAGTCAATCCTAGTAGCAACTTAAGTAAGTAGGAAAGGTACATTTAAACGCAACAGGTTTTTAAAAAATGAACGTTGAACTTTTACTTGGTTAAAAGATAGTAGATTTAAAAACGCAGTGTTTTAATTTTTTTCTTTTACCTGCTTAAGTATCCTCTTTCTAGTGACATAAGCACAGATAATAATCAATTCCTGAATCTGATTTAGTCACAATATACTATCAATGAAAAATAACAAATATACACCTAATTCGACGTGAGAGCCAGACAGCAGGTCTTAGTGTCATGATCGACAAGTACTTCCTTGATAGCCAACGTGGGGGGCTAGCAGGAACCGCCGAATGTTGGTTGTTCTTATTTCAGGTACACAAAAAAACGACGAAAGCAATTATTCGACTCAGAGACACCATCGGAAAAAATGGAGTAGAGATGACAACAAAAATGTAATCCATTATCATTTTAAGAGAAATCCTACACAAAGGGAGCATAGAAAAAGAATGACAGAAATTTAGGAGATAATCTGCGAGATTTAATACAAACCAAAGACTTGTTGACTAAGCTAGAATGATATTGAAGAATGGTTAGTTTTCTGACCTTGACATACAATAAATATGTGAGACAAGTAAATAGAGAAGAATATGAACAAGACCCCCCCAACCCAAATCGAAACAATGAATGCTGAAAAGCAAGAGCCCCCTTAACCGAATTGAAGCACAAAATGTTGAAAACCGAAACGCCACAGACAAAACAACTGTTAACACAAGATAACAAAATGAAAGTTGACTTAATAAAGAAAATCATGACTGAAAATAAGACTACATAACCATTTCTCAGGAACAAATCCTGGAAAAAGTCAAGGCAAAAACAGAAAAGTAAACAAATAATAACCAAATATCCCAACGGGCAACATCATTGAATTAAATGAGCTTGTCGCGACCCGTTCACAAACATAAACAGATCGGATTACTCACCCCTACAAACACAACATCCGGCTACGGTCGGAAATGACGAAGCCCTTTTATGATCCTGACCTGCCGTTACAGCTAAGAAAAGGGAATAAATTATATCTAACAACATTTACAGAACACGTCTGGCTAAAGTAACTCGATCAAAAGAATGTAGATTATCTTCCGAAGCCTATCCCTAGCTAAAGAAGAACTCTACTTCCACTCCTATTTTTTAAAGATGAATGTTACACTAAGGCAGACTTGTTAGACTGTCACTGCTACTGCTGAATATAAGCAAGGCTTCTGCAGCAAAAAAAGCGGTCTTACGACGCTCTCAGGAGCCCGTTTGGGCTTCGCAAAGGAACAATGGCAGACTTGAAGCCGTAAGGCTCCCAGTTCGGCTGGGCTACTTCCGGGTGGGTGAGCTGCCACATTAACTCCTTTGTCCTCCATGTATAGCACTAGACCTTGCTGTCTAGTTCAAGCTATAACCTGGCATACGTGCCCGGACCCACATTTGGGTTCGTGAAACTGCTTGCCTCATCAGACCCACATTGCACTTAGTGGGTCAATGAGCAGCACAGACAAGCAGAGCTCAAGCCTGGGCTCGTCCCCGACTTTCCCCACCCCTTTATCCCCACTTTAATCGGCCTTCGGGCTTTTGACCTTGCGTTAAGCCTTGTCTGGTGGGAGACATTGGCCATTAGTCTCACGACGCTCTCAGAAGCCGCTCTCAGAGCGAGGCTCCACAAGGCTGAATCCTACATCTCGTGGTCGCATTCGCCTTTCCATCAACTTGATATGCAAAAAAGGTCCTTTTTAAGGACCATTAGAGGTCACCTTCTGCGAGTTGGAGTATCTCTGGCGGTCCTTACAGACTCGTCGATGCAGACGGCCCGAAGGCAAACATGAAGAGGACTCTAAGACCACTCGGTCTTAACCATTCAGTCGGTTCCGTTGTCCGTTCGTCCGTTTGACTGCACTGCGCTAAAGGCACAGGTTAGCCTTTAGCTACCGCTTCCCTATCTGCGCTGCGCTATGATACCGCCAAACTTAGCCGCGGCCTCCTTGCCTGTTCGCTCGATAATGCAGAGCTTTGGCACGACAAAGCCTTAGTTACCGTCTCCGACACGTCCGCACAGCTTTGGTACGACAAAGCCATAGCTACCGTCTCCGACACATCCGCACAGCTTTGGCACGACAAAGCCATAGCTACCTTCTCGATACGTCTAATAGATAAATTAGAAAATTTTGGTAAAAAAATGGAGACTTAAAAGATACCAATACAGAATCAATCAACATAAATAAAACAAGACATTCAAAATTAACGAAAAAGAATTGTACCAACTTGGTGGAGAATACATGCGAACAAATCAACAAACGGATGCAAAGGCAGCAAAACAATTTTGGAGCAAAATATGGGAGCAGAAAGAAAATAAAAGAAAGGCCGAAAAGGTAAATACCATGCAAAAATAATTACAAGGACTCAGGAATAAACAACTAAAAATTAGTATCAGTTAAAAGCCTATCCATGTAGCAAGTAGCAACTTTAGTAAGTATGAAATGAAAATTTAAACCCAACAGGTTTTTAAAACCTAATTCGACGTAGAAAAGGTACTGGAGTGGGAAACGCTAGCCTATAATGGCATACATGGATTCTGGTTTAAAAATTTACGTCTATCCATTGGTTTCGAGAAGATTGTTAGTTCGTCAGAGGTACTCTTATCTTATTTTTTTTCTTTCATCTCCACTTATTTATTTGATGATGTCTGCTTCCAAGTACTTGTAATTTTCTGATACTTCTTGATTTGGCACTTCTATTCCTTTCATTATTCGTATTTTCACTTTTCATCATGAGCATAGTATTATTATTTATCTCGTTGCGAGTTTTTCATCCAAGTGTTAGCTGGTGGCTTTTCTCTGGAGTAACGAAAACTCTCCTCCGGTCTCCTGGATTCCTCTGCGCATTTTAGTCTTAATAAGGCATGGATTCTTCCTCTGATTTCCATTTCCTTCACTCTTTTTCCAAACATTTGGGGACTATTCCAAGAATACCAACTACAATTAGTACCACTGCTGCCTGCAAGTTGTGCTGTTTTTTGTTGTTTTTTTCCTACTCTCTGGCAAAATTCAAGTATTTTTTCTATTTTTTCGCTTTCTTTTATTTTCCCTCAGTAGTCCACCGGAACTGCAAAATCCAACAGATGGCAAGCTCTTTTTTCTTCTTTTTTTTTTTTTTTTTTTTTTTTTTTTGCTAACATCACTATGTCTGGTCTTCTGGCCGGAATTAGGGAATCGGTTTGTACGAGGTGCATACGATAAGTTTCCAGACTTTTTTTCGTATGGGTACTTTTATTGATAGTACACACATGAAACTCTAGTTCCCTTCGAGGTAATCTCCTCCGGCTGCAATGCACTTGTTGTACCATTCCTACAACTTCTTAGAGGCCCCATAGAAGTCCTCTTGTGTGAACATGTCAATAACCTTCATTACAGCCTCTTTAATCTCCTCAATTGTTACATAACGACAGCCTCTGAGCTTAGGGAATAACCAGAAGTCACTGGGAGCAAGGTCTAGACTATAGCGAGGCTGAGGAACTGTCTTGATGCCCATTTTGGTCAAATAGACAGTGACAAGGATGGCGTTGTGGACTGGTGTATCATCCTGGTGGAAATGCCACCGACCCGATTTGAAGAGTACTGGCCTCTTCCGACGGAATCTCTTTCTGGACTCCCTTAAAACCTCAACATAGTAACCCTAACCCTAACCCTTTGGGCAATCAACTCTGGTGTATTGACTTCCTTACTCTTCCCACACTTCTCATCATCCCTCACAGACTCCCTGGCTTCCTTGAATCTCTAATGCCACTCAAAAACGGATGCTCGAGTCATGCAAGATGGTCGAAAAGCAGTCTGAAGCATTCCATACGTTTCTGTGGCATTTTTCCAAGTTTAAAACAGAATTTTATTGCATATCGTTCTTCTAAAGTGTCAGATTGCATTTTTGAAATTCACCAGCTGCGACAATCAGGCTTTAGTAGGGTGCATTCTAATTCTTGCAGTAGCTGTTGATTTGAACCTGAAATCATAAAAATTGGTCAGTCATCTCATAAGATGTATAGCAATAACATAGTGAATTTTAAAGAGTACGACAATTTTAAATGCTCATACAAAAAAAGTCTGGAAACTTATCGTAATCACCTCGTACCTCAAAATCTCCAAAGAATTTCATGCGTTTTATTCTCTAGAACGAATTCTGGTTTGCACATTATTATTATTATTATTATTATTATTATTATTATTATTATTATTATTATTATTATTATTTTAATCCTTTGAGAGTTTTTCACACCAGTATTAGAAGATTGTCTTCCCCTGGAGTTTGAGTGACAGCTTGTTTTCTCAATCTCCAAGACTCTTCTCATTATTCTAGCCGATCTTAATGTCGTATATTATCATTATAGCTCCTCAAAACTCTAGAATTGCGGCCCATTCTGAAAGCATCCTTCGTATTTTGGAACAGAATTTGCTATAACTTATAATATTTTAACCTTTCATTGATACTAATTCTGTGTTTTTGTCTTTCTCTTTTTTCTTTTTTTTTTTTTTTTTTAGCCGCCGTCATCAATCCTATGGACGTTGTTATTAGTTATATGAAGAGGAATGGCATTCGACCACTCGAATTAATTCGTTGTTTTGACAAATTAAATAACTGGACAATTCCAAGGAGGGATTTTGCCGAACGTCTCAAAGTGAGTAATTGGATATCAGGATTCAGTTTATCTCTATATTCGCGTGAAAGCCGTGGGTGATGTAACTATTATAGTTGTAGCAAATAGATTCGACGAGTCGTGTTCGAATACTCCATGAGGTTGTGTACGTTTCGCTTCATGCTAATGAAGGACATTACCTTGTCTCTTCTCTCTCCCCTCTCAGCTATAAATAAACAGTCGTTTAAAAATTACCTAAATTACTATAATTCAACAGCGTTCCTTAACTTTTGACCATGGCAAAAATTTTTTTTTCAGTTGACTATTAATTTACTGTAAAAGAAAATATAGAAAACTTTAAATGTAATAAATGCATATATGTTCCAAGTATATTTTGTGAAAATTTCGTAAACATACATGCAAATTTTCTCAAGTAAAAATCATTTAAATATTTGTTGTGGTTCTGTTCCTTAACTTATGGCCACTACTGTATATATTTACAATCGTATTCAGCGATTACTTGTAAATGGAATTTCAACTGAATAACAATTGCACTAAAAAATCATGATTAATAAGATTGTGCAGTGACACAAAACAACTATACTTCCTCCTGTGCCTTCAAAAGCAAAAATGACTAATGAATGTACCCAGGCTAACTCAAGAAAATGAAAAAAAAAGATAAAAGACAAAATGTTTTAATGAAATAATTCAGCTATGTTTTTGAAAATGACTCTAAGAGCATTAGCGTAATGGTTATAGTCTTCGATTTTTTTATGGCATATATACTATTGTGGGTTATTTATCCATTTTTATACATATAAACAGTTCTATTTCAAACAATTCAGTTTACCATAAGTAGACAGTTTATTTATTGATCTATTTGACCCAGAGACAGGACTCTATCAGGTGCTACCCCTCCGAGCCAAATTTTAAAGAACATAAATATGTCACTTAATAAAAAAAAAAAAAAAATGAAATAATTTTTAAATAAACGCAAATTTTCCTAAACGAAAACAAAATTAAATCATCTTTTAAAAAACGGAAAATATTTTTAAACAAAAATGAAATGAAATTATTCTTAACAAAATGAATGTGTTCTTAAATTAAAACTCTAGTTTTAATTTAAAAAATTATTTTACTCTAGTAAAATAATTTTTTGCTACACTCGCTACAACTTTAAAGTAATCGGTGTTATCATCGGATGAGCGAACTATTGCTTTCGTATTTTTGTAAAACATCATTATAACGGTAACAGTTTCTTTCTGAAGACCATATGCTTGTAGAATTTATTCCATATTTTCTTTGTTTATGGAATCAAATACCTGGGAGAAATCTACAGACAATAATGTTGCCTCGGGTTGTAATTGTTTTTCTTAATGGCCCAGTCAACTGCAGTCAATATTGACCAATCAGAATCACACAGGAGAGAATAAATTTGAATAACAACATATAAACGGGTAAATCAAATTCAAACACTAATAGGTTTATTACCTCTAATCTATCTTTCTTCCTTTTATAACATGGCGGACTACGGTAGAAGTAACTTCATTCGACAGTTACAGCTAATCAGCAAGCGTCTTGTTCCGAAAATTCATAGGAAATATAACTTTACAACAGATTTTCCTTGCAAAACTCTGGTAGCTAAAGCTAATAACACCAATATTCCTTTGGCAGTTTTCCCAGACATTTTCACACTGACGCTGCCATTAAAATTAAAGTTCTTAAAAGAAGCAAGATTGAAGAAACATCTAAAGTTGTAAGGAATGTTAGTTTATAGAGCTGTGCATAGTTGAACCATTGTTTTTTTATACAGATTGAATAGAGAAAATATAGAAAGAAACATATGGAGGCTAAAGTCAAGAGACAGTGTCTATGAGATTATATATTTTGAATAATGTGTAGGGAGCTTGAAAGCGTAGCAAGCCATTTGTAAAGTAGCCAAAGTTGTGAGACTAGTGAGCCAGTCAGAAAGAGATCAAAACGCCTGTGGCAATTTCGTAAGCAATAATTACGTTTGTCAAGCAATTCGATGATGACCATTAACTAAGATGAAGTTTAACTAATGAACTGCACAGGTGATGGCCGCTCATTTCAGATGAGCTAGTATTTCATCATCATAATGTCGCGCCACCAGCGCAGATCTACCTGGCCCTCTCCCACCACCCTTCTCTATTTTCCATCGCTTCCTGTTGGTCTTCAGGGCTACATGCAGTATCGGCAGAGAGCAGTTGTATTTAGGTTCTAGCTGGTCGTCCTGCTTTTGCTCGTCCATGTGAAGGGGTCCACAGGAGTACATCACTTATGAGTTCTTCCCTACTTCTCCATCAGTGACCCGCATGTCTGATTCGTCTAACTTGGATAGTTTTCGTGATGGGTGGTAAGTGGCCGTATAGCTGCTTCTTTGTGAGGTGCTGCCTCCAGGACTCGTTCTGTATTGTTCGCAGCATTCTTGAGTAGTTGCCGTCCAGCTTTTTCTCCATACGTTTAGTTAGCGTCCCTGTAGTACATCCATACAGCAATAACTGGTATTTATCCATGCCTTCCACAAGCGAACCTTTGCTTTCGTGTTTTTGTAAAACATCTTTATAGCGCTAAAAGTTTCTTTGTGGAGACCATATACTTGTAGTATTTACTCCATCTTTTCTCTGTGTACGTATTTTAAGTGCAAGGATTTTTTTTATAATTTCGATTCATCTTTTAAACAGAAGTGTGAAATTCAGTTACACGGATTTGAAGTGGATCAAGTCACGTATGAAATCCAGCACAAGATTCCACAAGAAGAAAAAGGTATCACTTACAGGTGAGAATAATATGTGTAATGAGTATATGTTTCTGTGTGTGTATGTGTCTTTGAGTATGATTATGTGTGTATTTTTATGCCTTCAATGTATGCATGTGAGTGTGTGTGCAAAAGAGTTTATTTGTAGGTGTGTATATGTGTAGAGTATGCGTGTATGTGTATGCCTGCAAGTGTATGCATGTGAGTGTGTATGCGAAAGTGTACACGTGTGAAGGTTTATGTGTATGTATATATGTGTGTATAGTATGTGTATGTGTACGCCTGAAAGTGTATATATATGAGTACGGGTGTGTGTGAATGTATTTAAGTGTTTAATGATTTGTGTATGTGTATGTGCGAAAGTGTATATGTATGTGTGTATATGAGTAAGAGTGTATGTATAGGTGTGTATGTGTATATAGTATGTGTGTATGTGTACGTCTGCAAGAGTATACATGTGAGTACGGGTGTGTGTAAATATATTTATGTGTTTAATTATTTGTGTATGTGTATGTCTGCGAGAGTATGCATGTGAATGCGGGCGGGTATGAATATATGAGTGTGTATGAATATTTGTGTATGCATATGTTTGCAAGTATATACGAGTGAGGGGATGAACATATGTGCGTACATAAGTATATGTAAATGAATGTATGTGAGAATGTGTGTGAGCATATGTGTAAGTCTGCGAGTGTGTATATGTAGGTTCTTGTGTGGGAGAGTAGCTGTGTTTGTGTGCATGTATATAAGTATGTATAAGTATCCTTCCTAAAACGTTACTTGTTTTGAGGCACGCCTTAGAAGCAAGAAAATATTCTGAACCGCTTTCTTTGTAAATTCCAAAATATATATTTTTAAAAAGGTTACCAGGTCTAGCTGGTGTTGCCAGATTTTGGGGAATAACATCATATATAACTGTGGCCCTATTCCTTGGATGACCACGTGGTTGCTTTGTCAATGCTTTCGGCGCTAACATGTTTTTAAAGATCTGCAAAATTAGGATTGATGTTGCGTGTTCGGAACATCTTGTGACAGGTCGGAAAATCAACAGGAATGAGTTACCGAAGACGTTGGCGCAGAACAAGACAACTCTCCAATAACTATAACCATATAAGTTTTTATAGCAATTGGAACTATATAATGCAACAGAAAAAGAATAAGTTCCGCACACTGGGTAGGTCAGGAATTTAGCTGGCATTTCGGGGTTTTGCTAACTAACATAGAATTTTTCAGCGGCAAAGATAGTTTTGGTTTGGTTTCTTTGTTTAATAGCGTATCAACCCTTGTAGGTCATTTAATGCCAAAACCATTCTCATAGAAGAGGGAGGATAAGGGTATCTGCCCGAAAGTAAACGTAATAGCGCGATTGGGGTGCGAACTCGCTTACTACGATTCTGCATTCCAATGCTTTAACCATTACACCACGAGGACACACCCGATAGTTTTGGTGCCGTCAAAAGCATTTTGTAGTTTTCTTCAAGTGGCGAAGTTTTCTACCACCGGCAAGGTCTTCTTCCTGTTGCAAAGTCTTCTTCAACCGGCAAGGTCTTCTTCTAGCGGTAAATTTCGGAGTCTCGTCTTTCTCTGCTCTGAACAAACTCAGTGCCCCAATTTTATTTGAAAAAAATCTTTAGACCTAAAAACTTCCAAATGGTCAGCTAACCAAAGATCATTTCATGTCAGATGTCATTGGTCTGCTAATGACAAGCTAGTTTCTATTCACAAGGATCGAAAGAAAGGAGAACAAATTCCCTCGACGTCCTTTTAACTGAACAGTACGTTTTCGTATTGCAAAAACTGAGTGAGAGAAACAAACTTAGCCTTAAGTACGTGTCAATTGGCTTTGGTTTCTGAGCTTTCGGTTTCACTTGGTGCGATTTTGGAGGTGTCAGACTTTATATGAAGTAGCTTACTATAACATTGACTTAATTATCGATATTCCTTTGATGTGAAGTGGTCCGTGTTCTTCCTTAGGATTTGCTAGAGTTTTCTCTCTGTTTAAGGCTTCGTTCTTTCTTTACTTTGGAGTAGCCACCGTTTTGAGTATAGCACCCAAGTAGAGTATACCAGACCGCAATGTCTAGAGAATAATATAATCCCAACTCCTCATCTCAGAAACAGAGACAGATATTGTCTTGTATTTTTTATATTTGTATTAACTCTTCTTCATTAAAATTATGAATATAACCTACGGACATTTTTTGTCCATTATTGAAAACGTATTTACCCAAACCCTACACCAGAATGTCAGACACAGTCAGTTTTTAAGCGGGGTACAGGTGGTTTTAATTCCAACTCTTCCTTCTCCTAGACGTTTTGCCTAACAAAGGCAAAATAACTTAGTCTACTCGACTATTTACCCATAGGTAATGAAAGAAGAGATGGAATCATGTCTTTCCAAGATCATCGTCAAGGACTTGAACTCGTATCACCATTTCTATTTCCCACGGAGATAAGCGTTATTTTACGCTAGAAAGAAAGAAAGAAAGAAAGAAAGAAAGAATAATGGTTGATAAGGATAAAATACTCGGAAGGAAAAAAATGCGATTGAATATCTGAAAATAAAGGTACAAAATTACACTTTAGATTGTTTCTTTTTGCTTTGTTTTGATTGGGTTTCTTGCGTTATTTTTTGTTTTGTTTTTGTTTTTGTTGTTTTGGGGTTTGTTTTTGTTTTGTTTTTTTGTTTTTTGTTTTTTTGTTTTGTTTTGTTTTTTTTTTTTTGTCTTGTTTTGTTTTTCATACTTTATACCTTTGATTTCATATCTTTTCAGAAAGTTAATAAAGTCCGTGTCTGAGAGGACACAGGCTGTCAGAAGAGAGAAATCAAGTAAGATTAACCAAAAAAGAAGGTTGAGGATATATCACGAAAGTATACTGAATCCAGTGACCCCAAAAGATGACCCAGAAAAGTTACTCACGCAAAGCTCCTGGGAGCGAAATTTGCCGACACTTCCTGTTGGAGGCCACAGCTCTCAGTTAGTTCACGGATCTTCAATCAGATTAACAAATGCTATGAAGACTAAGACGAAGAAGAAAAACAAAAAACAACCGAAGAAATTTTTTAAAAAGGGCACAAGATAGATAGATAGATAGATAGATAGATTACTTTTTAGCGACATATCAACCTTCGTAGGTTATTTAATGCCAAATCAATCTCTGTAGAAGTTTGGATTAAAACCACTTGTACTCTTCTTAAAAACTGACTTTGTCTGACATTCTGGTGTAGGGGTTGGGTAAATACATATTCAATAATGGGCAAAAAATGTCCGTAGGTTATATTCATAGTTTTAATGAAGGGGAATTAATAAAAATATAAAAAATACAAAATAAGGCATTTAACATCTGTCTCTATTTCTGAGATGAGAAGTTGGTATTTAACTCATTGATAGATATGAACAGACTGAGATAGATAGATAGATAGATAGATAGATAGATAGATAGATAGATAGATAGATAGATAGAAAGTAAGTAAGTAAGTAAGTAAGTAAGTAAATGAAACATGGAAACAGGTGAAGATAATGATGTATTCGTAACATGTGAACATAGAAATTCTAGCAAAATGTTATAGCATTCATTCTGAAATCTCGAAAACTAGAGGAATCCATAAATAAAATAAATGTTCTGGCAGGTCAGTATTTTTAGTGCTATGTTTTCTAGATCGTAATAAATGAACTACAATACTAAGCAATATTTGATCTTTAACATTGTTCTTATTCTGAATCGATTACATTCACTCGAATCGTAAAGTTATATTAAAGGTCTGTGTACAATAATTGCTTTACCAACGCTGTGAAGTGGGTGATGTTTTTCCGCTTCCACAAGATTCACAATGTCAGGTTTAATGTTTGATATCTTAATTTTTAAGTCATATTCAACAGTCTATCTATCCTCGTCTGTTCACATCTATTGATCTATCAATCCCAGTTCATTCATATCTATCTATCTATCTATTTCATTCTGTTCATACCCCACCTCTCTCTCTCTCTCTCTCTGTAGATATGTGTGCGTGTATTGAGATATACTAATGGGTCAAAATTGACCGTAATTGAGGGCGACCAGAAGGCTCCCTTTTCAATAGCTACTACACCGAGGTGTAGGGGAGGCCGCTATTATTTTCCCTGGATTGCTCCACTTTACCCTCAATACGTACCTTATATTGTCGAGAGTTAAACAAAGAGGTACCAAGTACCATTTTTAAAATTTTTGGTATGATGCGACTTGGGATTGAACCCAGGTATCCCAGACCATTGGCGAACACTCTACACACTAAGCCAATGGATCATACTATATCTATATTCATTCAATCATGCGTGTATTCCATGGAATTTGCAAGGATATATATATATATATATATATATATATATATATATTAACAAGTCGAAAAATAAGATAATCAAATTTACTGATAAATTGAAATACTAAAAACAAATTGGAGGAACCCTTTCGTTCGTCTCGTTTTCAACAAAATACACCGGAATTGTTTAAAAGTAAGAATATTGAATCACAGTGGGAGGTACAATTTTAAAAAAAAAAACTCAACTCTCATTATTCTCACCCAATTCTGCAAACAGACAAAAGGTATCAAATTGTCTTCTCTGCCTGCACAAAGTAGGCAATATAGCGAAATAGCTATAGCCACTAAAAAAGGCAACATGTTCTTCAGACCTAGCCTAGCACAAGACAGAGAAACAGTCGTCTGAATAGTAAGTCCTGCATATATAGTGATCAGTCAGATGACTGCCAATAGCTGATTTTTGTTACTGGGAAGACCCGGATGCAGAGTTTTGAGGTCGTCTAAATAATTCCCGTGGGACGTGCTGCTTTACTCAGACTTCAGAGCTTTTGAATAGTCCTACCTATATAGTCAGGATCATACTGACAATGAAATTTATTAACCATCTTGTTTTGTGGTAGTATAAGCAGAAAGTCATTTTGAAAAGACTAAAAGGCAGATATGGTGGTGAAGATGGTTCTCACCTTGAAAGGGTTTATGCAACGCATAACCGATGCTGAGATTTTATCCACGAAAAGCTGACTGATGCCTCCAATCCAGGGTATCTTCATTTATACACGACATTTTGAAGGACCAAACGATTTGATAGATTTATATATATATATATATATATACTTTCAAGAAAAAACAAAATTCGGTCACATTAGGATTATAAATTTATGTGCTTCCTGCTAAGAGCATTGATATGAATCAATAATTCTAAAAAAAAAATTTTAACAGGACTTCTTCAGATTCAACATGGAGATAATGAATACAGCCACATGATGGTTACATGAGAGAAAGGGAGGGAAGGAGCATTCTTCCATTAAAGATTACTTCCGGTCTTCTCTCACTTCCGGTTGAGACAATAGCAAAATAACGAGGAAACGTTTAAATTTAATTTTTACTATAATCTAAACTTCATTTTAAAGTAACTCTTTAGGTTTAACAATAAAATAAGGAATTACAACAAAACTAAATTATTCTGAATAAATATGAAAAGCAAAGACACCAATTTAATCAGTTACAGTAATACATATCTTAAGCTCCAACTTTCCTGACGTTATTTACTCCCCGCCCTTTTTTTTTCTTTTTAAAACGTACATACGCCTCATCTTACATGGCGAGATCTTTTAATTATTTTACATTATCGATCCCAATTCAATAATATTTTTATAGTTAATTAAGTATTACGTATCTTAGATTTTCGGCTATAGTTTAAATTTATTTCTATGCCTACATCTCGCTATTAAATCACGTCTCTGATTTAATGATTTATCTGGATCAGGGAATAACATATCATATATATATATATATATATATATATATATATATATATATATATATATATATATATATATATATATATATATCAATGGAGGTTAACCAATTACGGCTGAATAACCACCTTTTGTTATATTTCTTTGAGTCACGAACTTTATGAGGTCATAATTATAAATATATATTTTATAGATATAAAAAGTTGCAATATCTTCAAAAGAGAAAGAGCGAGTAACAGAGAGAGAGATAGAAAGACAGACAGAGTGGGGGAGAGAAGAGAAGGATAGGTATTTGAGGTAGATATCCATAGGTTAATATTACATAGAAATGTTAAAAAACATACTGCTACAAATAATTCCTTTTAAAAACTATCAGTTGCAATATCTAATTTTTTGTGGTATTTAGTTTCCACAGCGAGAAGTAAAAGTAATTTACGACAAACAGACTTTTAGTTATCAATTTGCCTTGATAGGGAAACAGGTCTCAGAGAAAGAAAAACTGAACTTAAAAATCGGAGATGAAGTCCCTAAGGCAGTTTGGTGAATTCAGCTTCATTCTGCCAATTCATTCGGGGAACCTAATGCTGAAATGTATTGCATCTTGGGCAACGCTGAGTCAAGAAGGAGAGTGACATGCTGCATGGGTAACTGCCGGTCTTCTAATCTTGCTAAGGCCTGTAACGAGTCACACGCAAAACTTGCGGATGGCATAACTATATATATATATATATATATATATATATATATATACATATATATATATATATATATATATATATATATATATATATATATATGTACACATACACATATATATTTATATATTGCTCTCTCTCTCTCTCACTCTCTTCCTCTCTCTCTCTCTCTCTCTCTATATATATATATATATATATATATATATAAATCAAAATCTAACTCTGCACGATTGTTTGTGCAAAAAGTTCTAATCCTCAGCCATGAAGAAGTACCCCACATCTGAACATTTTTGTTGTTCAACACACTACCACTTCTCATGAAACTAGAAAAATTAATTCAGCTTTCTACCTTAATTTCTGTGCAGGTGAGACCCATATTAAATTGAGATGTATACGATATATCCAAAACCTGGGTGAGTC
This sequence comes from Sepioteuthis lessoniana, assembly GCA_963585895.1. Taxonomy (NCBI): domain Eukaryota; kingdom Metazoa; phylum Mollusca; class Cephalopoda; order Myopsida; family Loliginidae; genus Sepioteuthis; species Sepioteuthis lessoniana. Next base: position 78,002,922 of record OY757910.1, read on the forward strand.
TTAAGACTTTTTGATCGACTCGCGTATAAATATTTATGCATATGTATGTATGTGTGTGTGCGTGCATATATATATATATATATATATATATATGCAGTATAACAGAAATGAAAGACACATATATACATTATCTTATAAAGGAAAATTGATAACAAGGTAATCCAAGTAGAAGGAGAGATTTTTTGAGAAGCAGTGTCAACACTATAGCGTTTCGGTTCTAATGAACTATCATCAGGTATATTAGGAATGATATTAGTGATGTTGAATCAACGATGGATGTGTAAAAAGTGCAAAATATAAAAACCAAGGGAAAATTTGTATAACAAGAAAAAGTTGGCCGTTTATGATAAGAAAAAGTTGACCGTTTGATGAATGAATCAGCGTTTGTTGTTTTAAATTACGTCATTAACTTATTAGAAATATTATGTAGAATTTATGTTCCATATATTATCTTATCAAGTTATATTGTGGTTGCCCTCTTTCAAAAATTCAATAACATTTCTGCTTTCATAAGAATTAATTATATTCATCGACTCCCATCAACTCCTTATAATTCTTCCTTTTCTTTTACCAGATATAGTTTCCTAGAAAAATTCTTTCCAATTACAATTTGATCACAGTTTTTCTCTTTTTTCTGTAGCCCTGTCGGCAGAACATAGAATACAATGACTGGGAGACCTCTAAGCCTTTAAGAACCCCCACCCAAAAAATATGGGGTGTTCTGGGTATGGCACTAAATGACATCTAATTGTGATGTTCTAGTTCTAAGGATTGGGGTGTGTGGAGTAAAAAAAGTAAAGTCGGCGACCGTAGTCGAGGGTGACCCGAAGGCTCCCTTTTCGATAGCTACTACACCAAGGTGTAGGGGAGGGCGCTACTTCTTTCCCTGGATTGCTCCACTTTACCCTTGATACATACCTTATAATGCTGAGTGTTAAGCAAGGAGGCATCAAGTACCAATTTTTGAGTCTTTGGTATGACCCGACCTGGGATTGAACCCAGGTCTCCCGGGCCATTGGCGAACACTCTAACCGCTTGGCCAATGTCCGGTGTGTGGAGTACTCACAGGTTAATTCTAACACTGAGTAATTGAGTGTCAATTATCTGTTCAAAATTATTTGTATTCGATGGGACCGTGCCCTCGCCGTAAAAAAAACTCTTAAGAATCAACTACAAAAAATGTGAATATAAAGGTACAATGAACGGGATTCCCTGACCTTAACAATCGTCAAGTTCAATACATAGACCTTTTTTTCGGTTGTGTTGCTCAATAAGATAATAAAGAGAGGTTGAAATTAAATTCAGTTTTGAAGGAACATGTTGGATTTTCACTCAAAAGAAATGAAGGCGAAAGTTTTCTGTAAATTTACAAAATGGATCTATAAATCTATTTTGTAGCTTATTCATAAGATTGAAGTTGATCATTTATCTATGATTCTAACAGGTTAAAAATGTATCTTAAATAATCTAAAAGGGAAAATATTTCTTAAATTATTTTGAAATTTAATCCTTCAAATTTTACGTGGTAATATTGCCGTTAAGAAATTTTTTAAGCGCACATAAGCGTCGATTGGTCAATAAATCAAAAAAAAAAAAATACAGGAAGAAAAATTATGGCTTCCAGAGCCTATTTTTACACAAAAATTAACACTTCTTTTAATATAGAAATTAATCGATTAAATATATATATATGTGTATGTATGTGTGTGTATGTAAGTATGTGTGTGTGTGTGAGAGAGAGAGAGAGAGAGAGAGAGAAAGAGAGAGAGTGTGTGAGATGGTGATTGATAATAATTTTTGGTATCAGTAATACAGCTTCTAACATTTGGTGTCGAACTCTTTTGGAAAGGTATTTAAACCCTGTGGAAACGATCATTTTGATCCCCGCCATAGATGTGACTACTTGTAACATCTATTCGTCCGATAAATCTGAAAACACGAAACTTGGAGTTACAGAAAAGTAGTGTGGGACTTCAGAGATATATATATATATATATATATATATATATATATATATATATATATATATATATATATTAGGCTTCGAATGTAGCTAGATATAGCTCTGCTGAAGATCGACTTCGTGAAACATAGAACAGTGAATTGTTTGATACCTTAAAATTTGTTTCTATTGTAACATTGTTGAATTTGGGCTGCAGAATACACTGACAGCATCTCTGCAGAGGACTAAAACTCTCCCAACGAGAATCTTGGATATGACATTAATTGTGAGGCTCTAGTCTTGGAGCCTTTGGGAATGTGGTGTACCTCTTCATTGCCATCGCTCCCAGAGTCACACTGGCTCGGAGTGGTAAGACCTGATAGGGTCTTATCAATGAGTCGGATTGAAATGTTTGACATTTAAACTGAGTGCAAGCAAATGACTCAAGCCAAATTTAATTGTTTGGACTAGAACTGTTTGACAATTTAACTATGTGTAAACAAATGACTTGTTTTTTTTATTGTTAGTGATACATAGCAATACTTGAACCCATTTAATTGTACAAATGAATAATTAGTGATCAGCAAAAATTTTAACGTTAAATAGCTATAATTGTAATCATTTCACTATGAGCAAACAAATTATTAATTGTAAATACAATTATTCGTGGTCGATAGAAATGCTAGAAACCATTTAACTATGAGCAGAAAAAAAGAGCTCAGGCTTGTTTAAAAATTTTATCGGCAAAATGTGTTTACCAATCATATATTTGATATATATGTATAAAGAGGATTGGGCATTGAATAATATACAATGTTTGATATACCATAAAACACAGCCACTTCCCCGGCCTTTTGGTTGGGCTGTCTGGCATTCGTGTCGGATGGGGTATCGAAACCAATGGCAGATTCGAGGCCGGAAGGCCCCCAATTTCGGTTGGGCGAGCTCCTTTTTTGTCTTCTATGCACCCCTTGTGTAGCACTAGACCTCACGGTCTAGTTCAAGCTATATTCTGGCATACGTGCCCGGATCGAGATTTAGGTCCGTGATACTGCTTGACTCATTAGACCCACATTGCACTTAGTGGGTCAATGACTTGCAGGGTTCGAGTCTCGGCTCGTTCCCGACCTTCCCCTCCCCTTTATCCCTACTTTAATCGGCCTTCAGGCTTTTGACCTTGTGTCAAGTCCTGTCTGGTGGGAGGCAGCGACAAATACAATACCATAAAACACAGCCAAACGACCCGCTTTCATTTTATTTCATCTTCCGTGTCATAGTAAAACTGATTTCACCTACGGTAAGTGTACCAGTGTCAAGGTTATCTTAACTAATCTTAATTCAATAGCTTTCAGAATTCAGAATGGTTGAATCGTTGCTCACCTGGTGATTAGTTTGGTTTCTTTGTTTGATGGCATATCAACCTTCGAGGTTTATTTAATACCTAATCTATCCCTCTCGAAGAATAGCAGCAATACAATTTAACCTATAGCTGGGGAGATAAAAAAAAAAAGGTTTCATTGCTTTCCTAAGGGTATAAGTTCAAGAAGGAACGTAATTATACGACTGGAGTTCGATCTCGCTTACTTCGATATCACAGTCCATCACTTTAGACATTACACAACGAGGACTCACCCCCTGGTGATTGGGAACGTAGTGTTGTGGGCTGATTTTATTTCAAATATTTTGACATTGTGATATTTACTCTACTCTTTTGTTACTTTCCAACATTGTCATAGTTTTATTTATTTTACTGTCGTTTAAGATTTTATTTAATGATAAGTGCTTTGATTTTAATTGTATATTGGCAAAAGGGTTAGAGTGTTCGCCAATTGTCCTGGAGACCCGGGTTCAATCCCAGGTTAAATCATACTAAAGACTCAAAAAATAGTACTTGACCCCTCCTTGATTAACACTCAGCATTATGAGCCACATATCAACGGCAAAAAAATCAATTCAGGGAAAGGTGTTGCGCCCTCCCCTACACTTCGGTGTTGAAGCTATTGAAAAGGGAGCCTTCAGGTAGTTCTCGACAGCGGTCAGCCAACTTACGTGTACATGAGGGTGGATCAATAAGTTTGAAATTTTCTCTGTACATTGTTCGATTTACAGAATTAATGTAAAAAACTTGGGTTCAGTACATTAACAAAAATCTGTATTTGTTGAATAAAATGAATGTTTTTTCACCATTTATTAGACTTCAGACTTATTGATGTACTTACCCAACTATATATATATATATATATATATATATATATATATATATATATATATTCATTCATTTGCCTACCAGTTGTGACATTGGGAATCAGTATTACCAATTTCTCGCGCCCTGTCAGCAGATTCTAGAATAAGCGACTGCATCCTCTTGCAAAGACGTTAGACCTCCTTGTACCCCGCCCACAAAAAGGTTTTGGGTGGGGTATAGCATCAAACTTCATCAAGCTAGATTAGCAGATCATTGTAAGTGAATTAGATTCTAACTGGGTGTCCTATACTTCTGTCCTTGTGCCACAACTGAACAGAGCTTAAACTGTATTCGGTGGTGAGATTTCAGTTCTGGAGCCCTTGTAAGTTAAGAGTCACCCTTTCATTCTCCTTACTTCCATGGCCAATCTGATCTGAAACGGTAGTACTTATTTGTGTTCCATCGATGGGTCAAGTAGATCTGTTAGTGATAACTAACCGTCGATCATATGAGGGAGAAAACTCTTTTCATTCTCTAAATTTCGGTAGAAGTGTTTAAACCATTGGCCTAATGAGTATAGTGTTCGCCAATGGTCCGGGAGACCGAGGTTCAATCCCAGGTCAAGTCATACCAAAGACTCAAAAAATGGTACTTGATGACGCCTTGCTTAACACTCAGCATTATAAGGTAAGTATCAAGGGTAAAGTGGGGCATTCCAGGGAAGGAGTAGCGCCCTCCCCTACACCTTGGCGTAGTAGCTATTGAAAAGGGAGCTTTCGGGTCACCCTCGTCTATGGTCGCTAAGGTTTAAACCCGCAAAACACGCCTAGTTTTTTAGTTCTCCGAAACCTCAACTGACTGTTCGAATATTTCTCAAATATTTCTCAAATCCTTCGGGACAATAAAAGCCAATTTACGAATCCTTATGCATTTCTCAATCTTAACTCAGGCTTGCTAAGTGAACTTCGAAATGTCACCAGTAAATTCCACTTTTGCAAATGTCCGACTCATCTGCTATTTAGAAGGCTGAGAGCGGCAGGGCCGTTACGTTCCAAGACCGCAGAGTAAGCAGCCGAACTAAAAATAATATAGACTAAGAACTTATAAAAATATTTCTTAGATCAATTATAATAAACCTCATCTTACAAAATGAAGATGAGTATTGTACCATTATTTTCGTGATCATCAGGCAATATTCATTTAAAAGAATTAAGAATATTATATGCTCTATCCCAGATATCAAGCACTCTCTGTGCATAGCTTGGTTTGGTTTCTTTGTTTAATGGCATATCAAAAGGTTATATAATGCCAAAGCCATCCTTGTATAAAAACAGAAATGGTACTTTTTAACCCATAACCGGAGAGATAAGAGAATTCATGTCATTCCCCCCAGGGTATTAATCCGAAAGTGAACGGAATAATCCGACTGGAATTTCAATTCACTTCCTATGATATCCCAGTTCAGGTCGTTAGCCATAATGCTACAGAGATCCCCCCTCTGTCTCTCTCTCTGTCTGTCTCACTGTCTGTCTCTGTCTCTGTCTCTCTGTCTCTGTCTCTCTCTGTCTATGCTAGAATCTTTAAACTGAGTAATTATAAATTCAGATGAGTATTGTATTCGTCCTTTGTTTCCGTTTCTTTTTTTTTTTTTTTTCGTTTTTCTTTCTTCTTATTAATGTCGTACATGAAAAAATCTCACATTCAATAAGCTTCATTATCAACATCATCATTATCATCATCATCATCATCAAGGCATGCTGACAACGCGGATTCGTTTGACTACCTCTCGCCATCTATTCCTATCGGCTATTGCATTTGGTAAGTCCTCTTGACAGCACCCAGTGTCCACGCAGAGCTGATTAATTTTTGCTGGTCATTTAATACTGGTGTGTCTATGTGTAAGCGATCGTAGGAGAAAATCGTTTTTGAGTTTCTCCGTACTTTTACAGAATTGCCTAACTTGTCTAGCTCGTCTTAACTGGATAGTTTGTGAGATGGGTAGTAAGTTGCCTTACAGTTGCTGTTTTATAAGGTTCTGGTTCCAGGATGTGTTCCAAACAGCACATAGTATCCTTGTGTAGTTACTACCCAGCTTTTTCTTCAGGGGGTTTCGTTTAAGTCAAAAGGTATTACTTCAGGAGGTCAATGAGGACATGGTATCGATACAAAAGATGGCTCTATTTCATAATTGTCCTTAAATACAACGCACTTTTACTACTTAATCTCAAAGATAGTGTGTCCCTTCACCATAAAAGTTTTTAATTTATAAATTTCCTTGAACATGTGACTTTTGCTACGTCGGTCGCTCTATCTAAAGATTGGAGAACAGGATAAAGCAACGTGCCCCCTGCAATCCGATCAAATGCTTTTAACCACTCAACTAATTCATGCAATTAGAACGCACCTTCTATTACTCGACACTGATTGGATAACGCACTTTTCACCCATGCCTGTAACCCTAACACGTTTACTATATATATATATATATATATATAAACAATAGTTTGGCACCTCAGATGATGTAATGTTTACCTAGCTAGATTAGCAAACCTTCACGTCTCATTGGGTACCCCATTCATACAGCCTTGTGCCACATCTAAGCAAAAAAAGCTTAGTAAATTCATCATCATCATCATCATATCGTGCTGGCAGCACGGATATCCCTGACCCTCTCTCGCCACTCCTCCCTATCGTTCATCGCCCTAGGCAGGTCTTCAGGACAACAACCTGTATCCTCACATAGCTGCTGAATGTACGTTCGTGCTGGTCGTCCTGCTTTTGCGCGGCCATGTGTGGGGATCCATAAGAGTACATCTCTTATGAGTTCATCTCTGCTTCTCCAGCAATGTCCTGCATGTCTGGTTCGCCTAACTTGAATAGTTTTCGTGATAGGGGGCAGGTGGCCGTACAGTTGGTGTCTCGTGGGGTGTTGCTGCCAGGACTTGTTGAGGATTGCACGCAGCATTCTTGTGTAATTGCCATCTAGTTTCTTCTCCAGCCGTTTTGTTAGCGTCCATGTAGTGCATCCATATAGCAGTATCGATGTGACCGCTGCCTGGAAGAAACTGCGTTTCATTTTATCGGTTAGGTCTGATTTCCATATAGTCGATAGCCTATTGATAGCTGTCCATGCTTTCGTTAACCTCGTTTCGATGTCCTTTTCGGTTGATTCGACGCTGCTTCCTAGGTACGTGAATTTGTCCACTAGTTTAAGAGGGGTTCCTTTTAGAGTGGAGATGTCCCCCGTTTGGTTATAGCACATATATTCCGTTTTGTGTGCATTAACATGGAGGCCTATGCTTGCTGCTGCTCGTTCCAAACTATGCAGAAGTGTTTCGGCTTAGTCAGGTGTATTTGCCAGTATCGCTATGTCATCGGCGTAGTTGGCGTTGGTAATTGTTTTTGCGGGGTATCTTCTGCTTCTTTTCTTCGTCAGTTCGAAGCCATTCTCTTTGATTTTGTCAATCGATGTTCTAAGTACGTAGTCTAGACAAATGATAAAGAGATACGGAGCCAGCGTGTCCCCTTGTAGTACTCCTGCTACAATGTCGAAGTATTCTGTGCCTCCATCTGGTGATCGTACTTTTACTTTAGTGTTTCTATAGAGAATCGTTATTGCCGCTACGGTTTCTTTAGGTATGCCGTACGCTAGTAGGATTTGTTCCATCTTTCCTCTGTGAAGGGAGTCGAAAGCCTTGGTAAAGTCGACAAATATTAATGTCGCTTGTAGGTTCTTTGCCCGTATACCTTCAAGGATTCTGCGGATGGTTAATATTTGTGAGGTCGTGGATCTATTTCTTCGGAAGCCATTTTGGTTTTTTCTAAGTATGTTGTCGATTTTGGGTTCTATTCGGTTTCGCAGTAGGGCATTGTAGATTTTGGCAGCTATGGATGTAAGTGTTATGCCTCGGTAGTTTTTGGCTAATCCGAGGTCCCCCTTTTTAGGGAAGGGGAGTATGCATCCCTTCGTCCATCTATCTATCGGATTTTGATTGTATACTGCGTTGCAGTGTCGGAGCAGTATGTCGTCGAATTGTCTGGTCTTCCATACTTCCGGGGGAATTTCGTCCAGCCTTGCAGCTTTCCTATTTTTAATTTTTCTGAGAACCGAGTCGAGTTCTTCTTGTGTGAACGGTCCAAGTTTAATGTCTAATTGTTTGCTAATTATTTCTGGTAATTGGTTCATGCGTTATTTTTGGTGGGTTTCCAAGTAAGTTTTCGAAGTGCTGTTTCCACAGTTTTATTCTTTCTTGTTGGTTTGCTGCTTTAAGTTTTGCTTTGGCTGTGTTCTTTCTTCTGCTCACTTCGTTTATTGTTTGCCAGGCAATTCTAGATTGTCTATCTTCCACCGAGTCTCTAATCTTATCTATCTGATTTTGAATGTATTCTGTCTGTTCCTTTATATATATGCCTGCTAATTGATATTGTGCCGTTTTTAGTTTTAAGGCATTTGTGTTTGTTGGTTTTTTTCGATAGTTTTTGGAGGCTGTTTTCACTAGTGCACGTTTTTCTCTCACCGCTAAAGTTTCCCATGGGACTCTATATTTAGTTTTAATTTTTGTTGGAATGTATTTTGCTGCTGCCTCGTACTATATTAAAATGTCTCGCAAAAACGCCATATTATAGCGATATTCTTATTAGAACAGTAGCCCAGTCAGATGGAGTTGCAAAATACACTGACCCCACAACTAATGCCCTGGATATGACACTAAACCATTTGAAAGTACACCTTCATTGCCATTTGTCTCAGGTCCACTCTGCCCGGAGTGGTAGTACCTGTTAGAGCCTATCTCTGGGTCAACTCAAACAATTTGATCATTTACTATACTTGTAAGTCACCATGTAACTATGTGCTAACAAATGAGCTCTGACTCGTTTAAAGAATGTTACCAGCAATCTATTCTTTTAAAAATCAGCTAACGAAAGTAGAAATAGAATTTGTCATTAAATAACGCACAAAAGTTGATATGCCATAAAAACAAATTACCTAGATCTAAAACTTAAAAGAGCAAGAAACTTAAATTGATCTCACATTGAGAATAAATGAATTTCCAAACAAATTTCCAAATGAATGATTATTTTGTGAGGTCATCTTTCGCTCTGAACGTCATTTTTAACCATCCAAATTCTCCATGTAACAGAGACAGTGAAAGATGTTAGTAAGAATCCTTCACTCTTTTCTAAATAGAAGTAACAAAATCATCATGGACTGCTGTTTCAATGGGAAACCAACGGCTTTATGAGTTGTGCAGTATAATAATAATATGTAAATATCAGTAATGTTTATAATAGTAAGGATATATTTTTTCATCATTCATGTACATGCCAACGTACTTGTACGATCTCGTAAATAGGTTGACTTTTGATTTATAGTCACGATATCATTAATTTATGGATTTCGTTTTAAAGCTAAGTATTGCTGTTAGTCCTTATATTATGTTTTAATTTCAGTTAAGCAAAATTAAAATGAATAGTTTAATATTACATTTTTGCGAACCAAACAGGTTTTCAAAATTCAACATCACCACTAATATACATTCTATTTATATTATATTTTATACTTCCTGTCTTGAGTTTAGATTCTCGCATAAACTTACTGAAGCTTAAGGAATTTATTGGGTGTTTAATTTTGATTCGACAAATCATAGTAACATGTCTTACAAACAAAATAAAATTTTGAAAAAAAAAAAACGAAAACAAAAGAAAAAACAAGAAACAAAAAAAAATATGTTTAAAAACTTAATTAAAATTCTAAAAAGAAAAAATGCTAATCTTTTTTTATCATATTTACCCAACCCCTCCGCTCGGGCAGGATACGACACAAGGTCAATTTTTTAAGCGGAGTTTAACAGGTTTCAATTCAGAGTTTTCCTTCTCCTAGACTAGTTGCCTCACCAAGGCTGAATAACCTAGTCTGCCCTACTATTTACTCATAGCTGGAGGGAGAATAATTGAGTTCATACCTTTCCCAAGGGTATTAGTGTTAATCTTTTTTATAGTCATTACTGAAAAAAAATCAAAGCAAACCCAAATATTATATATATATATATATATATATTATAGTTAAGCTACATATACAGGGCGTTTTAGAAAAATCTACATTATTTTTTAATCTAATAACTTATCTAAAGATTTTAACAGCATGTGTTGAAACAACTCGAAGTTCTATGTTTAATATTTATATACTTTTCTTTTCCAGTGAATGATATTTCTATGCCTTAAAAGAAAAGACGTTTAAACATTCAATTTTTAGTTGTTTCTAAACATGTTGTTAAAATAAGAAACCAAATTAAATAAGAAAAAAATCGATATCATTTTGTGATTTGATCACTTGGCCTATTCTTGTTTTCAGATGATCTCAAATTTTAACAGTATTTGTTGAAACAACTCAAAATCCTATCTTCAATGTTTAAACACACTTTATTTTGAAGTGAATGGTATTTCTATGCCTGAAAAGAAAAATATATTTATAAATAGATTTTTGGGTTATTTCTCCACATGCTGTTAAAACTTTAGAACATTTGAACGAAAAGCAGTCAAGTTATAAGATTATGAAATAATAACATTTTTTCTTAAACTCCCGGTACATCTCAAATAACATTAAACGTTTTGAAACACCATATATATATATATATATATATATATATATATATATATATATATATATATATATATATATATATATATAGGGTGCCTCAAAATAGAAGCAACCCATTTGTATGATAATGATTTATTACTGAGACAAGCGCAATGGCGCTCATTTGAACACGTCTTGTAAAAAAATACATCCTTTGAGCTAGAGACATCAAATCAATGTTTTACTATTATCAGCTTCCAGAACATGCAATCTTTTTTTTTTTTTTTTTTTTTTTTTTGCGTTTCTTGTATCAGCTACAAATCATGATCATATTAGTGGGTTGCATCTATTTTGAGACAGTTTCGAATGATTTTGAATCCAAAAATTTTGTGACGCAAAATATTTTTCTTCTCTTGTCCAAGGCATTGTGATCAATGATTAATAGTTGTTTTGTATACTATTTTCAAATCTGAAATAAAAAAAGAACACGACATTTTTATTAGTAGAGTTATTACCAGTCACATGGGTCCCATAACCGGATCAATGGCCGAGTGGGTAGAGTGTTCGCCAATGGTCTGAGAGACCTGGGTTCAATCCCAGGTCGCGTCATACCAAAGACTCAAAAAATGGTACTTGATACCTCCATGCTTAACACTCAGCAATATAAGGTACGTATCAAGGGTAAAGTGGAGCAATCCAGGGAAAAGAGTAGCGGCCTCCCCAACACCTCGGTGTAGTAGCTATCGAAAAGGGAGCCTTCTGGTCACCCCCGATTACGGTCACCAACAACTATGACCCATTAGTATATCTCAATACACACACACATATGTACAGAGAGAGAGAGAGAGAGAGAGAAAGAGAGAGAGAAAGATTGATTGGTATGAACAGAATGAGATCGATAGATAGATAGATATGAATGTACCGAGATTGATAGATTAATAGATGTGAACAGACGGGGATATATAGACTGTTGAATATGAGAAAGGAGTAGCGCTCTCCCTTACACCTCGGTGTAGTAGCTATTGAAAAGGGAACCTTCTGGTCGCCCTCGACTATGGTCGCCAACTTTACTTACTATATATATATATATATATAGCTCTGTATGTATTTGATTCCTTTGTAAAACAAAAGCAAATAAGCGAAGCAACATGTTTATACACGTTTTTGCATGCATCTATGCCTTTGCGGGCTTCTTGAAAATCTGAGAAAGAAAAAAAGTGTTAGCTCCGAAAAATCGACCCCCTTCTCGTCTCAAGTTTTACATCTTCGCCTCCACCTCTTTCAATTCTTATTTCCCGTCCCCCCCCCTCCGGTCCCTCAAACGCATGCTCCTAGTCACACGTGACTCAAGTGGATCATCGAATTCCAATAACTTACCGCACAGAATAAGAAAAGAAAAGAAAAAAAAAAAAGGAAACCGACATGTTCGCGAATGTGGTGCATCCATCACACGTGATCCGATCACGTGACCGGTGCAGACAAAACGGTTTTTACTCAGCTTCATTTTGTTGCGCAGTACTAAAAAAAAAATGAAATGGTCTTTTAGCTGATTTTTAACTGATTTCTTCGTAACTTTGTTATTACAGTTTTGATAATTTTATTAAATACTGTCATGACTAAATCTAGATTTTTCTTTTAAAAGTCATTTACTTGTTTTTAGACAACCGTTGATATACGAGTAATGAGCGAATTTGTGTGATGAACGACCCCTAATTTTTAGCTAAAAAAAAAGGTGTTTTATCCTAAATTGCACGTAATAAACGATACCTAACTTTTGGCTATGCTAGTCAACAAAGATATTTCTTCAAAATCCAGTTACATAAAGAGAAAACGTTCAAACACTAATTTATACATTTAAAACTATTATAATACAATCAAAATCAATATAATGCCGTAATTAAACAATGTAGTTTGATGTAGCCTACTGTATTTACTTGGATATTCCAAAGTTACTAAAAATCCCACAAATGATTCACAATAGCATTGATTATATAATAATTACGTATGCAATAAATTAATTATGTTTTGGAGGCGTTATTCTGTTTATTAATTTATCTTGAATGCCATCACATGAAATTCACTCGCAAGTTTTTAATAAACCTCAGCTGATCCCTGACACTATTACGGCAAGATTAGGTCGTGAAACAATGTAAGTTTCGATGTTTCAAAAACATACCTTTCGTAATGAACAACACTCTGTTTCTTGTTTTGGTTTGGTTTCTTTGTTTAATGGCATATCATCCTTCGTGGATTATTTGATGTCAAATTCAACTTTGGAGAACGGCAATGATACTACTTAACTTATAGTTAAGGGGATAAGAAGGTTCATACCTTTCTCAAAAGTATTAGCCCGAAAGTAAACGTCCGAGAGTGACTGGAATTTGAACTCGCTTACTTTGAGACTGCCGTCCAACACGTTAACCATTACGCCACAGGGACTCTACCTTGTTTTTCGGAAAAAAAATTGGCTATAAAAAATCATTCATTACTCGAGTATATTACGGTATATTGAATGTTACGGTATATTGAATGTTTATAAAAGAACTGGTTCATCGTAAATCACACAGCAAATGCAAGAAAAACAAAGACAATTAGGTACTTTTTGAAGGCACAGAAAACAAGTATTTGAAATATTGTCTTATTAAAAGGAACGCTAAAAGAGACGAGGTAAAACAAATTTCGTTAGTACAAGAGGTATTTCGAGAGTTGTTGCCTTTAGACACGACAAAAGATCCAGGAAGCACAAATAAAAGAAAGTGTTCAGTTACAAAAAAATGTATTTTTCTTTCTATGACTAATAAGAAAAATATTTTTTGTACCTGAAAACTTTCTCTAAATATTTTTCTCACTATGACTAGAAAGAAAAATACTTCTTAGTCACTAAAAACTTTCTCTATCTACCAGTGCTTCCTGGATTTGTTGTCGTGTGAAAAGAAAAAGTTTTCAGTTGATGATCACAGTGGGAACGCAACACATCTAAAGAATACATTGTCAACCACAGTAAACCAACTGTTAAATTGAAATTGATTTGTCAAAACCTTTCAGTAATCGGGAAACAAAAGTTTTTTTAACAATTATTTCAATTGATATTTTATAAATCATTTAAATTATTGATAATTTTTATTTATTAATTCGAGCTTTCCCCTCAGTATCAGACTCAGATAAAGATAAATTTAAGACATAAAGATCGATATTAATTTTCAATATCTTTAAGATACTATTGTTATGAAAATCTTGGGTTTTATATATATATATATATATATATATATATATATATATATATATATATAAAGTACAGCCATATTTTTGGTAGATATTTAGAATATCGTCAAACTTGATTGAAACAAAACAAAACTACGCAAATTTGTCAACAAATAATTGAAAAAATAGTTTATTTAACGGCAAAATAATTCCTTAAATACAGAAATTTGATTAATTTATAGATGGTTGATTATAATCATTAATATGTTTTCAACGTTTAATAACAATCATTGCTATAATAGCAGTAGTGTCTATTATAGTAATTTGTTTGCGCAGTTATATGCTATCAAGAGTTCCTATCTAATACTGATGATTTCTACACAGTTTTATGGTTTCAAATAATCATTCATTTGTACAGATATTAATTTATGAGGTATTTCTATCCAATATCCTAACGGGATATCAACTCTTAACGGGTTATTCAATACGAAAATTTGATTAATTTGTAAATGTTTGATTGTTTTATTTATCGCTGCTTTCCATCAGACAGGATTTGACACAAGGTATTTTTATAGTGTGGGTTTTAGGGAAGAAGGAGGTCGGGCAGGAGCCGAGACTCTTGCCCTGCTGGACTATGCTGATCCTAGGCTCACAGGGTGCAATGTGATACAAATGACCCTACTGGTACTTGGACTCGCTAAGTGCAATGAGAGTCCGGTACGTATGCCTGCTCAGGGCTTGAAGTAGACCCGAACGTCTAGTACAACGCTATTCCTTGATTCTTCGATCACCCGAAGGTGGCCCAGCCGAAGAGGGTTACTTTTTTATCATAACTATATTTTCAGTATATCACGGTACTTTTTATTTGTCAACAATCATTCATTTACACAATGATGATATTGGATTATCCTATCTAATAAAAATAATTTGCACACATCTATATCCTTTCAAGTACTCCTATCTAATAGCAATAATTTTGACACAATTATACGATATCAGGTAACAATTGGTGTTTGATAATGATAATTGCTTCTTGGCACACAGCTTTACTGTACGAAGTATTCCTATCTGATAGAAATCATTTTTCAAACAGTTATTTTTAAGCTATAGATGAGACCCTCACAGTAACTCGGGATCAGGAGGTAGCAGTCCGTACAAGTGTTGTTTTGGGAGGTGTTGCTTCCAGGATTTGTTCAATATAGCTCGTATCATTCTTTTGCAGCTCCCTTCTAGCTTTTTCTCTAGGCGTTTTGTCAGCGTTCTTGTGGTACATCTATATAGCAGTATTGACACTACCGCTATATATATATATATATATATATATATATATATATATATATATATATATATATATAATTTTGAATACCGTCTAATAGCAACGCTTTGAGTAACGGAGAGATTATAAAGGACCATAGATTTATATTTCAGGTTTTAAACCTGCTCTGCTACATAACCAAGAGAATTTTAATATCCTAATATATATGATTCATTCTTTATACCTACATATATATATATATATATATATATTGAGAGAGAGAAAGAGAGAGAGAGAGAGAGAGAGAGAGAGAGATGGTGGAGGGAGAGAGTAGCAGAAATTGCTCCCACGTTTTAAACTTTCACCTGTGTGGTGCAAGTGGGCTTAGGCAAGTAATATCACCATCTAGCTAATGTATTTTTCAGATTCAGTCAGTTACGATCATGACTTGGATCGGTGCACATCGTGAGCTTGCTGTCGAAAGTTGTTTTTTTTTTTTTCAACTGATAAATCTATAATTGCTCCCCATAAAGCTTTTAGTGTTCATTTTACATTACATCGAAATGATACAATGATGACTTGAAAATTTTATTTTGAATATCATTCCGAGGTAAAGTGTACATATATATATATATATATATATATATATATATATGTGTGTGTGTGTATGTGTGTATGTGTGTGTGTGTGTGTGTGTGTGTAGCACATCAGTTGGTGTTATGATTAGTAAACTAATCTTGCAGACCATTAGTGGGAAGTACGATTCTCATTTGGCAACTAATAATTTTGGCCTTGTGTCAAGATGACCAATGCTTTATTGAATTACTCTCTCTCTCTCTCTCTCTCTCTCTCTCTATATATATATATATATATATATATATATATATATATATATATATATATATATGTAGTAATTGAATAAAGCTTTGATAACTGATTATATATATATATATATAATCAGTTATCATAGTTTGAAGTTGTTCCAACTATTCACCCTTCTCTTCAATCGATAGAAGCTGTGTTTTCATATAGCATAAGAAATAATCGTATCTTTTTCTTGATGATCCGCATAGCTGTTGGGTTTCCATTGCAACAGCGGTCTATTAGTATTTTTGCTACTTCTGTTTATAACAAGCGTTGTATTTTAAAATTATCATCATTTTATCGAGAATTTGAATGATTAAAACATGACATTCAGAGCGAAATTATCATTTAATTACTAATGAACTGGAAATTACTTCATTCTCGAAGTTAAAATATTCCAGTGTATTGCATAAATAAAAATCTCGCCAAAATTCTGAAGTTTTGCAGGTGTTCGAACTGATAATCATATTGATCCAGGCGCATCCGATAACGTGAACAGACGGAATTGTAAACATCACAAAGTTATTGGCTTGACTTGTTTTGGTTTCTTTGCTTAATGATATCAACTTTCGTGGGTTATTTAATGCCAAAACCATCCTTAAAACAAACAAACAAACAATAGTGGTACTATTTACCCCATAGCTGGTGGTGGGATTAAGGGTGTTCATATCTTTCCCAAATATATTAGTTCAAAAGGGAAAATAATAGCAGGACTGGAGTTCGAACTCACAACGATGTTGCAGTCCTACATTAGCCGCTACACCAAGAAAACTCCCCTTTACTGAGTTTTCGTAGGTGTTCAAACTGATGACCATTCTGCTTAAGGCACTGCTGATAACGCGAACAGATAAAACTGCAGGCTTCATAAATCGTTTCAATTAGTATTTGGGTGTATTCTGTTTCAATTTCTGCTCTCATCTCATTGACTGTTGCAGGTTTTGAGCTATAAAATTAAATAGCTAAATTAGATGTCTCATTTGCAACTACTGGGCTCCTCGGAACCAGCATGTTACAGTTGACTAACACGTAAATCACTTGGGTTTACACAGTGTCATGGGGATTATCAATGTTGGGTGTAACTGAAGAATTCTTCTTGAAAACGCAGACACTGGTTAAATTAGGTTTATATAATATAATATAATACATATACGATTATATGTAAGAGAGAGAGAGAGAGAGAGAGAGTGTGTGTGTGTGTGTGTGTGTGTGTGTGTGTGTGTGTGTGTGTGTGTGTGCGTGCGCGCGCGCATTCATGTGTAAGTAGGTATATTTGTTTTCGTTTTTTATATACTTGATAATACAATTTGCTATATCCATGAATAAAACGTGCCCAATATTGGTAATGGAGGATATGAAGGTCTAGGTTAGGATAGCGTAGACACATAGTCAATGGCACTTGGTGACAGTTCCATTCTTGCCTGCGCTAAGTCTTCGCCTGATGATCGCATTGACAAGAAACTGATAGTTACCAAGTGTCGTTGACTCTGTGTCCACGCTAACTTATATCTATCTATATATATATATCCTCATCATCAAGTCGTACTGATAGCAAGGAGTTCCCTGACTCTCTCTCTCTCTCTATCTCACACGCGTGCGCCATCCATCCCTATCATCCATTGCTCTTATCTGGTCTTCTTGACAGTATCCAGTGGCTGCACAGAGATAATGAACAGGATGCGATTAGTAAACTGTCGTCTAAATAACACAAAAATAAAAATGACATTGAAATTTCACTTTATCATAAAAACCAAAATTACATGAAAATATGTTAAAATACCATAGATTAAATTTATTCAAAGAAATCCCGATTTACTTAAACCACGGCCTCCAGACAACTTCCGAGTCTCTTACAAGTCTTCTTCATCTTTGGTGTTACACGGAGTTTTTTTTCTTTTTGGTTTATCGCTCAACCGCACCCGCCATATGCTAATTAAGGGGATTGCAATCAAGGGAGTTAGGCTGCTTGATGTAAGGAGTGATATGGTCGCAGAAATTATCTCATGGACAACATCGTGTTCTCTTGTTTGTGTGGCATACAGCAGAGTCCTGAGGTCTTCCAGTAGCCATCCTCTTAATCCAGGCCAACACTACCTCCTCCAGGCACGTATTGTGTCTGAGGCCACCCGAAACACCATGATGTGTTTGGTCTTCATCAATATAAATTGGTGTCTGCCCACAAATTGTTTGGTCTTCATCAATATGAATTGGTGTCTGCCTACAAATTGACGCCCAAATAGTCTAAAATCATTGTATTGGGCTACCGGCATAAGTGCCATGCAGTGCAGCATGCTGTTTCCTTATTTCTAGAAGAGTGCACTGCGTCATGGTGCTTACTTATCTCACAGATGGTGCCCAAATGACTTGTCTGCTGCAGAGCCGACAAAACCAGAAATAAATAAAGAGCATGTACTAAATCGATAATTTAAAATGGCAACAATTTACCCATCGCACTCTGTATGTATGTACTCTAGATAGCATCTAGTGTCCACACAGAGATGGTCGGCCAACACTGGCGTGTCCATGTGTCAAAATCCAGAAGATAACGTCGCTTATGAGTTTGTCCTTACTCCTCCAGCAAAAGAGCACCTCGAGTGGTGTAATGGTTTGCAAGCAAGACTAGCAAAGTATTACGAGTGAGTTCGAGTCCCATTGGTTGCGCCATTCATACGGACTTGTACTACTAGATGTAACACTAAAGAAAAAACTTAGTAAATTTCTACTTCTCCAGCAGTACCTCGCATGCCTTGTTCGTTTTACTTTGACGGTTTGTGAGATGGGAGTAAATTGCTGTACGGCAGCTGTTTTATGCAATTAAGTAAAGTTGGCGACCATAGTCGAAGTTGACTCGATCGCTCCCTTTTCCTTAGCTACTACAGTGAGGTGTGGAGGAGGACGCTACTCCTTTCCCCTGGATTACTCCACTTACTCACGATCCGTTCCTTTTAATGCTGAGTGTTAAGCAAGGAGGCATCAAGAATAATTTTTAAGTCTTTGGTATTACCCTTTCAAAAAATCTTCTAAAACTAGCTGATCATCAGCGATATATATAAATGACTTACAAAATGGTCTGTCAGTCGCAATAATGTCAAACGCTCTTTCAATTTTTTTATCTACATTAACATCTTTTCACCTGAATCTCGGTATTCTCGCTTTCACATATTGGTGAAATATCTGTAACACTGCAGTTTGCACTCCCTGAATACAATGAAACTACCATTGTATCATTTATAATTTGAAGTATAATATGGTTTTTATTGTTCTGACATGCAAAGAATGCAAAATATGGTTTTCATTCCGTATGCCTTGTTGTGAGGGTGAATTTGATACCCGCACACCTGGTTGTTAAGTAAGGGGCTAAAAAAGATGCCGGATTATTTGTCGGAATACTTTTGCTGTGACTAGATGTGAATACTTATACAGGCTGGGACAGAAGTAATAGTTTAGTCAATAGCAACAAGCTACTAATTAATTCCTAGTTTTGAGGTTTTTCTAGAAAATTATAAGACTGATTTTTTTCAGTTTAACAACCCGGATTAAAAATAAGCCTATCAGTATTAACCTTAAAAACATGTGAAAGCATTTTGTTCATGATAGACGGTGAGTGAGTGATTCTAACGGCGAATCGTGTTCATTACTCGTTCATATTTAGATTTTTTGTATAGTTGTTTTAAAAGGTTTTTGTGAAAGGGGTTCTTTTTTGTTTCACAGTTCTATCGAATACGATTAATTTTTAAAAGAGATCTATTCAGTTTAGTTTGATTTGGTTTGGATTGGTTTCTTTGTGTAAAGGCAACCTTCGTGGGTTTGTTTGCTTGTTCGTTTGTTTGGGTTTTATGGCATATCAACCCTTATCGGTTATTTAATGCCAAATCCATTTTTATACAAATAAACAGTTCTATTTCAAACAATTCAGTTTAACATGAGTACACAGTTTAATTGTCAAAAACATTTCTATTTCAAGCTATTCAGTTTAATCAAACAGTTCTGATTTTTAAAATGTATAAGTACATTTTTTTTCTATTTCGAACAATTCAGTTTCGCGTAGTACAGTTTCAATGTCAAAAACAGTTCTATTTTAAGCAATTCAGTTTAGCATAAGTAACCTTCGTGGGGTTATTTAATGCCAAAGTCAACTTTGTAGAAGGACAGTAGTGATACCATTTGGTAGTGGGTTCATTGCTTGAGAGAATAATAGTCCGAAAGTAAGCGTAATATATATATATATATATATATATATATATATATATATATATATATATATATATATAGCCTTCTGAAATCCACATTTTTAGCCCCAATCCAAAAATGATAATTGAAAGCAAGAAATCCAATAGACCTCTTCTAACTAAAGAGCTAGAAGTAATTTTCTTATGTTTCACCCAACCGGATCTTCACACCGTCAGAATCATAAAGTAAAGTTGGCGACCGTCCTCAAGGGTGACCCGAAGGCTCCCTTCTCAATAGCTACTACATCAAAGTGTAGGCTAGGGCGTTACTCCTTTCCCTGGATTGTTCCACTTTACACTTGATCCGTACCTTATAATGCTGAGTGTTTGCTTAGGCGGCATCAAGTACCATTTTTTAGTTTTTGTTATGACTCGACTGGGGATTGAGCCCCGGTCTCCCGGGCCATTGGCGAACATGCCACCCACTGAAACCATATAATTGTATATAGAATATTTGTATATGATAGGATTACTTAAAACGATGCAAATGTGTGCAAATTATTTCTATTTAATAAGATAAGATAAGAATTATCATTGTGTAAACAAATGATTGGAGACAAATAAAAAGTGTATTGGAACATTGAAAATATATTCATAAAAATAATCAAACATTGTTTTGTTTTGTTGTTTAATGGCATATAAACCTTCTCGGTTAATTTAATGCCAAATCCATCCTTCTACAAGAACAGTAGTGATACTATTTAACCCATAGCTCAAACATTAACAAATGAATAAATTTTCGTATCAAATATCCCATAAGAAGCTGATATCCCGTTAGGAACATAAACAAAACGAAACTATATATATAAGTATTGCTGGTGTAGTATATCTATAAGTAATTGGCCTAATGGGTAGAGTGTTCGCCAGTAGTCTGGTACACCGGGGTTCAATCCCAGGTCGAGTCATACTAATGACTCAAAAAACTGGTACTGGATGCCTCCTTGCTTAACACTCAGCATTATAAGGTGATGATCTAGGGTTAAGTGAAGCAATCCATGGAATGGAGTACCGCCTTCTCCAACTCCTCGGTGTGGTAGCTATTGAAAAAGGGAGTCTTCGGGTCACCCTCGACTAAGGTCGCCATCTTTACTTACTAACTTTATATCTATTAGTCTGAAAATTGTTACTATATCAACAGTGCATTGTCTATTGCATACCAAACAGTGCATTGTCCATACAGCATACCAAATTTCCTTAAAAGTTTTTATTAACTTTAAAATCTTTGTAAAAAAAAAAAAACCTTCATTTTTCCCACAATTTTTTTTTTCTCCGGACGATGACCTCACGTCGAAACTAGTTGAGAACAATAAAAAATAAACTTCATAAATATAATATCCCTATGTATCTTTTGTTCTTCTTAATATATATATATATATATATATATATATATATGGCGGATTAAGAAAAAAATCAGGAATATTTTAGTATAATGATAAACGATTCTACTATAAAACAAGATTAATTTTAATTTATCAAAAAGATAAACAACAGAAGATAGACATAAAACAGTAAATTGACTCAATATGGCCGGTATTTTTTAATGATTTTATCAACGCACTTTCGAGACGATTTGCATGCCTTCAAAATAAATTCTTCTGACATTCTATTCCATTCCTCCTTAATAGAAGTCTTAAACGATCCAATATTTGGATGGGAAGCATTTGTTTAGCTTTCTAAAACGCCCCATATACGGTAATCAAGGAGATTAAGGTCTGGACTCGATGAAGGCCATAAAGAAACTCCTATTATTTCGGCTATTTTTTGGGCTTAGTTTCGGCGTTAAGCGAATCATAGATTCTCTGTCGTTTCTTTTCTTGCTGACTCAAATTGGGCTAAATTTTAATGAAAAAGTGCTTGAATAATAGAGCTAATCATGAATTTTAGATTTATCACCTTTTTTTTTTTAATCTTTTTTTCAAAAATTGGTTGGTTGGTTGTTTGGGTTTTATGGTGTATCAAACTTTGAAGGTTATTTAACGCCAAATTCTGTCTATATGTATACACCTTTTTCAAAAATTAGACTAATCAGACTAAAGAAAACCTTTTAAAAAGTATTCCATATTTTGCTTCTGCACCTTGTATGTACACAAACGCATACATACACACATATATATATATATATATATATATGTGTGTGTGTGTGTGTGTGTGTGTGTGTGTGTGTGTGTGTGTGTGTGTGTGTGTGTGTGTGCGTGTGTTGTTGTTGTTGTTGTTGTTTTCAGTTTCTTTTATTATTTTTCAGTGGATTGATCATTATGTGTAAGATGGTTAAAATATCATTTTATTACCTTTGATTAATCACTTATTTTTCTGAATAAATTTGCTTCCTATCGTTGATAACTCTGTTACTAATACCCATCCCTCTAAATATATGCTTCATAATTTTCAGCACTCTTCTATTTCTGGTTTAGTCTTTTAAAAAAAAACGTTCTATCAAATCATGACGATAGAGAAGAATAAGAGTTCAGAGTAGAATTTTCTCGCAGCCCTATCAGCTTGAGCAGCAGAATACACCAACTGCTCTTCTACAGAGATAAGAATCCCCTCCCCGCCAATGAATATCCAGGATATGAAACTAAACCCTCATATAGTGAGGCACCAGTCCTGGAGCTTTGGGGTATGTGGAGTACCATTTCATTACCATTACTCTCAGGTTCACTCTGAACTCAGGGTGGGAGTATGTTAGGGTCCCATTGGTGGGTCAAATTGTATTATTTTATCATTTACTATACTTGAAACCATCGAACTTTGGCTAAACAAATAATTCATGTTAAATTATTGTGTAGCAATAGTAATAAACAAATAGAACTATCAGTGTTAAATAGCAATGCTTGAAACCATTTAACTGTGTAAAAATAAAATTATTTGTCTTAGATGGCAATACTTGAAACCATTTAATTGTGTACTAACAAATTAGTTCTAAATCGTTTTAAAATAAAGTTACCGACAAACTATTCATTTAAAAATTATTTATAATATATGTTTTATAAACAGTTGGCTTAAAATAATCATCAAAGGGTTAATTATGCTATTAAACTAAATAACCTAACCTAAACATTTCTAACCTTTTTTTTTTCTCCGCAAAAATATCGTATTTAAGAGAATGTAGGACAAGAAAATGTCTGTTCAATTCAGGAAATGCTGGTTGTATTTCTATTCAGGAAATGGTGATATGAAAGACTACATTTTGATTAAAGTAAAGCGAGCCGCTCATAAAGACGCATTTGGGAGTTGAAGTCAGCCCGCGTTCGTAGTCGGCGAGAGAGGTGAAGAAAGAAGATTAATATCTGACACAGTAAGATCACTTCAACTAAAATTATGCCATCTCAGCAGACTCGAGAGATAAGAAAACACAATGAATAAAAGCTTTCCAATTTATTTTTTTTTAGAAGATTAATCGCATCTTTTTTCTTTCTTTCCTTCTGCACAGAAGAAGCAAACGGTCCTTCACTTAGATAATCAACGGATCCTGGTCATCTTTAGCGATTGTTTCGTCAAGTTGATGTCGAGAATTGTTAGACTTTTTTTAATTCCTTCTTGTCGAAAACGTCTCAATTGTAATAAACATTTTTCTGTTACAAAAAGAAAGTTATTCTGAAAACAAATATAACTGAATAAAAAAACAAAACAAAAAACAATATAGCAATAGGTTTTTTTTAAATTCTTTAAAAAAATTACGCAAATAAAAATGCATAAGATGTATGTTCGTTCAAAATTATGAAACCATATATGGAATATATTAACGTTTAACAAGTGACTTTAAAAAGTTTTATATTCTGAGTTCCGTATTATTTTGAACAATATCAACTCATTCGGCGATACCTTTTCCAAAATCCATTGAATGTTATTATAAAAAAGATATTTAAATTTTAAAAAAAAGGTGAATTAAAAAAATTTACGAAAAATGTCCCGGATGATCAGATTATAACATGAATAAAAATGAATGATTTTATCTGAATTTTCCCTTTCATGCATTCTCTTATATATTTTTTTCTTTAAGTTTTGTTTCATAAATTTATTGTTCTGGTTGTGTTCTGCTATATTTAATTTGAGCTGTTGTATAACTTGATTTCGTGTTGTTTTCACACTGTATATCTCAAGTTTCTGATTCAACGCACTCAAACGTTGAATCATTGTAAAAATAATGACATCTATTTGAAGAAAAAGCTGTTGACTAATATGTGTATGACAAACCTAATGTATTCTTTTCTGTAGAAATTTTGTTGTTTTTGAGAGGATAGAGTTGTGCGGGTACTTATAGTGATTATTTCTTCTTTCAAATTAAAGCATTCCCTTTTCTAGCACTTCTATCTCATAGTTACTTTTTCTACTACTTCTATCCCATAATAGTTGTAACATTTGCTTAGATATTTCAAACTCTTAGCTAGGAGTCTGAAACTGAACAACTCAAAAGGTCCATTATGTCCTGGGGAAGGGACCCAGCGAGCCAAAAGTGAGAAAAGCGTTAGGGGGCGTAATTTCAAACAATAATTATGCTAATCTGCAATACAACTGATTGGCTTCATTTTTTTTTTTCATCAAAATGTCTACGCGTATAAGCAGGATATATGAATAAGTACAAAATGTAGTTAGGGTGCAATTTTCCGTTTCAGATTTTACTTAATTTCGTTTTTACCATCAGCAAATTTCCTTTTTTTTCTGTTTTCGCATTTGATGAATTTCGTTTTTTCTATTTCATATTATTGCATTGAGAAATTGTTATATATTGCACAATGAATATCGTTAAAACAGAGAAACAAAAGCAAAATTCAAAGTTTTATCACATTTGACTGGCTCATTGGCCAAGTGGGTAGAGTGTTCGCCAATGGTCCGGGAGACCTGGGTTCAATCCCATGTCGCGTCATACCAAAGACTTTTAAAATGGTACTTGATTCCACCTTGCGAAACACTCAGCAATATAAGGTACGTATCAAGGGTTAAGTGGAGCAATCCAGGGAAAAGAGTCGCGCCCTCCTCTACACCTCAGTGTTGTAGCTATTGAAAAAGGAGCCTTCAGGTCACCCTCGACTACGGTCGCTAACTTTTAACTTATCACATTTGAAAAAATAGCGGATAAAGTTTTTGTTTATTCAACAATCCGTTCTCAATTGTATTCTATGATTTTCTATTTGTGTGTTGCTTGTTATCTCGGGTACACGTTCCCAATGCTAATATGAATTAACAAATCTATTTCTTCTTAACTTAGAAAGCAAAACAAATTTCCTCGCGTTCTGTTGTTTGTGTTAGTTGTCTGTCATCAAAAAATACATTCTATGGAGGTGCCCGTGGTGTAGTCGTTATCGTCGTAGGAACTGGACACGGCGACACGAGTTCAAATCCTGGACGAGGCTGATTGCATTTCACATAGCACTAATACCCTTGGGAAAGGTATGAATCCAATTATTCTCCCTCCAGCTATGGGTAAATAGTAGGGCAGACTAGGTTCTTCAGCCTTGGTTAGGTAACTAGTCTATGAGAAGGAAAACTCTGAATTCAAACCTGTTAAACTCCGCTTAAAAATTGACCTTGTGTCATATCCTGCCCGAGCGGAGGGGTTGGGTAAATAGTATCAAAAAATACATTCTCCACACCAATATGAATTGCTTAATCTACCTCTTTTCACGTTATGAAATTTAAAAACCTTCCCGTGGAGTTACCACTCCGTCAACATAGGTCTTTGAAAAAAGCCGGCATAGATTTCACTACCGTTCTTATTAAGAATGTTCTTAATCATATATAAAATTGGGTTACTTTTCGGCTTTTGCTCTTTAAAAGAAAGTGACTGAAATATCAAAGTTCATTTTATCCTTCTCTGGAGAAAAACATGATCACAGGCGAGGGAAGAGTTAATGCCACAGAGAAGTAGATTTCTGGTCACATGTGGTCCGCGGGCCGTGTATTTGAAACATAAAGTAAAATAAAGTTGGCAACCATACTCAAGGGTGACCTGAAAGCTCCTTTTTAATAGCTACTACACCAAGGTGTAGGGGTGGGAACTACACCTTTCCCTGTATTATTCTCCTTTACCCTTGATACGTACCTTATAATGCTGAGTGTCAAGCAAGGAAGTATCAAGTACCATTTTTTGAGTTTTTGGTATGACTCAACCTGTGATTGAACCCAGTCTCTCGGGCCATTGGCGAACACTCTACCCACTCGGCCAATGCAACATACAAAGCTATTAGAGGACATAAGTAGCATAATTGTTGCAATCACTTATATATATTTCACACATTAATCGTCAAAATCGTCCTGATGATCCGTTAAGGTGAAACCTTGGTAGATTTTTTTCTAACTCAGTAGATAGATAGATAGATAGATTCCATACACTAAATATGACAATTATGGACAGAGTTTCATTTACTTATGATAAGTTGAAAGAAAAAGCTTCAATTATAAAACAGTTGTCACATTTGTGTATTCATTTTATACACAAAATGTAACAAATATTATGGGATATTGCTAGTATTTATTTGTAGTAAACTGTAGAAAAGCCTCTGTAACATAATAGTTATCATGTTCGCATATATATTTCATACAGTAATTATAACAGTTGATGTGCGAGAGAAGTAGTATTAAGTCAGTTGTATATTGTAAAAAAAACATCTAACGGCTGTTTTCATTGTAATTTGACCGTAAGTCCTCTGTCCCAAAATAATCGTTGAAGTTATAATATTTCATACACTAAATATAATAGCTGCTATAGGACAAAGGTAGTATTATTTGAGTGTTATACCTTGTAGAAAAGTCTCTGTTCCATTATAGTTGTTATCGTTTAAGTTTTGCTAAATCTGACACACAGGCCGCCAAAAGTTGCAGACAAAACCTGCTGTTCTTAAATGATCACCCATTTCCCAACCCAACAGGCTAATGGCTGTTTAACTTTAACGATCTGACGGAAATCGGTGCATTCGACATAACCTGGTCGTAAGTTCTCTGTCTCAGAATAGTTGTAGCATTTGCATATATATTTGATACCTAAAATGTAGCAATTATTATAAGACAGAGGCAGTAGTATTTTTCTTTTCTTTTCTCTTCTTTTCTTTTTTTTTATTTTACGACATTTCTACCGTTTTACGATATTTTGTGCCTTTTTACGACACTTGTCATTCTATATCACATAGCAATATTAATTTTCTCAAACATATTTTTATAACGTTTCAATCCTATTTCTTTTCTTTCACGGTTTACAGTTTTTTCTCTATAAGCCCGCAAGAGAAGAGGGGATTTATATTGTTGATAAAGTGTTCATTGTTTTAATTCTTTCCTGACGAAGCCGTCAGATTTGACCAGCTAAACATATGCTTTTGTTTATAGCCGAATCCACTGATTTGCCGTTGAGTGTTTAGGTAAATGTAACAACGATTATGAGACAAAGGATTTTTCTGTAACTTACGACAACTAAATGATATTACACCTGTTCCATAAGAAAAATTAAACTCGTAAGAACTATTATGGGACAGAAGCAGTTCTGCAACAAATAGATAATACTATCTTTGCACAGTCTATCACACAAGCTTCAGGTTGCTGTTCCTAAATTGTCTGGTTGCTGTTCCTAAATTGTCGCCTATTTTAGAAATGAAACGGTATAATCATTGCTTAACTAGGGTGAACTGACGAAAATCGGTTCTTTTAATGTGACTTGGCCATAAGCCTCTCTGATTTATTATAATTGTTACATTAAGTGTATGGAATTTGTTGGCAAATGTAGAAAGTATTATGGGACAAGCGAAGCATTAAGCATCAAATTTCCTTTTTCGGGCATTATCCTACCAGGTGTGCTAACTTTTCTCGATAGCTAATAAATTGAATTCAAATTTGTGTATAAAGTTAAAGATAAATTTCATCCGAAAAAAGTTTCTTAAATAACAGATGTTGGTCGCTGGTTTTCTTTTTAAGTTCGTTAAAAAGAAACAACATTGTCCGAACAAAAGTGAATTGCTAATGAAACTACATTGTTAAAAACAAACAAAAAGCAAAGCAAAAAAAAAAAAAAACTAAATAACAAAAACAACGAAACAAAAAACAAAACAAACCAACAATAATAATAATAATAACAACAAAAACAACCCTCATTTTGTTTGTGGTATATTAAGTGATTTTTACCATAATAATAATAATAATAATAATCAGGCGATCTTTTCGTTTAGATAAAGGAAGTTGCATATTAATTTCTCTAAACAAGTTAAACCTAGCCTAATACCATTAAATAATTTTGGATGGATAGAAAATACAAATTATAGCCCTAACTCTAATATAATTGATCAAATGTTAAAACCAGCTATCAAAACATGGCACAAGAATAATCTTTTTAACACATATTTACAAGCGTTTGCTTTATGTCGACGTTTTGTTGACAATTTTTGGATTAACATTGTAACAGTGATAAATAAATAATATAAATATTGAATGTTAGATATTAACAAAAAAACTATATAATGGTATGAATTTATGTTAATATAAGTAAATAATAATAATTGTTATTGAATAATAATGAATAATTAAGAATTAACAAAAACGCGCACCTTTTTAAACAGAAAAAGTGTCAATTTTTAAAAGTTCACAAAAAGTTGACTAATTCAAGGATTTTAGTAAAATTTTCTTTTATTAAGTAATCAAAGAAGATGATGTCTACTTTAAAAGAAATTTATATTCAAAATTTCGGAGTCAACTGACTTTCTTATTAAGGTGTCAACCACCACAATTTACCAATTTGAATATTTTTCAAATTAATATGCAAGTGAATAGTTTTCACATTTTTAAAAAGATAATTCATTAGTTAAACCTATTTTTTCATCTTAAAAAAGATCATGTGTTTTTCCGTTTTATTCTTTATTGTTTTTTGTTTGGTTGTTTTTTTTTTTCGGTGGGTGGTGTTGTTTTTGTTTTATTTTTTGTTTTGTTTTGGGAGATTTAAAATAAAAGTCAATATTGCTCTTCTTGATAGTTTTCCTTCTTTTTTTTTTTTTAGAAATTAACAATCTTTTTTTTTTCTTAATTCTTTCACTGTATGTAAGAGATTGCGGTTTTTTCTAATTCAAATATACCAGCGTTGAATACATAAATATGAGTAAAATGATGAAAAAGGTGCAAGTATTTTTAATTTTTTTTTTTTTTTTTTTTTTTTCGCGTGTGGTTTTTCAATGGACAACCTTTTTGGTATGGAAGTTTGTTTGCATTATAAATCCTTTAAGGGGAAATAACTCTCTTTAAGTGACTGAGTGATGAGACAAGTTTATCGTCTGCTGCGAAAAAATTGTCTTTGAACCGTTTTTGTAAATTTTTTCATTTTTTGTTGTTTTTTTTTTTTTTTGCTTTTTGTTTTTTGCTTGTTTGTTTTTTTTTTTTTTGGTCTTTTATTATTTTTTTATTCAAAAATACTTATCTTTCAATTTTTTCTAAAAGTACTTTCTTTCTTTTTTTAATTTTTTTTTTCTTATGTTTTTCCCTTTTTCCAAGAAATACGCTCCTTTTTCAAAATTTAATTTAGAAGGAGGTGTAATCTTCAAAGATAAGACTCAAAATGCAATATTTATTATTACTCTTGTGATCTCCATACCTCAGAATGCTAAGGTGATATAATTTACGTCAGCCAATGAATCGCCAATTAATGTAAACAAAATACAGAAACTGACCAATTACCAAACCAGATTTTGGTTCTATTTGATGAAAGTCGGGGTTTTTTTTTGTTGTTTTTTTTTTTTTTTTTCGAGTGAAATTTGGCATTGTTTCTTTCTAACAAAAAAAAGTTAAATATTAACAGCGATCTTTTTATAGTTTTGATTTTTTTTTCAATATGTGCTGACGAAGTTTCCGCCGAAAAATAGTAACAGTATGCATAATAATAAATAGTAATATAAATAGATAATGATATATGTTGCATATTAAATAGCTACTTAGTTTTAATATGGGATCAGTGGCCTAAAATACAGTGGTAGCGTCAATGTTAGGCCAAAAAACTAAGATAAAAAAACTTTTTAAATATATACAATTAATAATAAATAAATAAAATTCCAAGTCACAATATTTTCCAGCCGAGGCAATACTGTTAGGAACCTGGACAATTTTTTTTTCTGACTTGGTTACGTCAGTGATTAAATAGTGTTGTTTTAATTTCTTGAACTGATACTTTCTATCCATCCATAAGAATTTTGTGGTGATCTTTTCCCCAGTCAACTTGATCTGCAACTTCCGGTGACCAATACCAAAAGATCGCCGATAAGTATATAAGATACCAATGCATATTCTTTGTTAAAATTTATCATGAAAAACGAGAGAAAAAAATGGAGATAGTAGTCAAATGTTAGAACAATCTCATTCAACCAAAGTGTCGCCTCTGTTCCAGAATGAGACAACATCGTAGATTAAATGATAATTGCAAGTAATTTCGAACAGTGGTGTCTCATAATCTGAATGTTACAGCAAGCAATATTATTCTTTATATAATTTTGTTGAAAACAACCTTCTTAAAATGTAAAGAATGGTTCGGCCAATCGAAATAACAAACGAAGCCGTAGAACATTTTCTTTTTGAGTAATGTTCGCCTTTTATAAATCTTATCTTTTTTTTTTTTTTTTTTTTTTTATTTAGATAAGGTCTTTTTCATTCGCACAATCAATCATTGTTTTTGAGTGGTTCGATTTTTTCTTTCTTTCTTTCTTTCTTTCTTTCTTCGGTCAGACATTTTTTCTCATTATCTCTTTTTCATCCTACTATTTCAGCTTATCGCACTTTCTTTCATTTTCACTGCTCTCCTTTTAATCACTTATTTCAATTTTTCTTAGGCACTTTATCATACATCTCTTTTGTTCGACTCAGTTTCTCTCTGATTTTTCAAGCTTTTTAAATCTCTCTCTCTCTCTATCTATCTATCTATCTATCTATCAATATATGCACACACACACACACACACACACACATATATATATATATATATATATATAACGCTTCCCATCGACGAAGATCAGAATACACTGACCGTATTCCCTATAAAGGAGTAAAAACCCCAGCCCACTAAAAATGGGGTATACCTTCTATAAGTTAAATCGGTTTGTTTAAAAATTATTCGGATTCGATAGGACAGATTGCAAAAAAAACTTAAGAAACAAGTACACAAAAAATATTAATATGAACATACAATGAATGCAATCCTCTGACCTCTCAGTATAAAATAACCCTTGACGGGTTGACATATCGTTAAAATCAATCAATCGATCTATCATGCAAACATTTTTATAAAACTCTTTTCTGGTGTTGATTATGATCATCTTGACATCACAGAAACTCGTTCTTAAATTGTTACAAGGTTTACAAACTTAATGGAACCAAAAAGAATATATATTTCTAACTGTATTTACTATGTAATATCAAGTTCTCGCGGTCGATGAGCGCTAGTCTTTTGTCGCCCATCTCTTTTACTTATCTCAGAAATCACCGGCAAAAAAGAGCGGGAATACTCAGCCATGCCTACAGTGACGCGATTCTCTATCTTTCGACCAATGTGATCTAATAAAGCCCGTACTACACCCCCTCCACTGCTACTACCACTCTCCTTACCTTTAGGCTTGTCTCCTCCTCCCTCCCTCCCTTTATCTCTTCCTCTTTCTTTCTCTCCTTCTATCGATCCTCCTCCTTCAGCTCTTCCTCCAACTGCATTTTCCTCTTCTTGTATCTTTTGCTTTCCGGCTCCCGCCATACAAATAAGTTCTCCTCTTTCTCCTTCTCTTTCTCCACCTCTCACCAGTTCTCTTTCTTCCATCATTCCTTCTCGGCTTCCTATTTCTTTTCCCGCACCGGATGTACTCGCCGTTCCCTCTGTCCCTCCCATCAACTGTGCCGCGCCCTCTCTTACATCGCTCGCAATAGCTTCACCCACCCATTCTCTATCTCTCGGCGCTCCTCTTTCTTTCCCATCTGGGACTCTCGTTTCAAACTCACCCGCTCTTTCTGTCTCTATAGAGTCACCTTTCATCCATTCATTCACTGGTTCCCCAGTTTCGATCACAGGCGTCTGATTTCCGTCACCTCCAACTTTCTTCTCGTCTTCTTCATGTTTTTTGTCACCACCGTAATGTTCGGTACTGTCACCTAAAATAATACTGTCTTTTGTCGGCTTGAAGACTCTTGCCAAATTTCTGTTTTCTGCGACAGCGCTTACCACATTGCTAGAATTATCTAGCACCATTGTCTCTCCAACACCGGCACTAACGCCGCTAAAAACACAACTGCTACAACTACTACTGCTGCTTCTACTGCTACCACCATTGACAGCACTGCTTCCGTAACTACTTGTACTACTGTTAATAACACTACTACTGCTGCTGCTTCCGCTATCACTGTTTCTTTTGTCGTTGGTTTTGTTGACCTCAGCCAGACTAACTGGACTTCTACGGCCATTGGCGGTAAAAAAGCTCCAATCGTTAACTGGTGTCCGGGCTCCTTCTTCTTCGTCGTCACTGGTATGAATACTCTGTCGCCCTTTCCAAAGCCGAACGTTTCTTTGAAGAATTTCCTCATAGGATTTGTCACTACCCTCCATCCACTCCTGACTACTTTCCATCCCATACGAGCGGCTGCTGGTCAAGATCGACACAGAATGAGGCCGATGACGAAGCTGGACACGGGAAAAATTCGGTGGCCAGCTTTGGTCCATTGTGTCGTTGCTGTCCAGTGAAATTGGCGGATCTACAAAATAAATAAATCAATGAATAAATAAATCGAATTCAAAAAAGATTTAATCAGATTAACAAAGGAACAAAACATTGGCTTTAGAGCGATTTATTTAAGCAGACTCATCATTATCCTCAAGGCGTTCTGACAACACAGACTCTCTCTCTCTCTCTCTCTCTCTCTCTCTCTCTCTCTCTCTCTCTCTCTCCATCGGTCCCTACCGGTCAACAATCTTAGCAAGTCCTTTAGACAGCATCCAGTGTCCACACTGAAATGTAAATGTTAGTTTTTGCGAGTCGGCCCGCCCAGGTGTGCCCATGCGTCCATAGAAAAAAGACGTTAATGAGTTTCTCCTTATTTTATTCAGCAGTACCTTACTCATCTTACTTGGATGGCTTGTGAGATGGGAGTTTTTGGTCACAGTACTGCTGTTTTGTGGGGTGCTGCTTCAAGGATTTACTCAAAACAGCACGTAACATCAATCCGCAATGCCCATACAGTTTTTTTTCCATGCGGTTCATTAAAGCCCAGGTGGTGCAGCCATACAATAGTTCTAACATTGGTAACTTATCTGCCAAGTAATTCTTTGGGATTATTGTCGGAAGCTATGGCAAGTTTCTTATCCATACATAAATTACAATATTTATCCTCTGTTTTATATTTTTGGCATTTTTTTTATTATCTCCCATTTTAATATAGGATCTATACCTAGATTCTTTTTAATTTTCCACACATAGTTAGATAAACAAGTTCTATGTCTACATACTTCGTGTGCAAAACTACTTCTGTTATTGTAATATCTTTTTTAAGGGGTCCTGTGTGGAACCTAAATATACCGTTTTAACATTTCTACTAACGTTAC
Source organism: Sepioteuthis lessoniana (assembly GCA_963585895.1). NCBI lineage: Eukaryota > Metazoa > Mollusca > Cephalopoda > Myopsida > Loliginidae > Sepioteuthis > Sepioteuthis lessoniana. The sequence goes on from OY757910.1 coordinate 78,036,703, forward strand.
TATCGTTAGGTCCACGACAATGTACCTCCACCTTATACGCTATACCCTCAAATTGACACTTCTCATTTATATATACTTTATATATAGATTATTTATATATACAGGGTGGAACGATAACATTGTCATCCTAAACAACACTAAAACATTGTCATCCTAAAACAACACTTTAGCTTTATTTTAAAACTTTTATTGAAAAAAATCAATTCAGGTAACTTGATTATGTATTAGGGCTAACATCTATTCAGTGTAGCCGCCTTCAGCCTCAATCATCACCTCGATACAAATCCGGAACTGGGAGCATGCCTTTTCCACAAGCGCCGGCGGGAGCTCGGCGGATAGCGGCGATCAGGCTGGCTTTGGTATTGTGGGAGGTCATTTTGGTGATGTTCTCGACGTATGACCAAACAAAGTAGTCCAGCGGGTTCAGGTCGTAGGAGAAGGGGGGCCAGTGAGAGAAGGGTACAAAGTCGTAGCACTCCTTCTGGAGCCAAGCCTGGGTCTCTTTGGACTTGTATGCCGGCACCGAGTCCTGCTGCCACACCCAGGGTCTGCCACCGGCCACCTGATTGCACCAGGGGATCACCACACTCTTCAGCACATCCAGGTACAATTTGGTGTGTGACTTTCAAGCCGACTTCGAAGATGTGAGGTGGCATGATGTGGCCCTCACTTGAAACCACACTAAAGACCATAACCGTGGCCGGAAACTGTTTTCATCACCCTATTTCACGTCCCTGTTATTCGTGGCAATCCAGATTTGCATTTTGAGGGTGCTGGCAATGGTCCTGTTGTCATAACTTGGATCGGTAGAGAGCATGATTTGTTCTGCGGCGCATCTCCGATCTCGCTCGTTGAACATTGTGTCACTTTCAGACATGATAGAATGCTCCTATCGCTCTTGAGATTTATACACAACTGGCCAACTAGTAGATGGTCTGCAACAAAAAAAGAAAACCGGTTTTCATCAAACGGAAATGGAATCATGTCGTCTTTTCTATTTTATCGTTCCACACTGTATAAAGTATTTATATACATATGTTCTATTCATACATACATATATATATATATATATATATATATATATATATATACCTCAAGAACAGCATAACTTTTAATGCTATCAGGAATATTAAAATTCTAAAATACTTAAAGCTGCCAAGCATTCAACATTCACTGGACAACCTACGTAAATTCTGTAGGAAGAAATCCCAACATTTACATCTCACTCTACATAGATAGAAGAAGAAAAATAACAATACTATCACAACATGCACTCTAGCCAACTGCCCAAATAAGAGATCCAAATATATGCCAAAATAATTACACTATTTATCGTTTAATTTACTTAAAATACCATAATTCTTATATAGGAAGATGCACCCCCACATTAGAATTAAAGAACACCTCAACACACGTGCATCCTCATTCCATAAACATTTAATTAAATGCAAAAATGATGATAATTTTTCCATTAAAATAAAAGCAATAGTACGTAAGTTTGGTAATCTCAGAATTAAGGAAGCTTTATTTATAGCTAAGTTACACCCTCAGATTAACAGTGGTTAGAATTAAATACTGAATATACCATTAATTAACATGCACATTTTTAATACTTATCTAAGTTTTTAAAAAATAAAATAGAATAAAAATAAAAAGTAAAAATCGAATGAAATAAAGTAAAATGAAATTAATTAGGACAATTAAAGTCACGTACTGCTCCGACACTGCAACGCAGTCTATAATCAAAATCCGATAGACAGATGGATGAAGGGATGCATCCTCCCCTTTCCCAAAAAAAGGCGACCTCGGATTAGCCAAGAACTACCTAGGTATAACACTTACATCCATAGCAGCCAAAATTGACAATGCCCTACTACGAAACCGCATAGAACCCAAAATCGACAACATCCTTAGGAAAAACCAAAATGGCTTCCGAAGAAATAGATCCACAACCTCACAGATATTGACCATCCGTAGAATCCTTGAAGGCGTACGGGCAAAAAATCTACAGGCGACATTACTATTTGTCGACTTAACCAAGGCCTTCGATTTCATTCACAGAGGGAAGATGGAACAAATCCTACTAGCATACGGTCTACCAAAAGAAACCGTAGCAGCAATAACGATTCTCTACAAAAACACCAAAGTGAAAGTACGTTCACCGGATGGAGACACAGAATACTTCGACATTGTAGCAGGAGTACTACGAGGGGACACGCTAGCCCCATACCTCTTTATCTACGTGCTTAGAACATCGATTGATAAAATCAGAGAAAACGGCTTCGAGCTGACAAAGAAAAGAAGCAGAAGGTACCCCGCAAAAACAATTACCGACGTCGACTACGCCGATGACATGGCCCAACCAGGCCGAAACCCTACTACATAGTTTTGAACGAGCAGCCGCAGGCATTGGCCTCCGTGTCAATGCACACAAAACTGAATATATGTGCTATAATCAAACAGGCGACATTTCCACTCTAGACGGAACCTCTCTGAAACTGGTAGACAAGTTCACCTACCTAGGTAACAGGGTCTCATCAACCGAAAAAGACATCGACACACAGCTAACGAAGGCATGGACAGATATCGATATGCTATCGATCATATGGAGATCTGACCTGACTGATAAAATGAAACGCAGTTTCTTCCAGGCAGCGGTCGTATCGATACTGCTGTATGAATGCACTACTTGGACGCCAACTAAACGGCTGGAGAAGAAGCTGGACGGCAATTACACAAGAATGTTGCGAGCAATATTGAACAAGTCCTGTCGGCAACACCCGACAAGGCACCAACTATACGGACACCTGCCTCCCATCACGAAAACTATCCAAGTTAGACGAACCAGACATGCAGGACACTTATAGAGAAGCAGGGACGAGCTCATAAGTGATGTACTCCAATGGACCCCCACATATGGCCGAGTAAAAGCATGACGACCGGCTCGAACATACATACAGCAGCTATGTGAGGATACGGGATGTAGCCCTAAAGACCTGCTGGAGGCGATGAACGATAGGGAGAAGTGGCGAGAGAGTGTCAGGGATATCCGTGCTGGCAGCACAACATGATGATGATGATGATGAAAGTCACGTCTATTCCACATGGCGTTTAAGCAGCCTACGTGTCACCATGGTTATAACACCCAACATGGCGTTCTAACACCCCACATGACACCATGTTTACAACGTTAAAACAATTGAACCTCCAATATTGTGTTCCTTTATTAAAACAGAAATCTCTGGTGATAAAGTTATACTTTAAAAATAACTAGACTCAAATATTTATCATTTCGTATTGTAATAGCCCTCTGAATTAATACAATATATATATATATATATATATATATATATATATATATATAAGCGTAGCCGTACCCACATTCTTATCAATGACCAACGAAGGTTGAAAGTACAGGTTCTCGTGTTACTACATCAGAGATTTCGGACAATTATTAACAAGCCTTCCTCCTAAGTTGCAACCTCTCACTTGCAAATATATAAAAGCTAATAAAAACTCAATTGCAAATTCATATAAGTCATTTTTAAATAATATATGCCTTCAATATATATATATATATATATATATATATATATATACTAGTACTTGAACAAGCAAACAATTTTGCTTCTAATTACATTATTTTCAAAGTTAAAATCTGGTACATTGCAGAAAACGTATTGAACTTTTTTACAATGAATATTAGAAGCCATTCAGTTATGTTTTGTTGTTCTGAATGCTAAATTGATCCTAACACAAATAAACAATCAGAAAATCTGCTTTTATTACCAAAGATTGCAGGGGTCATTTTTCGTTGGTAGTGTAGAGTAACTTAAGTCGCTGGGTTGGATGTATTCAGGGGTCTCGAAAGTAAAAATAAGTTACGAAAAGTTTTTAAGAAAATAGGCAGAGGTTGCCACTTGTTGCCATGAGACTAAAAAACAATCGGCACGCTGTACTCAAAAAACACTCCCGTTTCATTCCAAATGCTACATTTCATTTTGTAAAAGCTTAGTTTGTAGATAACATTTTTAAACGAACCAGAGCTCATTATTTGTACATTGTTAAATGGTTGTACATTTGCTTTTTACGTCAATAATTTGTGGGTAATCCTATTTTAAAATAAGTCAGAGCTAATTTGTTTACACACAAGTATTACTTTTGCTTGCACTTAATTAAATGATTCCAAGTATTCTAACACGAATAGTTCTATTTAGTATTAATCCTTTGTTTACACTCGCTTAAATGATTTCAAATATCGCAGTCTAAAAACTAAATAGTTTTATATGCACACACTTAAATGGTTTTAATCATCGCTATGTAACATTAACATTTTAATCTCGGCAAACAGTTAAAGAGTTTCAAGTATTGTTATTCAACTCTAATAATTCAATTCAGTATTACTCATTCGTTAGCACACAGCTAAATTGTTCCAAGTATTGCAACGTATCACTAATATTCAATTAAACATCTGTCATTTCTTTACTTACGGTTTAAATATAAAACAGTTTTACACGAACTCTATTAGGTGCTACCACTTCGGATTAGAGAGGATCTGGGAGCAATCACAATGAAGAGGTGTCGTTGTATAGCCACATAATACATATGCAACTATACACGGAAACATAGTTAACAATAATGACGAACGAACACACTTCTTTAGAAAAATATACCTCTCATACTTTATTCTCGAAAGGGTTGCGAAAGGGATTATGTTGGTTATGTGTGAGAGGTGAGTTGGAGACGGAACAGACTGCCACATATTGACCCCAAGTTCCACTGACTATAGCAGCACTTCTTCCTCATTCTGTTTGGCTGCTCAACCGGGGTTCTGAGGGCCCAAACCCTCTGTCTGGCGCTGGCTCTCACTACGGCATCTTGTCCCCAACTGCGACTGGAACTCGAACTGTGTCTGCAACTCGAACTGAACTCCTGTCTGCCTCGAACTCCAACTGACTCAAGCCGTCTGTGACACCTGGTTATATAATTGTTTGACATACACTTGCTTCTTGTGGGCTTCGCATCTTCACCGAATTCAACCCGTCCACAGGTCAAGGTGATATTCCGATATCTTCGACCGGATGCACCTGTTTCTTGATTGACGGCTCGCTCGAATGTCAATATGTTACAGTGATCATATTCCTCAAAGCTCCAGCGCTGGGGACTTACCATCGGATGGTTTAGTGTCATATTTAGGACAGTCTTTGAAGAGGTACAGTAGTTGTATTGTACAGCCCTTTTATCGAGAAAAATAGTCCCTCTTTCATTTATAAATCCTTGTTCACTCTAACAGGCGGTAAGTAACAATTTCCATCAAGCCTTAGGTAGTAATTTTTTGTCAACCAACGTGTTTTTAACTTTTTCTCATCGTTGTCTCGGCTAAGATTGAAACCATGACTTGTCCTTGTAAACCCCTCCTCTGCACATCCGCTATAGTCGGGTGCTGTGAATGTTGGTGGAGGCTGTAACGTAACACTACGAAGGAAAATTAAAACGAAGAATTAAAAAGAAGAGAAGGATCTAATATATAAGGAAATCTATATATGATTTCAAATATTCATTCTGCAAGGGCGTCTTGGCTAAAGCACTGGACTGTGGCATCGAAGAAAGCGAGTTCGAATTCTAGTCTCGCTGTTAAGTTCTCTTTCAGACTATTACTTTTCAGGAAGGCATGAACCCTATTATGTCCCCCAGCTATGAGTTAAAAAGTAACACTACTGTTCTTCTAAAAGGATGGCTTTGGTATCAAATAACCCACGAAGGTTGATATGCCATTGAAAAAAGAAACCAAATCATCCTGCCACACAACATATTTAACCGATCGTCTCTCAAGTTTCTTTAATAATAAAAACAAAAAAAATCTAGTGCTTATAATCTTTCAGCAACATTTCGTATAGAAAAGCATTGTAAATAATATCATAATAATTTATTATTATAATAATCTATTATTATAATAATTTTTTAAAAAGCCATTACCATATCAGGAGTTGATCGGACTACTGAACACATCCAATAAGAACAATAGAAAGAACAAGTTTAATAGGGCGAATAATCTTTGAATATTATGGAGGTTCATTGCTGTTTTGTTTTATTTTCAATTTTTTATTTTCTATTTTTAGATTTTAGAAATTAACTTTTACTTTTTCCGGACAAGAATACGGACGATTAACTCAACGTATGTAATAAAAAATACCTACTCCAATCCCCACCTATTCAATAACAACTTTGAAAAAAAATCCCATTTGTGGTAGTCAACACAATAAATCTATTCTTTATAGATACCTTATATATATCTAAGATACATATTAATATATATATTTATATATATATTCATATATTTCTTTAAGTATATCTACTTTAAGTATATCTACTTTATATATATTATTTGATATATTGTTTATATGTATAATAAATATATACTTTATAAATATATTGTTTCCATATACTCTATATAAACTTTACATCTATACTTTTCATATGAATATTATGTATTACTTATATACTTTATGAACAAATACTTTATAAATATATTTCATATATATATATATATATATATATATATATATATATATATAGTAAGTAAAGTTAGCGACCATAGTCGAGGGTGACCCGAAGGCTCCCTTTTCGATAGCTACTACACCAAGGTGTAGGGGAGGGCGCTACTCCATTCCCAGGATTGCTCCACTTTACCCTTGAACCGTACCTTATAATGCTGAGTGTTAAGCAAGGTGGTATCAAGTACCATTTTTAAAGTCTTTGGTATGACTCAACCTGGGATTGAACCCAGGTCTCCCGGGCCATTGGCGAACACTCTAACCGCTGGGCCATATATATATATATATAAATGTATATTCTCTCTCTCTCTCTCTCTCTCTCTCTCTATATATATATATATATATATATATATATATATATATATATATATATATATATATATATATATATATATATATAGCGTGCAATGAGTAAACTGTCGCCATTTTAAATAATCAATTTTGTGCATTCAATTTGTTTCATGTTTTGTCTTCTGCACAGCAAACAAATGTCAATTGGGCACTGTCTGTTAGAACAACGACATGACACAGTTCTCTCCTCCAAAAATTTGGAAACAGCATACTTCAATGCTTAGCAGTTCTGATGGAAACTCAATTATGTAGATTTCAAAGGATTCGAAAAAACTTGGTTGAGTCCACTTGGGATTACGAAGGTACAGCACTTCGGCATCTCACTCTGATCATTCTGTTAAAAAAAGAACACTCGAATCTTTTGAAGATCTCAGTGAGTCAATCCCATAGTTATTGGAGCGTTTTATAGGTTTTGTTTGGTTTGGTTTGGTTTGGTTTTATGGTATATCAACCATTATTGGTTATTTAAATTCCAAATTTACATTCATACTAAACATATGATTTTTAAATACATTTTGTCGATACGCACAGTTACATGATTGAACAGTTATATTTCTAACTATTCAATCTAGTATAAATCAACAACGTTAAATGGTTCCAAGTATTGCTATGCGTCATTAACAATTCAACTAAACATCAGTCATTTGTTTATAGTAAGTTATTTCAAACAATTCAATTTAGCATAAGTCATTTGTTTATAGACTGTTATTTCAAACAATTCAATTTAGCATAAATCATTTGTTTATAGACTGTTATTTCAAACAATTCAATTTAGCATAAGTCATTTGTTTGCACTCAGTTTAAATGTCAAACAATTCTATTTGCTCCATAACTTAGATTAGACCTTATCTAATGTTACCACACCAGGCCAGAGAGCAATTGGGAGCGATAGCAATGAAGGGGTACTCTGGATTCCCCAAAGCTCCAACATTACTAGAGCCTCACAAACAGATTACTTAGTATTATAATCAGAACACCCATTGGTGGGGATGTCTTACTCCTCTGTAGAGATGCAGTCGGTGTATTCTACTTCCCCAGGTGACTAGGCTTGGGAGTGTCTGAATTTCTCATTATGCAGGTAATATATGCAAATATTCGGTGTGAGAAAGAGCCAATTTTTATCATAGACCATGAAGGGCAAGAAGACGCACTCCGCTGAAATATTTTTCAACAAATTCAATCGTCCCCTCCGACCGAACATCCATTTCTTCATCTTGCGTTAGCCTGCTCTTTCTGCACAAGATGTTCCTATAGTCACTGAAAAGCAAATTCCCAGTCCACATCATGGCATTTTGAGCGATCCCTAGACGTGGTAACATTATGCTCCCATTCATCTTTAAGAGCCAAGAGGAAGCAGTGCTTACCTGGATCGCGAGGGTGACTGCTGGAAGATCCTGAGTCTGGCAACGGAACTTTGCACCATGCCATACAATAGGAGAACCTTGTTTTGGCCTTGAGGGAATTTCTTCTTCATCCCTAAATCTGGCCACCTTACCCCTTGATCACCATCCTTTTTATTATTATGTGTGGGTCGCAGTTGAGCAGGAGACCGAGAAAACTCCCAGCCCTAAAAGGATGAACTGAAGGCAAGCACAATGGCTGCATGTACCTATTTAAACAAGGTTTCATTTGGAAAGGCTTGCAGGAGATTCTGAAGTCTTCTGGAGGTCGTAATTGAAGGTAAAAACAAATTTTTGAATAAATTTAATGTATAATATTTCAAGATATTTTCAAGTAATTTTAGTAAATATAACAGAGAAAGTGAGTCACCAGAATTATTTTAACTTTTGTATAACTCAGACAACAATCTATCGATCGAACTATGCATATACTTTATTTTATGAATATATATATACTTTATAGATATTTACTTTCTATATACGTTATATTATATATATACTTAATGTATACCTGAACGGATGTATGTAAACAATAGTAATTGTGATTCATAACCGTTTAAAATTTACTTCGGAGCTAATCGCTCCTCGTGGCTGAATCGTTAGAAGCTTTCGCTTAGCGTCTGAGTCAACCGGGTTTCGATCCCACCTACGGGAAGCTACTGTCTAGCCACACTAATGAGTTCTGGTTGAATGAAACAGATCTGTCTGTGGATGACTATATATATATATATGTGTGTGTATCCTTGATAAATACATTTTATATATACATGCATATACATACATTTTGTTCATATCCATAGTTTGCACACACACACACACACACATATATATATATATATAATAAGTAAGTTTCTGTTCTCTTAAATACTCGCTCGAACAATTTTGCTTTTAATTGCCTGGTTTTGAGAGTTAAAAACTGGAACATTACGGAAAATGAACCGAACGCTAAATTGATCCCAACTCAAATAAACAAGTTTAAAAACTGTTTTTGTGACTAAAGATTGCTGGGGCTATTAAAGATTTTTTTAAGCAAGTAGCGGGTAAGGGCTGGGGATTATGTTTCTGGATCGGCAAGTCTTTTAAATAGCCTAAGCGTGTTCTCTTTTTTTTTAATCTTCTTGATCGATTATGAACAAAATTTTAGAATCATTAAAGAAAAAACATTTCTTTTCAAATTTTATTTGACTAAAAAAAATTTTTAATCAAAAATCATGAATGAATGTTAGGCTAATATCAATAAAATGTGTTTCTTCCAGCGTCATATTTTAACTCTAAAAAATAAGCGAGTACAAGTAAAATGTTCGTTTGCACAAACACTTACGAGCATTAGGAGCAGTGGCATATATATATATATATATATATAGAGAGAGAGAGAGAGAGATAGAGAGAGAGAGAGAGAGAGAGGGAGAGAGCATTAGGAGCAATGGCTTATATATATATATATATATATATATATATATATATATATATATATATTGAGTATTTGTGTACGCGTGCATGTGTGTGTATGTGTGGTGATGGTGCAACAAGAAAAGATAGTTTTGAAAATCAGATGGACATGTTCCGTCAAAGTTCTAACTTCATCAAAATTATTTGCATGAAATCATTTGCATTCTAATGATTCTTGATCTCTAGCGAGACACATGAATCTAATTTACCAACATCATTTTACCTTTCCAACGGATGTCATTCAAAACTTTACTAATATATATATATATATATATATATATATATATATATATATATAATTCGTAAAAAAAAATTCTGTTGGCTGTCGTGACACTTGAAACTTAGAGTAATAGGAGAAATAACGAGAAACTATATATATATATATATATATATATCACAAATTTTCAGATTATTTAATTATAAAAAGTTGTAATTACTTAATAACCAGGCTCTTTCGTCTTTTTCGAAGTAGATCTTTTGGGTTTGTATACAGTAATCTCACAAATTTATGACTAGTTATTCAAGTTCCCTGCTTTTGATACCACATACCTACAACTATACATACATATGGGTGTGTGTATGCGTGTTTGTGTGTTTCTATCTTTCTGTCTCTTTCTTTCTTTATACATATATCTATATGTGTGTGTGTGTGGTCAATAAGTCCTTAGGCAAGTATTTTTTAGCCAAACAGTATAAAGGGTCAAAAGTTAATGTGATTACCAAAGATTAAATAAATCCTTTTAGTTCCGTGATAACCCTTTAAGCAACAAACACACACACACACACACACACACACACACACACACACACACACACACACACTCGTTATAACTCCCACTTCTGTGACTCACACAAGCAAACGCACGCGCGTATGTACGTTGAATGGCCCAGAATTTAAAAGTAATAGTTTTATTTTCATTTTCAATCTTGAGGCCAATCAAAGGTCTGGTAAAGTAACTGAAGAAGAGTGTGTTTTTTGGTCGAAATGCTCTTTTCCCTGCTACAATCGCACTATTACGCTCGCTTTCAGACCTATACCCTTGAGAAAAGTATGAACCCCTTATTCCCTCAGGTGCGGGTTAAATAGTATCACTGCTGTTCTTCTACAAGGATGGCTTTGGCATTAAATAACCCACGAAGTTTGATATGCCATTGAAAAGAAAGAAACCCATTTTTGCCTAACTTAGGATACTAATACTATTTACCAACCCCTCCGCTCGGGCAGGATATGACACAAGGTCAGTTTTTTAAGCGGAGTTTAACAGGTTTGAATTCAGAGTTTTTTCCTTCTCCTAGACTAGTTGCCTAACCAAGGCTGAAGAACCTAGTCTGTCCTACTATTTACCCATAGCTGGAGGGAGAATAATTGGTCTGGTAAAGTAACTGAAGGGTATTAGTGCTATGTGAAATGCAATCAGTCTCGTCCAGGATTTGAACTCGTGTCGCCGTGTCCATTTCCTACGACGATAACGACTACACCACGGGCAACTTAGGATACTGATGACGAGATATTTTGTCTGGGCCTCAAGTGGATGGATTCAGAGAAGTAGGTTCGTATACTTCCCAAGATCGCTAATGCAAAGTGAAGTCATCGGCCAGAATTCGAACACGATTCATCAATTTCTTGTTCTGTGGCAATAATTGTTACACTACCTAAAATTCTGACGGCAATATTGATATCTATTTTATTATATCTTCAGGATACTTTCCGAGGGTCACGTTTTAAATTATTAAGTGTTCCGTCAACATTTTAAAAGTCCATTTACAAAGTACCAAAAGATATTTATTATAAAAATGCACCCTGTAATTCAATGTGGGCGTCCCTACCTTCTCTTATATAGAAGAAAATAGTCAATATTTTTCATACGTAAGGATACTTTTAGTATCTATCTGAACATAGCTTTATATTTTTCGATAAACATCAAAAATATCCCAAAATATATATTGTGAAGGCCGCAAAATTAAATTTTTCTTGTTGTTCCGATTGTTCTGCTAGCTTGGGCTGTAGAATACGCTGACGGGGTAAGACCTCAACACACACGAATATATCAACGAATGTCCTAGGTATAACACTAAACTTCATCTGATAGTTAGGCTCCAATCCTGAAGCTAAATAGAATTTATCGAAGACTTCATAGCCATTACTCACAGGCTACTCCCTACTGGTGTGGTAGTTCCTTTTAGGGTCCCATCATTTGGTCAAATAGAACAGTTCAGTCTTTTACTAGACATGGGTTATAGATATTAGATAGAATTATTAGCAATACTTGAAACCATTTAGCTTTGAGTAAATAGAACTATGACTGTTCGATAGCAATACTTGAAACCATTTAACTGTGTGCACACAAATGATTAATGATAAATAGAATTATTAATTTTAAATAGCAATACCTAAAGCCGTTGAACTCTGTGCAACAAAAATAGCAATACTTAAAACCATTTAACTGTGTAAACAAATGAGCTCTGGCTCGATAAAAATGTTACCTACAAAGTACTCACTTAAAAATCATATATATATATATATATATATATATATATATATATATATTATGCGGTCCAGTTAAACCAGAGTTGGGAGTAATTCCTTCAGGAATTTCTTATTCGTGTTTTTGGTTTACATCAGAAACACATAACAGGATGGAAATAAATTTATAATCCTAAAGTAGCCAGTCTTTGGTTTTTCTTAAATATATATATATATATATATATATATATATATATATATATTATTATGATTATTATTATTATTATTAACATCATGATTATTATTATTATAAGGTACGTATCAAAAGTAAAGTGAAGCAATCCAGGGAAAGGAGTAGAGCCCACCTCTACACCTTGGTGTTGTAGCTATTGAAAAGGGGGCCTTCAGGTCACCCTCGTCAACGGTCACAAACTTCATACATATATATAAATATATATATATATGTATATATATATATATTAGTGAGAATATTCCTGAAGATGTTTGGTGAAACCTAGGTAGGTAGTATCTGGTTCTTTTAGGCATTCTAGTTTTGCTCTACTTCGTGTATTGAGCACTTTTACATATTAGCTTAGGTAACTATATCAGTGGGGTTTTTTCTTATTTGTTTTTTCTTTTTTTTTTTTTTTCTTTTTTTTAATTTTTTGGCTTGGCATTGCGGTACTGTTTGATTATTTCTAAGCAGTACGGATGTTATAGTCTTTTCTTTTTTCTTTTTGTATATATATTTTCAGGTATCTGTTTGTAATATATATTAATATGTTGTTTTTTTTTTCACGCTGCTAGAGTCATAGAAATAGTTATAAAAATAAGTTAAAAAATAAAATTATATATATATATATTTATGTATATTATTCGGTCCTGTTAAACCGGAGTCGGGAATAATTCCGTCAGGACAAAAACATCATTCAACTATGAACATTTAAATTTTCCAGGTAATGAGCTCAATGTAACTGACATCACAAAGCAATAATCTCTTTAAAAAAAAAACGTTCACATTAGGATTATAGATTTATTTCCATCCTGTTATGGGTATTGATATGAATCAATGACACCAAAAATAACAGGAATTCTTCAGATTTAATGGATAAAATAATTCATAGTAGACACAGGAAGGAAGGGTGGGTGGAGGTACGGCCCTATCTAAGCATTTTTTTGGAGTTTGAAAAATAAAGGTTTAACCCCTGAGATTCAATAGTCCATATTGAAAAAGTCGAATATTCCAAAATGCTTTGATAGTAGATGTAATCTGTGCCTAGAAGAAAAAATACAAAAAATGATATACCCAGACCCTGAAAAATTATTAAATCAGCGATGTAAATTAATAGCTAGATGTAGACATATGAATAAATTTAAACTATAGACAGATTATCATAGATAATGTTTAATTAACGAAAACATAAGATTAATTTGAGATTTGAGGTCAAATGAACAAAATAAAATAAAATAAAAAGATGAGAAGAAACCATGTGATGTGTACGTACTTTTCAATGGAAGGGTAACTGAATTAATAGGCACGAGTATGAATTTAAAATCTTCATTTTAAATTTTGAATTTAATTTAAGATAAGTATTACTTTATCCTTACGTAAGGTTATTAAGGAATGTTGTACTTCCCTAAATTACCATTAAATCTGGAGTTTTAAGTTGAAATGTATTTTGAATTTAAAATTTTTTTAAATCTGATTTACTATAATTCCAACCGGTAATAAAAACTAAAAACCGGAAGTGGGCTAAATGGGGAGGAAACTCTTCACCCTTCTTCTACCCCCTCCCACCCTTTCTTCCTGTTTCTATTCTGAATTATTTTATCCATTAGATCTGAAGAAGTCCTGTTATTTTTGGTGTTATTGATTCATATCAATACCCATAACAGGATGGAAATAAATTTATAATCCTAATGTGACCGGTTTTTGTGTTTCTTAAAGAAATATATATATAAATCTATACAATACACTTCTTTGGTCTCATTATAAATTTGTTTCTGGTCCATGATGACCATCATCAGATGTAAAGTGAAAAAAAAAATTATAATTTAAATACAACTGAAAATTTTAAAAATTGAATTGTTGTTTGTATATAGAAAAAAACGGTGTAAGAAAAATCTGTGCAGCACAGGAATAGTTCCTTCTAGTTATAAGTCTATATTAATAAGTTTAGAACATTTTTATAATTTAAATATAAAAGTATTCTTTATTAGAAAAGTATATTTTAAATTATTCATTTATTTATTCATTTAATCTATTTTTTAAAATTATGGATCAATATTTAAATACATCGAATTAAAAAATATAAATCACCTAATTAATGGTAGTTAAATATATTTAACATTATTAATATATAAAGTAAAATTATACTAAGAACTTATTTCTATGTCTACATGCAGATATCATTTTATTCCTGATATTAAGTAAATTTCCATTCGAATATTTCAATATTGTGACGTGGTATGCTATAAGAGAGAGAGAGAGTGAAGGGGAGGTCAACACCCTTACCCCTTTATTTGAATCAACAGGCATTAAGACTGACCGTTAGTAGGGGAAAGAAGGTAAAGCTACATGCACTCTGTAACCTGAAGTCTGTTGAACGAAAGAAGTCTAGGTTAATCGAGTGGAGTGACCTGACGAGGTGGTGGAAGAAGAAAATCGAATGACTGGCCCACAGGCTCTTCGCGCCAAAAAGACCATCATCCTTTAGAGAAATTTGAAGAAGATACAACCAGCGTCAGAAGTAGATCGCTGAGGTCAACCAGCTCTGGGAAGGTCACTCACCCGTAAAAAGGAGAGAAAGAAATCTGAAAGATCGAAAACCCGTCAAAGATAAGTACAACTCAAACCGTCTTCCTTCTACTATTATTAAACATTGGAAAGTTATATGTATTCAGAAAAAGAGAGACTGTAAAGGTTCTATTTCACCAATAATTAAATTTATTGAATGAACACTACTACAAGCATCAGTCCGGTGACTTAGACACATTTACTCAAGCAAGAGAAAAAGAAAGAAAGCAAAAACAGAAAGAAAGAAAAACAGAAAGAAGAGAAAAGGACAGTTGAGAGACATATTTGTTTGATATTTCCTGTTGCCTTAATATTGCCAATATTTAAAAAAGAAGAAAGAAAAGAAAAAAGAACTGTTTCTTAAATCTCATCATTATTTGTTTGGTCGTCGAATATTAAAACTTGGTTATATTTTAAATGCACTCTTGTGTTGAAATCTTTTGGTTGTGTTATTTCCTCTGTCGATTGGAATTCTTTTGCATGTATCTTGTCTTAGTCTCGTGCTGCCTTCATTAATTCTCGCTAAACGTCTTATTGCCTCCTTAAAACATTACAAGAGAATTTTGGAAAACTGTCTACAGTTAATATTATCAAACCTAGAAGTTCGCTCTTCCGTGATCTGGGGGGTATGAAGACAAAGGACTTGGTGGTGTATGTGAAAGTGAATTGGCACCCTCTTACCAACGTCTGAGGTCAGTCTAGCCCCAAATTAACCTACACATTATTTGTCTGTTTATCATACACCCGAAACAGGGTCTTGACCGGGATTTATTTTGTAAAGTGTCAAGTGCCAAACTGCCCTCGACGTACATGCGCATAAAATGGGCTCTCACCCTGGGATAATTATTTATGCCACGTCACAATATACATATTTTCTCTTCTAAGCATAAATTACACTAAGCATGTAAACTGTTTGTCGAGAAGGATGTTTTAATTATTTTCCAGTGATGATATAGCGCTTCTGGCAAATGCACCTGCACAAGCCGAAAACTTGCTACATAATCTGGAACGAGCCGCTCCAGGCATCGGCCTCCATGTCAATGCACACAAGACGGAATATATGAGCTTCAATCAAGCAGGCGATATCTCCACACTGAAACTAGTTGACAAGTTCACCTACCTCGGAAGCAGTGTCTCATCAACCGAGACAGACATCGACACGCGACTAGCAAAGGCATGGACAGCTATTGGTAGACTATCGGTCGGATGGAAGACAGACCTACCCGATAAAATGAAGCGCAGTTTCTTCTAAGCAGCGGTCGTATTGATACTGCTATATGGATGCCCCACATGGACGCTAACTAAACGTATGGAGAAAAACCTTAACGGCAATTACACAAGAATGCTGCGAGCAATATTGAACAGGTCCTGGAGACAGCAACCCACAAAACAGCAGCTGTACGGCCACCTACCACTCATCAGGAAAACTATCACAATTAGACGAACCAGACATGCGAGACACTGAAGGAGAAGTAGGGGCCAGCTCGTAAGTGATGTACTCCTGTAGACCCCCTCACATGGACGAGCAAAGGCAGGACGTCCAGCTCGAACCTACATACAGCAGCTCTGTGCTGATACTGGATGTAGCCCTGAGGACCTGCCAAAAGCAATGGACGATAGGGAGGGGTGGCGAGAGAGGGTCGGAAATATCCGTGCTGATGGCGAGACATGATGATGATGAATATGTGTTAACCCTAGTTCTTTCAGATACCAGTAATACCTAGTTAGGGCAGTTTGATTTGTTAACGTTGAATTTTTAAATGTTTGTAGGTTGTTGTCATATCTAAATTTTCAGTTTAAACTTGTTATTCCTTTGTATGCTTTTTCATTAGTATCATTTTCTTTAGTTAAAATGTTAGCTTGATATATAATATTATCAAGGTTACATTTATTTCCTAGGGTGCATTCATTTTTTTATTTTACAATTACATGAATGTTTAAAGTTGTCATTGTTATTCCAGTCCAACTTATTTATTAATTTCCTGTTGTTATCATCAATTGTTTTAGATATATTGTTAGTACAAGAATAATTAATTTTTACATTATTACTATTAATTATTTTTCTAAGTGGGTTGTCATCTTTAAAGTGTTTGTTTATTAAACCTAACGTCGAGAAGTAACCAAAAACATTTGTTGTGCGAAAGGTGATGACGCAGTTGATCAGAGTACAGTACAGTACATATATATATATATATATACTTCTCGACGTTATAGCGCAGTTAGAACTCATAAAGTATAAATCCCCGAATTAGACTATGTTACTCGCTCATGTGTGTGGTGGCTTTCAAATCACACACTAGGTGAAGCAATGCACTTCGTGTCAGCGCACCAACTACCATGATACTACCACCCATAGCGGATTTCTACAATAACTTGAACTGCTTCTGTCACACGATATATGCACCGTAAACTAGCACTTACAAAAGTATTGCAAAACCTTTGACTCTCCCGATCGAATAAGCGAATTGATCTTCAAGGTGAGCTTTGTTAACAACGAGCCATAGTAGGTACTCTGATCGCAAAAATTGATAAAACGGATGGATAGAGGAAAAGAGAAAGCAAGTAGATGATTTGCGAGAAGAGAAAAATATCATTTGTTTCTACCAGTATTTTTGGATGACTGCAGTTATTTTTATTAAGAGAATTGTTCCGCTGTTTGAAGTCAAAAGAAAATGTCGGCTCTTGTTTAAGAGAAGTCAAAAGAAAATGTCGGCTCTTATTTAAGAGAAGTTAATTTTTACTCGCAGCTGTTTTTGCATTATATTCAAGCTGAACACGCATGCTCGTAAGCATGCGTATTAAATCCAGTAATCAGGTCAAATAGCGGTAGAAAGATTATGCTCGGGAGAAGTTAAAATTCGAAATGTTAACGTTTTTGAAGAGCTAGAGCACTGCAGTTGGTGATATTTATATAATTTAGAATAATTTGTTCAGTTAAAGAGCAGACCAACTATCGGAAGGCCAGTTGAAAAGGAAAATGAAAAAATCGATGGAAAAATATTGAGGCGAGGAAAAAATTTAAATACAAAAGAAAGATAAGAAAGAAAATAAAAGCCAAGATATAGACATATCTTGAAACCTGATTTGATGTTGGGAAGTGCAATACTGGTAGCGTGTCTTGGGCATGAATAGCATGGCGGAGCCCATCCCTCTTCAGATCTACTAGTTTTAATTCAGATGTTTCCTTTCTCCTAGACCAGTTGCTATATCAAGGTTAAAGAGCTCAGTCTGTCCTACAATTTTCCTATAACGGGAGAGAATAGCATTACTCAAACCTTTTCAAAGAATATTAGTGGAATCTGAAATGCAAACAACCTCGCTCAAGATTTGAACTCGGGTAACCTAGTCAACTTCCTACAATGATAGCAGTTACATTTACTCGGTATGAAGTCAGTTTTCCTTCTCCGAGACTGGTTGCTCACTACCTACTATTTGCACATAACTGGACGATGAAAAATTAGTAAATGACTAGTTGTCTAAACATCTGAAACGGAACTTGATAATTTTTATCATTAAGGGTTTTCCGACTATTGTCTTCATCTTTGTTGTTATTTCCACAACGCTTCGGCCGATATGTCCTCCAGCCTTCTTCAGGTGTTTATCGAACTTGGGAACCTTCAGGGAACTTCGAACTACGTCCTTTATCGAATCCACTGGTGTCGCCTGTTCTGATTCCGTTAGCCATAACTGGGTACAAGTGTGAAGTATTCCTATATTGTTACTTGCCTGCAGTCAGGAATGAACCTGCAACCTCTAGATGATTGTCTCCTTAGAAGCTTAGGAATCAACGCCAATAACCGTTATGCTATGTGTCCTGCTGGACAGTTTAGAGTGAATTTTTGGGACTTATGAACTTAATGTTCTTACTTGACTAGGATTACTACTATTATGTAGGGTTTTTTACCTGTACTCATATTCAGAATCTGAATATGAGCACAGGTAAAAAATCATTGCGTAACGGTTATAGGCGTTGGTTCCCTAAGTTTCTAAGGAGACAATCATCTGGAGGTTGCAGTTCAATCCTGACTTCAGGCGAGTAACAATACAGGAATGCTTAACTGTTGTTCCCGGTTATAGCTAACGGAATCAGAACAGGCAACCCCCGTGGATTCAATAAAGGACGAAGTTCGAAGTTCCATGAAGGTTCCTGAGTTCGACAAACACCGAAAGGAAATGACTAATTCTAGTTTTCTGCAAAATGTGAGTCTTATAATCATTATAAAAATAAAGACCTCGAGGATATTATATAGAAGGAAAATTAGTTCTGTCAAGTGGATCAGATATTTTTTGTTCTTGTTGATAGATACGTACATGGACATATTTACCCTTCTTCTTAGGATTCGACCCAATGTCTCTTTCTTTTTTATTTATTTTTTCTGGCATGATGTCTGTTCGACTGCAGACACCAAAATAGCTTAGCTCCGTCGGCATTCTCCTTTTGGGGCCCCTCCAGCAATGAATCTGACAATACCCCTTTTAGACAAGAGATCTGTAGATGTGTGGGCCAGGTGTAACTGTCCCTTGAAAGTAATCTCAGTTATTTTGTTTCCCCTGGCCAAGTAAAACTGACCATATTTCAGTTTCGGGTTCTTTATTTAATGGCATATCAACCATCGTGGGTTATTTAATGTCTAAGACATCTAGAACAGTCGAGATAATTTTTACTGATAACTGTGAAAGCCCAGTAAGTTGGGGCTGTAAAATATATCGACTGCATTTCTGCAGTGGGGTAAGACCTAACACCAACGAGTGTCCTGGATATGGCACTAAACCACCTAATTGTGAGGCTCCAGCGCTGGAGAGTTGGAGAATGTGGAGTACCCCTTCATTGCCATTGTTCCCAGGTCCGCTGAGAGTGGTAGCACCTGATAGGTTTCTATCTTTTATGGGTCAAAACTTTTAAACTGGGTACAAACAAGTGACTTATGTCAAATGGTATTGTTAGAATTAGGTTTGGTTTGGTTTCTTTATTTAATGGCATATCAACCTTTGTAGGTTATTTAATGCCAAATCTATTCTCCTAGAAGAACAGTAGTGGTACTATCTAACCCATAGCTGGGAGGATAAGGGGGTTCATTTCCCAAGGGTATTTGCCCGAAAGTGAACGTAATAGAGCGACTGGAATACGAACTCACGTACTACGATTCCGCAGTCCATCGCTTTAACCATTACACCACGAGGACACCCCCTTGTTAGAATTAGAAATCTGACTATTTAAGTGTGTTTAAATAAATGACTGATGTTTAATTGATTTGTTTGCGATAAATGGCTATACTTGGAACCATTTAATGATGTGCCAATAAAACTATTAGTGTGGAATACTTGAAACCATTTACCTGTATCCAAAATTGAATTATTGGTATTACTTGTCAAGACTTGGCACTATTAACTGTTTGAAAATGAATGAATGATGTTGAATGGAATTATTAGTGTTGAATTTAACTGTGCAAAAAATGAGTTCTCGTTCGTTAAAAAATGTTCTACATAAAATGTGTTTACAAATAATATATATTCAATATATATGTATAAAGAGGATTTGGCATTAAATATCCAACAAGGGTTAATAAGCCATAAAACCCAAACCATAGCTGTGAGGATAAGAAGGATCAAACCTTTACCAAGGGTATTAGTCTGAAAGTGAATGTAATAGCGTGACTGGAATTCGAATGAGCTTACTACGATGTCGCAGTCCAACACTTTAGCCACAACGCCACAGGAAGTCCCTCTACCACAACCACATTTCGAATTTGCCTTCGTGGAGAGATGAATACTAATTAGAACTTTTCTGTTATTTTGATATTAGGCCTCGCATAGTGTGATGGTTAAGGAGCTAAGTTAACTGACTGTCGTCACTAAGTTTGATTCTTAGTGGATAACCCATTCATGTGCCAAACTAAGTTCAGAAAATTACTGCATTCATCTTAATTTCTGTCTTTTCTCTTAGCTTAAATATTTGTTTTCGTTTTGTTTTGTTTTTTCGGGGTTTTTTTTTGTTTTTTGTTTTTTGTTTCTGTTTTTTTTTTTGTTTCTGTTTTTTTTTTTTTTTTTTTTTGGTTTCTGTTGTTTTTTTTTTTTTTGTTTGTTTTTTTCGTTTTGTTTTTGTTTTTGTTTTGGTGGGGTTCATCATTTTTTTTCTCTTTCGCTTTTCTTTACATTCCTGAATTCCTTTCTTTTTTTCCCCTTGGATTTTTCATCTTTTTCTTTCATTTTGTTTTTCTCATTTTATTTACTTATATTGTCTTATTTATAAAGCCAAAGACTGCATATCTGTCTATGTATTTTCATTTAAAACTCATGTGACTATTATTAATTTCTTTTTGTCCGTCATGGTTAGATAATACAAAGAAGAAAGGAGAAAAAAAACAAGGAAAGATCATGTAGCAGCCCGAAGTTGCTAAAACGTCACTCATCAAATCTCCTGGGGGTTTCCTGCATGCCTCTCTCTTCGTATGTACAAACACAAACATACTCATGCACTCTGAAAGAAACACACACACATATACATGCAGACATATGTTCGTATGCACACACACATATTTACTTAATATCATTAGTCCTAATTTCTGAATGTAAATATTAAATACGCATTTTCTTACGATGAAGCTCATGTAATTTGCATCTCTCTTTCTCTCTCTCTCTCTCTCTATATATATATATATATATAAATATATATATATATTACAACAACATATTGTTGTCACTATCTCACTTAGTAGTTATGTGGCTGACTAAACGGGATATTATTTGGAGAGTGCTCAATATCTATGATAGAGCTATTATATAATATAATAATAAATATATATACGTGGTGCATTCAATAAGTTTCCAGACTTTTTTGTACAGGCATTTAAAATTATGGTAGACTCTTGAAAATTCACTATGTTATTGCTATACACCTTATGAGATGACTGACCAATTTTTATGATTTCAGCTTCAAATGAACAGCTACAGCAGGAATTGGAATACACCCTACTAAAGCCTCATTGTCACAGCTGGTCAATTTCAAAAATGCGATCTGGATTTGAGGAAGAATGACATGCAATAAAATTCTGTTTTAAACTTGGAAAAAATGCCACAGAAACGCATGGAATGCTTCAGACTGCTTTTGGAGCATCTTGCATGAATCGAGCATCAGTTTTTAAGTGGCATAAGAGATTCAAGGAAGTCTGTGAGGGATGATGAGAGGTGTGGGAGGAGTAAGGAAGTCAGTATACCAGAGTTGATTGGCCAAAGGGTTAGGGTTAGGGTTACTATGTTGATGTTTTAAGGGAATTCAGGAAGGGATTCCGTCGGAAGAGGCCAGCACTCTTCAAATCGGGTAAGTGGCATTTCCACCAGGATAATGCTCCAGTCCACAAGTCTATCCTTGTCACAGACTATTTGACCAAGATGGGCATCAACACAGTTCCTCAGCCTCCCTATAGTCAAGACTTTGCTCACTATGACTTTTGATTATTCCCTAAGCTCAGAGGCTGTCGTTATGAGACAATTGAGGAGATTAAAGAGGCTGTGACGAAGGTCATTGACACGCTCACACAAGAGGACTTCCATGGGCATTCCAAAAGTTGTTGGAACGGTACAATAAGTGCAGTGCAGCCGGAGGAGACTAGAGTTACATGTGTCTACTGTGAATAAAAGTGCCCATACGAAAAACGTCTGGAAACTTATTTAATGATCCTCGTATATTAGTTTTTATATATATTTGATAGCATGAATGCCTATCTGCGATCACTTTTTCTGCCTGATGATTATCTTATAAGACGGCATGAAACCTGTGGTCGAAGATAAACATTCATGCTATCAAATAATCAAATATATATAAAAGTCAATATATATTCATTTATTATATATATATATATATATATATATATATATATATATATATATCAACTTGTCAGTCTGTTTCTGTCAATCTGTTTATATATATATATATGTCAGTCTGTTTCTATCTCTATCAATCTGCTTATATCTATCTATCTATATATATATATATATATATATATATATCTGTTTATCACTGTAACTATTGATCGAACCATCTCAATATATATATCGTTCTCAATCTCTTTCTTTGTTTCTTTCTGTTTACAGTCATCTCTTTCTCTCTCTCATTATATATATATATATGTCTATTTATATCTATGTCAATCTGTTTGTATCTATCTATCTATCCATCAATATATATATATATATATATATATATATATGCTTATCACTGTAACTATTGATCGAACCATCTCAATCTATCTATCGTTCTCAATCTCTTTCTTTCTTTCTTTCTTTCTGTTTATATATATATATATATATATATGTCTGTTTATATCTATGTCAATC
Source organism: Sepioteuthis lessoniana (assembly GCA_963585895.1). Taxonomy (NCBI): domain Eukaryota; kingdom Metazoa; phylum Mollusca; class Cephalopoda; order Myopsida; family Loliginidae; genus Sepioteuthis; species Sepioteuthis lessoniana. The sequence continues at coordinate 78,060,052 of OY757910.1, forward strand.
TGTTTGTATCTATCTATCTATCTATCTATCTCTTTTAGTCTGTTTATATCTGTATATCTATCTATTTATCTATTTTCTGTATATGAATACGTATACATATACATAGATGTATATATATATGTGTGTGTGTGTGTGTGTGTATGTGTGTGTGTGTGTGTGTGTGTGTGTGTGTGTGTGTGTGTGTGTGTGTGTGTGTGTGTGTGTTGGATAATATCATGAAGATAATAGAAACACAAAAGTAAATGGATGGAATGTCAGGAAAGAGAATGTACAGATAAGCTACCACATAAACATCTAAATAAACAAATGTCCCAAATAATATTTAATTGAAACTGTTATGGCTAATATTAAGCAAACCCTCTGGGATTGCCTTCCACATGTGGCCTTGAGATTTAGTTGGTCACAAAGATCATTAAATGGTCAGCACAAAACTCTTGAATACTAAAAAAAATAATTCTCAGACATTGAATGCCCATGCAACGTTAATGGTTCCTTTTTCGTTGTTTCTTTTGTTGCATATCAATCCTTTTAAATCTATAGTAATTAATCACATTAAACGAATGCAGCACAGAAAGAGTATAAGACTAGACACGACTTGGTGGAAAAATTGATCCACATGGAACAGTTCGGAAATTTGAATTTGACCATCCGAACAAATGGTATTTGCACAACCCAGCATCTGTCCTGGAGAATGAGATCCGCAAACTCCTCTGGGATTTTGAGATACAAACGAATCACCGAATCTCGGTGAGACGGCCAGACCTTATGATAATAAAAGAAAAAAAAGAGAACTTGCCGAATTGTGGACTTTGCTGTCCCGGCTGACCATAGAGGAAAATTGAAAGAAAGTGAAAAGAAAGATAAGTATCTGGACCTCACTAAGGAAATTGAAAAACTGGGGAACATGAAAGTAATGGTAATAGCAATTGTCGTTGGTGCTCTTGGTATAATCACCAAAGGTTTGGTAAAAGGACAGGAGAACTTGGAAATAAGAGGTCGAGTGGGAACAATCCAAACTACAGCATTGTTGAGATCGCCCAGAATACCAAGAAGAATCCTGGAGACTTGAAGAGACTCGTTGACACTCAAACTCCAGTGAAAGACCATCGGCTAACGCTGGGAAAAACTCTCAAGGAGTAGAATGATAATAGATTGAATCATCTGTCCAAATTTAGAACGACTGAATGCCTGATCGAAAATAAACGCTGGATCCAAAATATAAGTATAATTTTCATAGAAGCAAGCGAGAGACTGCACAAAGAAAAATATAATAACCACAAAGTCTCATTAAGGAATGAACACTGTGCCAATAATATGAGACAGTCTAAGTACATGTTAGGTTAGCAAAAATCTATACTTTACTTTTGATACATTCTTCCGATATATATATATATATATATATATATATATATATATATATATATATATATGCAACATTTTCTCTTTTAAACATGTTTGCCTATCATATTGTTGATCCGTTCAAATCTAATTATGAACTGTTTTACATCTGGACGGAATGGTTTCAAAAAGGTGCACAGTTTTTCAAAGCACATTCGGACCCAGCATGACCCATCTTCCGGTAAACGAATATTAAAGTGACAAATATAATTATATGCATTTATTTAAAGTGTAGGAGGAAGAATAGAATGGAGGAGATTTTACGAATGAAAAGAACATTACTAGAGGTAAGAGGAAGTATTGGCGGGGAAAATGTTAAAGGCATTTACAATGGAGGTGCCCGTGGTGTAATGGTTATTGTCGTAGGAAATGGATACAGCGACACGAGTTCAAATCCTGGACGAGGCTGATTGCATTTCACATAGCACAAATAACCTTGGGAAAGGTATGAATCCAGTTATTCTCCCTCCAGCTATGGGTAAATAGTAGGACAGACTAGGTCCTTCGGCCTTGGTGAGGCAACTAGTCTAGGAGAAGGAAAACTCTGAATTCAAAACTGTTAAGCTCCGTTTAAAAATTGACCTTGTGTCATGTCCTGCCTGAGCGGAGGGGTTGGTAAATAAGGTTAAAGGCATTTTAGAATGTAGCAGCTACATTCGAAATTTATCTTTTTTTAAGGAAGGTTTGTGAATCTTTATATATAGAGAGACACAAATATTTGGAACTTTAACTTGTTTTTGTTTTGTTTTTTTGTTTGTTTGTTTGTTTGTTTGTTTGATTGTAATTTTTTGTTTTGTTTCTTGATTGTTTTATTGTTGTTGGGTTTTTTTAGCGGGGTGCTTTATTTAATAGGAGCGTGTTTTTACTTAGAATTTTCTGATATTTGACTCCAAATTATTTTTTGTTGTTTTTTTTTTTTTGTTTTGTTTCTTGATTGTTTTATTGTTGTTGTTTTTTTTTTGTTTTTTTTTTGTTTTTTTTGGCGAGGTGTTTTATTTAATTGGAGCGTGTTTTTACTTAGAATTTTCTGATATTTGACTCTAAATGGGGTTGAAAATACTGAGGGGAAAATATAACGTCTTTTTTCATTTTTTCCATCCAGATACGAATACTCGAACGGATCAACTACGAAATAGGTAAATGCGAAGTGTCTGTCCTATTTAATCAAATATGTATTGTTTTTATGCTAACATAAGGTGAGCATGGAAAAAATTACATGTCAGCAAACAGTGGATGATAGCTGGCGGTGTGTACATACCCAAAGAAAAGAATTCGAAGAACATTGGGCATTTTCGTCCAATTTGAAGGAAAGATATGTTTCTCTGCTTTGGCATTGAGACTAAACAGATACCTTCTCATTAACGAGTATATGATTACTTTGGTGTAGAATGGTGGGGTCCGGGAATAGCTTGTTGTTTGCAGCATGGAAATACGATCTGGGAAGTCATTCAAAAAGCTACAACCAACTAAAAGGATTTGGATGTCATTTGATTGGATTTGGCTATTGCCTATGGATCGGTGCCACAGCAGATGATAATACTATCACTACGGATGTACCATATTGCAGAGGAAATATCCAAAATGCTAGGAACATACTTTGATGGTTTTCTTACGTGGTTCACCATAAAAGAATATGCAACAAATTAGAACAGGCTTGAAGTTGGAATTGGGAGGAGATGTTCGGTGTCACCAATACTTTTTGTTCTAATAATTCAGCTGCTTCTTAAAGCGACTGAGAACAACGCTGAGATTGTTAAAATTGGCGGAGGGCTTCAAATGTCACCCGTGAAAGTATTCATATACGACACTACAATCCTCTCATCCAAAGAATCTACTACTCGCAAGATACTAAGCTTGATAGACAAGCAGATGATTTGGTGAAGGATGAAATTCAAACCCAAAAAGTCTAGAAGTCTTTCGCGTAGGAAAGGGAAAGTGAATCAAAATATAAATTTTATGGTAGGTGGTCAAAGAATCCACACTGTGTCAGAAGAACCGGTGAAAAGTTTGGGGCGTTGGTTTGATGAGTCCTTGAAAGATATTAATCAAGCAAAAGAAATATCGAGAACATTACAATGTCCTTTTAGATGATAGCGATTAATCTCATGATTGGTTGCTATCATCTAAAAGGACATTTCAAGGTTTGGTGCCTTCAGCATATATTTATTCCGATGTTATTAAGGCCACTACTCGTATTCGAAATTGAGAAAAGCACGGTTGAGTCAATGGAGGCTAAGATACCCGAAAATGCTTGGGTTTATCTCCAAGCTTGTCTTTGTACTGCAGACAAGCAAAATTTAAATTACTAATCAAATCAATTGTGGAGAAATTCAAATCTGGGAAAATTAGACTCCAAATGATGCTGGATAAATCAAAGGATGAAGAGATAAAATCACTAAAGCCTACAAGAAGTGGAAAGACAGGGACACCATAAGAAGTGCTAAAGACAAACTTGCTTTCAAGGAAATCATAGGACACACTCAAACTGGGAGACAAGGTTTCGGAACTAATGAAAAGCATGGGTGGTCAGAAGCTAGCGGCAAAAATCGCCGGGATATGGCCATTCAGGATGTAAGGAACGAGGTTGACAATAAAAGATCCCAACAAGGCCAATGGACAAACTGGGAGGAGACCTTGCAAAAATTTATTACTTAGAACAACATATGACAGATGGCTCCTCTCAGGTTGAGTTTTCTAATACGCTCCACGTACGACCAGCTTTCTTCTAAAACAATCTTTTTAAATGAAAGAAAGAAAGCGATCCTACCTATCCTCTATGTAATGACAAACCACAAACACTGGAGCATGTGCTCAGCTCTTGTAAGACAGCTCTTGGAAATGGGAGGCACAACAGAGTATTAGAAGAGTTGGTCAAATTTATGAAGAATTATAGGAAATCAGAACCAACTATTTCAACCCAGAAATTTGTTTCAGAGAGGGGCAGAATATACGCTGGCTCTAAGCAAACAATCAAGCATCGAGTTATACCTGGACAAAACCTTCTTGGATCAAGTGGAGATTGGGAGGTATCTGCTGACCTACCAGTATGGTATAACAATTACCCAATTTTTGGAGGTGCCTGTGGTGTAATGGTTATCGTCGTAGGAAATGGACACGGCGACTCGAGTTCAAATCCTGGACGAGACTGATTGCATTTCACATAGCACTAATACCCTTGGGAAAGGTATGAATCCAAATATTCTCCCTCCAGCTATGGGTAAATAGTAGGACAGACTAGGTTCTTCAGCCTTGGTTAGGCAACTAGTCTAGGAGAAGGAAAACTCTGAATTCAAACCTGTTAAACTCCGCTTAAAAATTGACCTTGTATCATATCCTGCCCGAGCGGAGGGGTTGGTAAATAAGATAACAATTACCCAAAAATAATATCCAGCAAAGGTCTACGACTAGACATTGTTCTTTTGTCAAGGGCGAACCTTAAAATCATTGTGGTAGAACTCTCAATAACATATGAAAGCTGGATGGATCAAAGCTACGAGTATAAAACTAGCAAATAGGAAGATCTTAAAAGAGAACTGGAAAAGGAAAGGTACAGCGATTTTTCGAAGGATTAAGGCTAAAACGTTCATTCAACGAAGAAAATGTAGAATGTCAATGGCAAGAGAAGCATCTGTCTTTCTGCTCACTTTTTGGTGAGTATCAATTACTTTTAAGTAATTTCTTTCTATATACATTGCACCTTTTTTCAATTACTTCTATACAGATGTCAAATGACACATACGAAGATTTGAATGCGTAAGCTCTCAAATAGGCAAAAACGAAGCGCCTTTTCTTTTTAATCAAACATGTTTAAAAGAGAAAATGCTGCCTAGATGCACACACACACACACACACACACATATATATATATATATATATATATATTAGTAAGTTAGAAACATGGTCAATAGTGCTTGTAGGAAAAAGGCTCTCGATCATATGGAAATCAGACCTAACCGATAAAATGAAACGCAGTTTCTTCCAGGCAGCGGTTGTGTCGATACTACTATATGGATGCACTACATGTACGCTAACTAAACGGCTGGAGAAGAAACTAGACGGAAACTACGCAAGAATGTTGAGAGAAGTATTGAACAAGTCCTGGCGACAACACCCCACGAGACACCAACTATACGGACACTTGCCCCCCATTACTAAAACTATACAAGTTAGACGAACCAGACACGCAGGACACTGCTGGAGAAGCAAGGACGAGCTCATAAGTGATGTACTCCTATGGACCCCCACATATGGCCGTGCAAAAGCAGGACGACCAGCTCGAACTTACATACAGCAACTATGTGAGGAAATAGGATGTAACCCTGAAGACCTGCCGGAGGCGATGAGTGATAGGGAGAATTGGCGAGAGAGGGTCAGGGATATCCGTGCTGACGACACGACATGATGATGATGATGATATGATTCGAGTAATCTGCTGAATTGGAATTGGTAGCTAAATGTCGCCAGGAAAACAAATAAGTACTTCGTAATTTGCAATTTGTCACCAGACTGGACAACGCAACTTTGTACGTTATTTACGTCATACTCACGAGACCTAAAGATCACAGTGAGTATAGTTATTTATTCAGTGTTGAAATCAACAGACTTCAGACGTGTCAGTACTAGTTTTCCCGAGTCGTAAGTTTTTAGTCCTTTTTTTTTTTCATTTTATTCTGTTTATTTTATAGTTAAAAATATTGGTCTACGTCCAGTAAGAAATGAAAATTTCGGTCGAAGACACACAGAGACAAACAGAAAAATTTAATAAATGAATAAATCTACTTATTTCATTTTTCTAAAAAAAACAAAGTAAATTACTATTTTACAATCTTTGTTTCTAATTTAAAACTTACTCTTAACACTGTAGCAGTTACTTTAAAAGATCAATCAATATAGAAAAAGAAGATTTGCCAATTATGTTTGGGCATTATTAAATCCCTTATTAATTGGTGAAAATTTTCAGCAGGTTTTGGTTTTAAAATATTTTTTCTAGATTTAAGTAACGCTTGAGACGTTTGTCATTTTTTTTTTGTTACTTCAAACTCAGCAGTATTATTATGCATTTACTTAACATCTACAGCTTTTAAACATGTTTGATTAAATGAAATAGACACCTCGTTTCTGCCTATTTTATTGTCTATGCATTCAAGTGATTGTATGAATCATTTAGCATCTGTATGGAATGAAATGGAAATGGCGCCATGTATGTATGTATGTATGTATGTATGTGTGTGTGTGTTTGAATAAATAGGACAAACACTTTTCAGTATCAATATACTATTAAATACTAATGCGTATTGTTATTTTACTATGAAAATGAGTCATTTTTTTTTCTTTTAAAATTTGGAAATTTAAATTGGAACGATTAGCTATGTCTTGCAGCATCGTAGCTTCCTGGTGATTACAGTTTATTGTTAGAGACACCCTACCGATTAGATTCCTTTTTTCTTCTTATCGAGTATTTAAAAAAAATAAAGAAAAAGAAAACTAGATCCAATAAGTATGCATACCATATTTGGTAGTCCTACATCAAGCCGTTCGACTGTCTTAAAAGAGCAGACAAACTTTTCCAACTCTCTCTCTCTCTCTCTCTCTCTCTCTCTCTCTCTCTCTCTCTCTCTCTTTGTTTGTGTGAGTATGAAGAAATACAGACAAAGAAACTGATCAAATTGCATGCCAGCCGTGAAAGGTTATCCCAAGTAACATATCTGCCAATTTTGCTCTAAACTGAATAAAACGTGTTTTGATGAAAGTCAGTCTTTTAAGATCAAACTATTTTCCCAAATGGGCTATGACACCCAACCAAATTAGTTAGCGTATACTAGGCTACTGCAGATTTTACAAGTATGCGATCTGACTTAATTAAGCCCTTGCTACTCGATTCACATCAAACCATATGATTGTAGGCAAATGTTTAACTGAAACTGAAAATCAGAGGACGGAGAAAGAGCAGTTCATTTATTTAAATATTTACAAAGTAGTTCCGAAAAGTTCACAGCCCGACCAAGAAAAGAATAACACAGGACAAGGATTGGTATGGCTTTTCTGTTTAATCGTGCACCAACCAGCATGATAGAACAACAGCTACGATAATAGCTGGGCATAGACCAAGAAAATGTATATGCGTATTCATCAAACACTTCAACGTACTTAGGACTTCTCAAGTTTCTTAAACACTTTATATATATATATATATATATATATATATATATATATATATATAGAATTAACAAAAAGTCACTCCCTTATTGGTTCGGACAAGAACTTTTTACCATTCCCTCATATATACTTTTACGACTGTTGACAACACAGCAAAATAAAGTATATTCTTCCCGCACTCTCTCTCTCTCTCTCTCTCTCTCTCTCTCTCTCTCTCTCTCTCTCTCTCTCCCTCTCTCTCTCAACAAACTGATAGAATCTTTAAAAACAAAATCCTTTTGAAACCGATGTCTATTTTAGGCATTATTCCGGTTCAGGAACAAAGCCTAAAATAGCCAACAAAATGTACAAGAATTGCAGCCATTCTTCCCTTTCCCTTTTTTCTCTTTCAATATCCCCCCCACTTCATCTTTATCTATCTATCTATCTATCTATTGATCTATCTATCGATCTGACGTAAGATCGGTAGACAGATCGATCTCTGTATCACTTTGCACCGTTTCTTCGAGTATATTTGGTTAGCTGTGGATTTCACTGTGCCCGCCCGTTACAGCTTTAAAATGTTTCTATACATAGTTAGTTGGTTGCATATCAATTCTTGTTGGTTACTGAATGCCAAATCCTCTTTATACATATATATCCTGTTTATACATATATATTAGATATGTATGATTTGTAAACGAATAGTTTACTATATTTTCAAACGATCCAGAGCTCATTTGTTTGCATCCAGTTAAATGGTTTCAAGTATAGTAAATGATTAAACAAATCTAGTTAACCCTTAGATGGGACCCTAACAGGTACAACCACTTCAGGCCTGAGTGGACCTGGAGGTAATGGCAATCAAGTGGTATTCCACATTCCCCAGATCTCTAGGACTGTAGTCTCACCATCAGATGTTTTATTGTCATATACTGGACCCTTATTATTGGAGAGGTCTTACCCCTCTGTAGAGATGCAGTCGGCGTGTTCGAATATACCCCACAGCTGATTAGACTGTTCTATCCATCGTCAAAACACACTATTACCCAGTTTCATTTTGGACACAACTCGAATATATAATATTGCCCATAAATAAGTACACACGAAACAATTTTTCATAAAAAGTTAATTTTCTTTTAAACGAAAGATACCGAGTCTTTATTCAAACATTAAAAAATCAAAACGGATATTATTAGTCATCATCTATTTCCATAATGACATAAAAATTCTGGCATAAAAATTCTGTAGTCAAAAGTATGTATATATAACATATATCAAAATTGTAAGTTGGTCAATCGTAGTCGAGGACCACCCGAAGGCTTTCTTGTCAATAGCTACTACATCGAGGTGTATGGGGAGGGCACTACTTCTTTCCCAAAATTGTTCCACTTACCATTTATCTGTACCTTATAATGATGAATGTTAAACAAATAGGCATCAAGTACCATTTTTGAGTCTTTGATATGACTTGACCTGGGACTGAATCCTGGTCTCCCGGACCATTGGCGAACACTCTAACCATTATGCCAATGAATCGGTATTAAGCTTAGTTTATAACAATGCCAGAAGTATCGGGCACCCTGTGAGAATCGAACTCACAAACGATAGTCTTCTAGACTAGTTCGCTAAACATTGCGGCACGCAAGTGCTAATAGTATATATATATATATATATATATATATATATATATGTATATATATATATATATAGTATATTAGTCATGTAGATTATTTTCCATGAATCAACTATCTTCAAAAGAGTTTTCTGTAGCTGACAAATAGATATTTGTTCAATTAAATGTGATTAGATGATAGCAACATTCACTAATATATAACACTTCTAGGGTCCTAAAAAGGAAATGGTTAAGTTTTCTGATAAGGTATTTTTTAACATTCCTTCGCTCTTCTCACGTAACCAAGACTAGATACTGATAAGATTGATTGACCTCAGACTTTCAGCGCTCTGTTGATAGAGCTTAGAATACGCTGACTGTATCCCTTTCAGAGGACTATCTCCCAAAAGAAAACTAAACTACATCTGGTGGTGAGGCTTCTATTCTGGAACTCTTAGGAGTGTAGAGTATCACTTCATTGCAATTACTCCCAGGTCCACTCTGACTTAGAATGGTAATATATACCAAGGTTCCATTTGTTGGTCTAATAGATCTGTTTGCAAATTATTTGTATTAGATAGGAATACTTCGTATACACCCGTGTGAAAAAACTCTTTAGAAAATTAGCCAAGTCGGCTGGGGCTGCGGAATACATTGACTGCATCTCTGCGGAGGGGTAAGACACACCCACAATGAGATTCCTGATTATGACGCTAAACAACCTAATGGTGAGACTCCAGTAATGCTGAAGCTTTCGGAAATGAGGAGTACCCCTACATTACCATCGCTCCCAGGTCCATTCTGACCCCTGAGTTGTACCAACTGATAGGGTCATATCTAGTGGTCAAATAGAACAGTTTAACATTAAACCTGAGTGCAAACAAATGACTTATGATAATTTGAGTTGTTAAAAATAGAAGTGGTTTGACCATTTAACTTTTTGTGTCGACAAAATGTGTTTACAAATCATATATATTTAATATATTTGTAAAAACAAGATTTGACATTAAGTAACCATTAATGGTCGATATGCCATAAAATCAAACCAAACTAACTCTTTAGAAACTGCTCAAAAATGTAAATATAAACGTATAAACGTAGAATGTACGTATATCCTTAAGATCTATGTATAAAATAACTCTAGTTGGGGTGTCATACCGTTAGAATCAATCAATGAATAAACAGATCTATCAAACTTCCAGTGAAAGCGACCCACTGGATGTAATATTAAGCGAACAAGTCCAGCAAACCAACGTCATGGGACTATTTAGTAAATGACAATCTTAAATTCCCGCTCAGAATAGAACATAAAAAGGGGTGTGCCCAAAACCATACTATGCTACCCCACCCCAACGCCCGGCGCATCTTATGATGTTTAAGATCTCAGTTCATCTCTGCCGGTCGAGATCCGAAAAACTCAACTGCATGTCTCAAAGGTAGAAAACCCAACTGCCGTCTCAACGGTCGAAAACTCAACTACCGTCTTTTCAAAATCCCCAAATTCTCAGGACCATCTCTTCTGGGCATGACGTCATCCACACTCCAGCCCTATTTCCTTTCTGGGGGTTTATTATGACAATTGGTGATTGTCATATCCTTTGCACGCGGGCGTAAGACTGCACCATCTGACTATGCACCTGGACGAAGAGACCCAAGTGGTTCAAAACCTTACCAAACTGAATGATAAAATATAATTAATAAAAAATGATTAAAATAAAAAATCATTCCTTAATTATATAACAAATGCATACATTATGACAACTTACAATTTCTAAAAAAACAAACCCTATCTTCGTGCTTCCCATTTCGGAACCGTTGAGAACATGAAACAATCTGTTAGGAACCAACTGAAAACAGTGTAAGCTAAAAACTTTCATTACTGTTTTCAAGAGTGGGAACAACGTCCTCAACAGTATGAGCTGGGCAAACAATGAGGTCTATTGTAATCTACGAAGCTTTTTGCACAAGTGTGGGACAATAACGCATGAAAGAGGCACCCAATAAGACTCGAACTCTCTCATGAGAGTTTAGCTTGCTAATCATTATACAACCCGAGGCCACCAACAATGAGGTATATCCAAAATGTATCAAGACTGAAACTGTATCTACCGAGACAGAAATGAACAAAGAATGAAACTCTAATTTTATCGAGTGATTTGATTTTTTTACATATTTGAATAATTATACAAGGTGTTACAGAAAATGCGATATCATTTCGTTATTTAATAACTTGACCAATTCTCATTTAAATGATCTTAAATTTTAACAATACGTGTAAAAATAAGTCGAAATTCTGTTTAATATTTTATGTTGATTTTTTTTCCTTTTTAGGTATAGAAATCCCATTCACTAGAAAATTAAAAAGCGTGTATCATTAAAGACAGAATTTTGAGCTATTCCCATTAATACAGTTAAAACTTCTGTTCATTTGAACAAAAATTGGTCAAGTTCCATCTTTGGGTCTAATATATCTGTAGGCAAATTATTTGTATTAGATAGGAATGATTATATCATATAACCGTGTGCAAAAACAATTTAAAAACTACATAAAATATAAATATAAACGTATGTTTATATTCATATCCATAAATGTACCTCTATATTTACATTTTAGAATAGCTTTGAGTAGAATATAAATTGGGAGTTCTAAAAAAGCACCCTTTTTTTTCGGTCACGTCTCGTCAGAGAAACGCTCTGACAGCTAGCAGTAGCCAGAAAAAAATCAAAGAAGTTAACGACGAAGGCGGGAATAAAAAAAAAAAAGGAAAGAAAGAAAAATAAGGGTCCTTTTTTAGAACTCACAATGTATGCTTGGCATAAAGTTATTCTAAAATTTTACCCGTAGCATAAAAAATTTTCATATGTTTATTTATTCGATAACAGCTAAGCATGAAAATAACCCTACTTTTCTTTCTTTTTTTTTTTTTTTTTTTTGCACCAACTACCAGTGGGTTCCTATCACGGTTTAAACTGCTTTTGTCACGTGATATACTCACCCCAAACTAGCACGTACCCTTACGAAATAATAGCAGTTTTTTCTGAAATACTCAATAAATGTCAAGAGATATCAAACTTTTTAAAACACCCTGTATGATATAATTGATATTCTGCTAGACTTCTGCATATTTTAGTTTCCCTTATATAAACTACATAGGCACTTACCAAAGATGCTCAGATTTGTTCTCATGTCCAGCAGATCGTCCCGGGAAAAAGATACCGGTTCGCTGAATTGTCGAACCAATATCGCTTCCCGATAGTCGTCCAAATCTGGAGTCAGTGGTTCAATATCTAAATAGAGCTCAGCTGACTCACTACATATTGACTGACGTTGACCATACCACGTTCGACGCTTGCTCAAACGATCTTCGCTCAATCTTTTGATGGTCTCACTGATTTGAATTAGTTGTTTCAGAAGTTTTAAATCCTGATCTCGAATTTCGGACTGAAAAAAACGAAGGAAATTGGTAAAATGATAAGTATGAAATGAAAAAAAAAAAAATAGAAATTGAATGATTGGATATTTCTAAAAAAATTTAAAAACCTTAAAAAAAAAACAATACACCACGGGGAGTCAAAAGTTTTACAATATTTTGGCAATGTGAAGTACAATTCCTTTTGCCGAAGTTGTGAAGGTAACTAACCTCACTAGACTGTGTGATGCCAAACTAGCCTGATACTCTCCGAGTGTTACTCACCAGAATTGCTTCAATAGCTTTGAACACGGCCTTGGAATTCACGGTTTTAGGCCTACGTGACCTTGTCTGATTATCGAGCTTCTTGTAACTCAAGCGAAATTTTTTCAATCATCCGGGTACTGTTTGGTTTGATTTTGTGGTATATCAACCCTTGTAGGTTAATGTCATATTTTCTTATACATATATATTAAATATATAGGGTTTGGTTTGCTTTGCTTTTGTGGCATAACAACCCTTGCAGGTTATTTAATGCCATATTCTCTTTATACATATATATTAAATATATAGGGTCTGGTTTGGTTTGGTTTGGTCTTGCGGCATATCAACCCTTGTAGGTTATATAATGCTAAATCCTCTTTAAGAATATATATCAAATATATATGATTTGGTTTGGTTTGGTTTGGTTTTGTGACATATCAACCATTGTTGGTTATTTAATTCCATATTCTCTTTATACATATATATCAAATATATAGGATTTGGTTTTGTTTGGTTTTGTGGCATATCAACCCTTGTAGGTTATTTAATGCTAAATCCTCTTTATACAAATATATTAAATATGTAAGATTTGGTTTGGTTTGGTTTGGTTTTGTGCCATATCAACCCTTGTAGGTTATTTAATACCATATTCTCTTTATACATATATATTAAATATATTGGATTTGGTTTGGTTTTGTGGCATATCAACCATTGTAGAAACAGGGAAAATTAGAATAACATAGAAACTTATAGTCTAATAATTTCTTCAAGCCAACATTGACAACATTTACTTTTTGTTTTTATTTTTTTACAGCAAAATTCTGACTAGTTGCACACCGGCCTTCCTCAGGTGTTTATCACATATGATAATTTTTATTTAGTTTAAAGAAGGATACAGATTAAGTGTCCTTTCTGAAAACTTGAATTTGCCATTGTCTTTTTATTCTCTTTATGGCACGACACCTCTCTGCCGAGGCAGAGTATTGTCGAACTTATCAGCGATTAAACTTACGATTGGAGAGGTCGAGACGAATTTAGCAATATGAACCAAGCGTCTAAATATATTAGAGTATGCCCGGCAGGACCTAATTAATTGGGAAAAAGAAGTCGTATTTATATTTCGCTTAGATTCTAAATGGGTTTTTAAATCTGGATTTCTTATCTCAAGGACAAAAAATTTTTAAACCGATTAATAAAGATGGAATAAAGATAGATGATCGGTAACTGGAGGCTATAATTCAATTTTATCCGCAAAAAAAAAGTTATTAACATATATTTCAAAATAATAATCTTAACGAGAAGAGTTACGGAACGTGCTTATCGTAACGGTTGTTTTAGGGAATGAAATCGGTGAACCAAGTTCAAATCCTTGATGGGGCTGTTTATGTTTAACTTTGCTCTAATTCCCTTGGGAAAGAAATGAATTTATATCTTCTTCCCCAGCTAAAGATAAGTAGTAGGGCAGACTGTCTTCTGTAGCTTGCGTTATGTAAATAGTCGAGAAAAAAGAAAGCTCACAGGGGCGTAATGCTCCGGAAATATCATAAATAAATTTGAACTTTGCTGTTGGTGCAATAAAAAAAATAATATATGAGGTGATTCTCATCTACTTTGAGAACTTAAGACCTTTCTAAAAAAAAGGAAGAAGAAGGAAAATTGATTCGTTTTATAGTGAAGTGATTTAGATTGGTTGATTGATTGATTTAAATGGCATGTCAACCTGTATAGGGTTATTTAAGCCAAGAAGTTGGGAAATCGGTTTCGTTATACGTTTATATATTTATCTACATATCTAGTTAAACTCGGGTATATATATATATACCCTAATATATTAGGATGTTTAAAATTTCTGGTGATGCTATTTCCGTCTCACTTAACTCACTCGTTGAAACTAAACATCTGATAAAATTAATGACATCTATACACAGTATACGTCTATATACAGTACAGGGTGAAACGATTAAATTGTCGTCCTAAAGAAAACAACTCTACAGCTTTATTTTAAAACTTTTATTGAAAAAATCAATTCAGGTAACTTGATTATGTTGTCGAGCTGACATCTATTCAATGTAGCCGCCTTCAGCCTCAATTACCGCCTCGATACGGATCTAGAACTGAGAGCATGCCTTTTCCACAAGCACCGGCGGGAGCTCGGCGAATACTCGGCGGATGGCGGCGATCAGGCTGGCTTTGGTGTTGCGGGAGGTCATGTTGGTGATGTTCTCGATGTATGACCAAACGAAGTAGTCCAGCGGGTTCAGGTCGTGGGCGGAGGGGGGGCAGTGAAAGAAGGGTACAAAGTCGTAGCACTCCTTATGAAGCCAAGCCTGGGTCTCTTTGAACTTGTGGGCTGGCGCCGAGTCCTGCTGCTACACTCAGGGTCTGCCACCGGCCACCTGATTGCACCAGGGGATCACCACACTCTTCAGCACATCCAGGTACACTTTAGTGTTGACTTTTAAGCCGACTTCGAAGATGTGAGGTGGCATGATGTGGCCCTCACTTGAAACCACATCAAAGACCATAACCGTAGCCGGAAACTTTGTTTTCATCACACTGTTTCATGTCCCTGTTATTCGTGGCAATCCAGATTTGCATTTTGAGGGTGCTGGCAATGGTCCTGTTGTCATAACTTGGATCGGTAGAGCGCATGAGTTGTACAGCGGCGCATCTCTGAACTCACTCGTTGAACATTGTGTCACTTTCAGACATGATAGAAGGTTCCTATCGCTCTTGGGATCTGTACACAACTGGTCAACTAGTAGATGGTCTGCAACAAAAAAAAAAGAAAACCGGTTTTCATTAAACGGAAATGGAATCATGTCGTCTTATCTAGGGCGACAATTTTGTCGTTCCCCCTTGCATTATACATATTAAGCATATGAATATTTGTGCTAATAAGTTAAGATATGCTGTGCGATATGTGGCTCCATCGGCGGAAACCTACTTATCATAAAGGATAGTAACTGCACTATCAATGTTTTATTATAAAGTTGTGTTGGTTGTATTGAATAAAAATTGAAAAAAAATCCGTTTTCTCGGTTGATATATTATTATAAAAAAAAGCTAGATAGGAACTACACAAGAATTTTGCGTGCTGTTTTGAACAAATCCCGAAAGCAATACCCAACAAAAACAGCATTTGTATAGACACCTACCATTCACTCAATAAACCATCCGAGTAAAACTAACAAGACATGCTGACCACTACAGGAGAAGTAAGGAAGTACTCATAAGCGACGTTCTCGAATGGACTCCTACACATGGACACGCCATTATTCCTTTGCCAGAATGCTCAACCCCCGAGTGGGGAGCGTATATATATATATGATTTCTAAACACATTTTGAAGATAACATTTCTAAACGAGCCTGAGCTCATTTTTTCACACTGTTAAATGGTTTAAATTATTTCTATCTAATACGAATAATTCTATTTACTATTAATCATTTGTTGGCACACAGTTTAATGCTTTCCAGTTATTGCTATGTTTCTCTTCCAATTCAATTAAACATCAGTCATTTGTTTACACACAGTTAAATGATCAAACGGTTCTATTTCAAATAATTCAGTTTAGTATAAGTATACAGTTTAAATGTCAAACAGTTCTATTCAACCCTTAGACAGAACCCTATCAGGTGCTACCACTCCGAGCCAGAATGGATCTGGGAACGATGACAATGAAGGGGTATTCCGCATTCCCGAAAGCTCCAACATTACTGAAGCCTCACCATCATTTTTAGTGTCTTATCCCGGACACTCATTGGGGGGGGTTCTTACCCCTTTGCAGAGATGCAGTAGGTATATTCTGTAGCCCCAAGCGACTGCGCTATATAATTAATCGCAAATTATTTGTGTTAGGGATGATTGAAACCATACAAATGTGTTAGAGTGGTTACTTCAAGAAATGATTGTTTAAAAGGATTAATATCAGTTACTTGAAACTATAATTGCTTGCACAAAATAGAGGATTTTAACATCCATTAACCCAACAAGGGTTGACATGTCACAAAACCAACCAAACAATTCAACAAATGATATTTTCCCGCGGTTTGTTTTGAAAACTCACCAGTTCCGATCTGATTTTCTGTAGGGCATTGTTGATTCTTTCTGTGGGCGATTTGTAGTCGGTGCTGCTCGACCCAGAATCAAAAGATTCGTCCTCGGTCTTCGTCGACATGGTCACGTGACCGGGTCAGTCGAAGCGGGAATACTTTTGGCTCATGATTTGATTGATGGCACGGTTCCACAGAGCCGCTGGGCTTTGCATGCTGGAGAAGAGGTTCAAGTCGGACAGGTTACTCCACAGCCGATGTCGTTTGCGCAGCTTGTTAATCCACGAGGCCTTAAAGAAAAGAAAAAAATGTTTTGAAAATGACAAAGAGACATCCAATATTATTAACAGATAGACAAACAGATATACATTTACCCAATCACACACACATACACACACACAAACGTGCAAGCACAATTGATTAAAAATTCTTATTACAATGTCTTTCTATATTTCCTCAAAATCAAGAGGGATAAAAGTAAATTGCAATATTCTTTACTTGAAATTTTTCATTTTTGGATTACTACGGTGAGTCAAAAGTTTTGCAATATTTTGAAAAGTTTCATTTTTTGATTACTACGGTGTGTCAAAAGTTTTGCAATATTTCCTACATACTAGTTTGAGACGCATATATTATATATCCGAAGCAATGCAAGCTTATATAAATAGATATACCCCTAACACTTATTTTCATAAAAGCTTTCTTTTCAATTAAAGATAACAAGACTACTATTTCTAACTGAACTTTATGCGATCAAAACGTATATTATTTGGTATTATTTATTACCAAACTCTACATCGAGTCATACAAAAGATTAAAAAATGATACTGGATACCTCTTTGCTTAAAACTCAGCATTATAAGGTACATATCAAGGGTAAAGTGGAGCGATCTGGGGAAAGGAATAGCACCCTTCATTACACCTTGTTGTAGTAGCTATTGAAAAGGGAGCCTTTGGGTCGCCCTCGACTATGGACGTCAACTTTACTACTTACTTATCTAAAATGTTCGAGTAGAAATAAAATCCAGATGTCTTTGGTTCAGAGAAAATAAACTTTTTGCCAGCCAGGAGGTATACTTGCAGGATCCCTACTACATAGCCTACAGCAAACAGCGGGAGACATTGGCTTCTACGTGAACACAAATAAAATAGAGTTCAAGCATTTTAAACAAAAATGATCCATTTCCTCTTTAAGTGACACGCCTTTGAAATTTGTAGACCAGTTCACATACCTCGGCAGAAACATCTCATCTACTGAAAGGGATGTCAATATATGGCTTGCGAAAGCGTGGAATGTTATTGATAAGTTATCGATCATATGAAAGTCTAATCTATTCTATAAAATAAAACGATTTTTCCAAGTTGTAGCTGCATCATATGGCTATACCTGTGCCAATACCCGCCAACCGACCCCCACTATGTCAACCAACCAAACTACTCATGGCCATTAGAATCGTCTACTGTTTTTTCTCAACTCCGACCAGGGCTATTACACATTTCTTTACGGACACACAAAACACAACCTAGAAGGTGGAAGAAAAGAACAAACGAACAAAGACGGACTTGGTTCAGCTCCAAGCGCAAGAAAGGGGGAAGTCTATGTGACACTTTTTGTACATTCTGTGTTTCTGTGAGCTAACGCGAGTGTGTACTCGAGCGAAAACTCCCACAAAGCCACTAGCAATGCTGACTTAACTTCTCGTGTTGGTCACCCGGCATCTGTCGGTCAACTGATCCTAGCAGCCGCCTTTCTGACTTCTGTTGACTGGCCTCCTCTCAGCCTGACTCTCATCTGCTCACTGTCTTCTCCTGGGACCTTCTGCTGACTTTCGTTTTGGCCTCTCTCGGACCTTCCTTCCTTCATTCACTTCCGGTCTCGCGCACAGGCCGTTTGTGTGGGTTTCGAACCAAAACAGACAAAGGGATCGTCTGACTGGCACCCACACACACCAATACAGCGAATGCCCAACATCGTGTCAGTCACCAAATGGACGCTAACAAAAACGCATAGAGAAAAAATTAGATGAGAACAACTGTTGCATACTGTCTTGAACAAATCCTGGAAGCAACAACCCATAAAACAGTGGCTGTAGGGTCACTTACCTCTTATTTAAAAAACCATCGAAGAGAAATGAATGAGACATGCGGGACACTGCGAGAGAAGCAAAGACGAACAAAGTGATGTTTTCTTATGAAAGTTCCTATGTTGACCGAACAGCAAAGACTTACATACATCCGCTCAGAGCGGAAAAAGAATGCAGCCTAGAGGACCAGCTTGGACCGATGGATGAAAGGGTCGGATGGCGAGAGAGAGAGAGAGAGTCAGGAAACTCTTTGCTGTCAGTATGACTTGATGATGATGATGATGTAGGGGTCTACTTATTTATGGGCTATTGTGGAGATTTGAAGAAACTTTCACGGGTGGTAAGCAATTCGATCTATTTCTTGTCTGCATTTTCATACCCACACACACACAGAAAGAGAGAGAGAGAGAGAGAGAGAGAGAGAGAGAAGAATATTTTCTTTATCTGCCCTCAATAGACGGCGAACGGTTTGGTGAAGAGCTACCAAATTAGATAAATACACTTATGGATCCCTGAGGAAGGTTTTAACTTAAAAACAGTTTTGGTACTCCCAAAGAAAAATGAGGAGGTTTAAAATAATAGAAGCCGGAAGCAGTCTGGCTACAAGACATTAATAATCGTACAGAATTTAGATTTACAAATTGAACAAGATAAACAATAATGCTACACAAGCATTGGCTCAAACAAACTCTTTCCAACTCAGTATCAGAAATAAGAAATTGCTTTACTGCAATTAAATACTGTCATCTTATCAGGAGCATTGTGGTATAACACCGAGTTATGAATTCTCTCTCTCTCTCTCTCTCTCTCTCTCTCTCTCTCTCTCGCAGTTCTTTTTCTTTTAACATTTCCTTTTTGAACTTTTCAATGTTTCACTTCGTCTCTGTCTGACTGCCTCTTTATCTATCTCAATCCTATTTTCACGTTTCCATTTTTAGCTTTTCTATGTTCAACGTTCTCTCTCTCTCTCTCTCTCTCTCTCTCTCTCTCTCTCTCTCTCCCTATTCCCCCTTCTCTCTCTCTCTCTCTCTCTCTCGCAATCCTAATTCTTTTCACGTTTCCTTTTATATCTTTTCTATATTCCACTTTATCTCTCTCCTTCCCCCTTTCTCTCTCTCTCTCTCTCTCTCTGTTTCTCCCTCTCTCTCTCTCTCTTTCTCTCTCTCTCACTCACTTATTGATTTAGTTTTTCCTTTTGATACTCTTATCATGTTGTTTTACGC
This sequence comes from Sepioteuthis lessoniana, assembly GCA_963585895.1. Lineage (NCBI taxonomy): Eukaryota > Metazoa > Mollusca > Cephalopoda > Myopsida > Loliginidae > Sepioteuthis > Sepioteuthis lessoniana. The sequence goes on from OY757910.1 coordinate 78,080,235, forward strand.
TTCTTGACCTCTCTCTCTCTCTCTCTCTCTCTCTCTCTCTCTTTCATTCTCTCTATTACACACACACACACACACACGTTTTCTTACAGTTTAGGTCTTTCTTTTTATACTACTTTTTACTTCTCTCTGTCTCTGTCTCTCTCGGTTTGTCTCCCATCTTCTCTCTCTTCATCTCTCCCCATCTCAGTTTTGCGTTACACCATCTGCGCAAAAATGAGTCAGAAACAGCAAAAATACAGAAGTTGATCCACCAATACCCACTGCTGTGACCTAACCATCTATGACTACACTTCAGTTGCATAAAGTTCTCGAATTAACAGAATGCTGCAGTTGACACCCAGTTGACACTTCAACAACTTCCTTCGTATCGGCAACACTCTTTTTCTCTCACTCAACCGCACAGTCTCCTTTTCGTCGTATATCTTAGTCACACCTTCCATTTTGAACCCTTACACATTCCATTAATTTTCGAGACAGCAATCTTTTTCTTTCTTTCTGTAGTTTAATCTCATTTTTTTCTATATTAATTTACTAGGCCTTTTTCTTAGATATGGCTCAATGCCGTATGAATAGGACGTCCAATGAGACAAGCTAGACTAGCAAACTTTCAGCTCAGCCTCGCTTAAAATTGTTTTCAACAAAATGTGTTAACAAAGCATATATATTTGATATTTGTATAAACAGGATGTGGCATTAAATAACCAATAGTGTTTGATATGTCATAAAACAAAACCAAGAAATAACATGACCAATTACCTCCCTCCCACTCTTCCTACATCTTAGCTTTCCTATCTTTGTAAAGACATTCTCCCTTCATTTTTGTTCTACTTTACCTGTCTCTCCTTTTTGAAGGTTTACTCACCCATTTTTTCCCTTATATTATTTTCTTTTTTCTTTCCGTTAACATCAATTTCATTGTTTTAATATTTTCCTTCTTTCGTTAATACTTTCTACTTTAGTTTCTTGATTTTCCTTTTCTTTCTTTCTTTTCTTTTCTTTTCTTTTTCCTTTGTTCGTTCACTTACATTCACTTTCATTTACTCTCTTTTCTTTTCTTTTTTTTCTTTCTTTCTTTCACGCTAATTCTAATTTCCGTTCTTTTCTTTATCGCTTTCTTCTTTTTTATCTTTTTTCTTTTTCTTCATGGTTATTACAGTTTTCTCACTCCTTTTTTGTCACTTTTTCCTTTCTTTCTTTCTTTGTCTATCCTTCCTTTTTATTTATTCTATTATTCATCGTTTTCTTTCTTTCATTCATTCGTTATCGTGTTTATTTATTCATTTATTTATTTCAAGATTATTTTAATTTTTTCTTTCTAATTTTCTTTCTTTGTTTTTCATGTTTATCCTTCCTTCTTCTTTCCAGCTCTCAAGAAAAAGAGAAATCTCTCTCTCTCTCTCTCTCTCTCTCTCTCTCTCTCTCTCTCTCTCTCTCTATCTATCTCTATCTCTCTCTCTTGCACACACACACACACACACACACCTTTCTTACCTATATATTTTTTCCTTGTTTTACAATTTTCATTCTTTCTATCATACGTATATTTCCTTTCCATTCTTTTTTCTTTTTGTCTTTTTCTTCTTCCTTTTCTTGATTTCTTCTTCTTCTGTTCTCCTTACTTATCTTAGCTTTCATTCATTTTTTTTTTCTTTTTTTAAATACCTAAACCTTTAAAAATGTTAATACAACATTACTTAACAGCGCAATTACGTTCCATGTTAACGCTTCAGTCGGAATTTTTAAAAGTATATAGAGCAATAAAATGTGTTTTAAATAAGTCTAACAGATTATATCCGATATGAAAAGTATTATTTCATTTAAAACCATTACACATAATGTACAGGAATTGCATGATAATTTAAATTTTTGTTTTCTCTTCAAAAGTATTTTCATTCATTCATTTACAGGTTTCTAAACTTTCCCATCTCTCTCCAACATTCCTTCCTCTTTCTCTCTCTCCCTCCCTCCCCCCCTCTCTCTCTCTCTCTCTATATATATATATATATATAAAGAGAGGGAGGTAAATAATCAAATTATTTACAAAGACTTTTCTTAAATCAAGGAAGTACTCAAATATTGGCCAGAAAACCAGTATATAGCCCAAAAGAAACTATTATCTCATCTCTTTAACATAACAGCATTATTAGATTTTATTCATTTGATATACAATTATTATACACGAGGGTTTATATATATATATATATATATATATATATATATATATATAAGAGAGAGAGAGAGAATAGTTCACAAGTCACTTGCTGGTTGCTTTTTGATTTTTCAAAAATGAATTGAAATATGAGATTCCAGATAAATTTTCATTTTGATGAAAAAAAAACTTTACGTATGAAAATTCGTCCAACAAGTATATGATACAATTATAGTTCTGGTTTATTTGAATAATGGCATATCAACCTTGGTGAGTATTTAAAGCCAACGTTATCACTGTGGAAGAACAGAGGAACTATCTAACCTACAGCTGTGGGGTGGTGAATAAAGGGGTTCATGCCTTTCCCCAAGGTATTAGTCCAAAAGTAAACGTAATAGCGTGCCTGAAGTTCAAACTCGCTTACAACGATGTTACAGTCTAGCACGTTAGCCACAACGCAGGCAAACTAATCGCAACTTTAACTTTGAAGATACCAAAATTCTAGTTAATATACATAACAAAAATCACTGAAAGATTGTTGGACGAAGCATTATTTCTAATTATAATACTATTGAAGAAAAACCCGTTTTTGTGGTGTGTTTTTTTTAACTTGCCCCCTTATTTAGTCTATTGACAGCTTTTTGACCATATGGACATCTAATATCTCAGATAAAATAAAACAGGAATTCTTCCAAGCTCTACACATGTCAGTACGGGATGTTTTGAACAAATTCTAGAAGTAGCACACTACAAAACAATAGCTGCACAGCCACTTAACTCTCATCTTATAGAATATACTAGTAAAATGAGTATGACATATGAGGCTCTGCTCAAGAAGCTGGAACAAACTCATAAGCAAAGTTTTCCCACACATGTACACACCAATGTTAGCAGAGTAGCAAAGACTAATATTCATCAGCTCTGTGTGGACACTGGGTGTCAACTGGAGGACCTTCCAAGAGTGATGGATGATAGGGAGAGATATAGAGAGAGGGCCAAGTGAATCCATGCTACCAGTATGACTTGATGATGATTACAATGATAATGATTGAATACATATATATATTTATACATATATTCATATGTATATATTTGTATGTAGGGAGGGTGTCCAGAATGCATTCAACTATTGACGAAAAGTGACCTGCATAAAGCAAATTCTCATACACTTATAACTGCCCTCTTTCAATTTTTAAAATCAGTCTGCAATCGTTTTCACCTTATTCTTGCCCTGAGCAATTCGAGCTTTGGGAAATATCCATACGTTACAGTGTGACAATTCTAGAGTGTATATGGGGTCTAATAGACACGGTTGATGCAGTATTTTGACTCCCACATCCCCCAAAATATAACCAGCACGGACAGGAAAGAAACCCCTTAGTCATTGTGAATATGACAGTTACATAGTACACAAGCTCATTCAATGGACACTGTGCATGGGTTTTGGTTTTCTTTTTTTTTGTTGTTTTCTTTCTTTTTTTTCAGGGAGAACTTGAATAGAAAAAAAAAATTTGGAGCCAGTCCAGATATTTAAGAAAAAGATTTGGGCGAAACACAGGATTGTGCAGGTGTGCCTTGTATACTCATCAGATCAAGCTAAAAAGAAAATTCATCTCAAGGGTAAGGACGTGGAGGACATTAAAAATACGATGAGTCAGTTTCCTCATCATGTCAAAATAAGAGTTTCATGTTGCTGGAAAAAGTATTTATTTACCCAGCTCCTCCATAACAAGTACGATGGGACACAAGGTCAATTTTTAAACTTGTTTGAATTAGGAGTTTTCTTTATTTTAGACTGGTTGCCTAACCAAGGCTAGAGAACCCAGTTTGTCCCAATATTACCCATAACTGAGGGAAGGAGAGAAGTGATGGATTCATGGTTTTCACACGAACATTAACGTCAGCTGTGACACAAACAGCCTCGTCCAGGATTTGAACTCGGGTCGCCGATTCAATTTTCTATGACGATAACTGTTACGCTTGCTGGAAATTGTGTGCCGAGGAGCTAGAGAGACTATTCAAAAGACAAAGTTTCATTCATTGTTTATTTCTGTCTTGGTCAATACTGCTTCAATCTCTATATTAATTTTTTTGAAAGCACTTCGTATTTTCTATTCTTTGTTTGTATTTCAACGAAAATGAGTGTTTCATTCATTGTTCATTTCTGTCTTGGTAAATACAGCATCAGTCTCGATACTTTTTGATCATATCTTGTATTTTGAAGAAAATGAATGTTTCATTCGTTGTTCATTCATCTCTTAGTAAATACACCTTCAATCTCGGTACTTGTTGAGCATAGCTCATATTTTGAAGAAAATTAATTCTTCATTCATTGTCATATTTCTGTCTTAGTAAATACAGCTTCAGTCTCGATTCTTTTGTAACATACCTTGTATTTTGATGAAAATTAACCTTTCATTCATTGTTTATTTCAGTCTTGGTAAATACAGCTTTAATCACAATACGTTTTGTGCTCACATTCGTATGTGTGTAGGGAAGTGTTATGTACTTACATTTTTGTTGTTTGTTTGTTTTTTATCACTGGATAATAATCCAAAAAGTAAAGGAACAAATATATAGCAAAAAGGAAATTCGCCAAGAAAGATAAAAGAATTTTAAAAAATATCCCGTAAATTGTGTGATAAGCGAAATTCCGTCTAATAATAATCAGAGCTATCATCAATACTAACATGGGTGGAGTGTCTTTTGGGTCCCAGGTTCAGCTTTTCCACCGACCATGTTAGAAATATGTTTGGCTAAAAGCCGAATTCTGTATCTCTTCACTGATTTTCACTAAATAGCTAAGTTTTATGCCAACTTCGGCAATTGTATGACCCACAAATAACTACACCCTTGCTATTTTTTTATAAAATGTTAATTTTCTTTAAAACAAAAGATAGCAGAATTTTATTATTTATTGTGCTTTGTTTTGGTTTATTTGTTTAATGGCATATCAATCTTCATGGGTTATTCAATGCCAAAGCCGTTCTTTGAGAATAACTGAAGAGGTACAATTTAGCCTACAGCTGTGTATTTTTTGTGAAATATTGTACAATCAAAATGGATATTACTAAGTACAATACCACCAAAACGAAAAGCACCAGCATTCTAATTGTTTGGCTTGGTTTATTTATTTTATGGCATGTCAACTTTCGTGTGTTATTTAACGCCAAAACCGTTCTTGTAGATAACAGTAGTACTATTCAGCCTATAGCTGCGTATTTCTAGAGAAACATTGCACAATCAAAATGGATATTACTAAGTACAATATCACCTATAAATCAAAACACTTTTAACTAATAAAAGGTTAATTCCCTTCTAAGAAATGTGTTACCTTTTTAGGTACAAAGAAAATATGTAAACAAAACTGAAAAGGGACGGACTAGTGGGTATACAACAAAACAATTAGGTTTATTAACCACTGGCGGAGATATGATTCTATTGGCCAGGAAACAAAACTGCTTTAAATTTAGTGTACACCAGTCAAAATGCCCATCCACCATGTACTATTGTCGGATTAAAATCTCGCCTCCTGTCTCACACGTGTGTCCGTTCTTTCGGTCTCTCCAAATCCCACAATGCACTGTCCACGGGAGACAACTCCCTTTCTATCCCTCAGAAGGAATAACTTTAATATTTTTTTCGTTAGATCTGATCCCTAACCAAAAGAAACCAGAATTTTATCATTTCTAATGGTTTTCTTTGGTTTCTTTGTTTAATGACATATCAGCCTTCATGGGTTATTTAATGCCAAAGCTATCCTTGTAGGAGAACAGTGGTAGTACTATTTAACCTATAACTGGGTATTTCTTGTGGAATATTGCACAATCAAAATGGATATTAATACGTACAATATTACCAATAAATTAGAACACTCTAAACATTTTTTATAAGAGGTCAATTTCCTTCTAAATAGAAAATATACCAGGATTCTATCATTTCTAGTGGAATATTATACCATCAAAACAAGAATTATCATTATCAAACTCTACAGCATTAAAACTTTGCCGCCGAAAATAAAATCGTATGAATATATATAAGAGGTATACTTATTTTTGGACAGCTATAAATTTTTAGTTACAGAGTTTCGATGCTGAAGATGGACTTAGTGAAATGGTTATCTTTGCAGGAAATGGAATAGGAAACCTGAGTTCAAATCCTGGACAAAGCTATTTGCTTTTCACTGCGTCCGAATGCCCTTGGGAAAGGCATAAATCTGTCTGTTCTCTCTTCAGCTATGGGTGAATAGTAGGGCAGACTGGTTTTTTAGTCTTGGTTAGGTAAAAGAAAATCTTGAATTTAAACCCAGCTTTATCCTACTAAAAAATTGACCTTGAGTTGCATCCTGGTCATGGCAGAGGGTTTGGAAAACTACACAAAATTTCATAGCTTCTAAGTGTGGTAGTAAATAACATCGAATAATATCTGTTTAAGAATATTACTCTAAGGCATAAATATGTCTGTTCTCTCTTCAACTATGGGTGAATAGTATGGCAGACTAGGTTTTTTAGTCTTGTTTAGACAAAAAAATCTAAAAAGAAAACTAGGATTTTATTACTTCTAGTGGAATATTATACGATCGAAACATATATATTATTAGGTAACATTTTCTTTGTTTAATTGCAGATCCACTTGCTGGCTTATTTAATACGAAAACCATCCTTGTAGAAGAACAGCAGTGATACTATTTAACCCATTGATGGGCGGATAAGGGGGGTTTATACCTTTCCTAAGGGTGTTAGTCTGGAAGTGAACGTAATAGAGTTACTGGAATTCGAGCTCGTTCACTTCGATGTCAGCATTTTAACCATTACATCACAGGGTTTCCTCACATTCGGTATCATTTGTCATAAAACTATAGAGCATTGAAAAATAAAAATGTAACTCTCTTGTAAACGAAAACAAAATGGCTAAAATATATAAGGTGTTTCAGAAAAATCGATATCATTTCGTAATTTGTCAACTTGACAAATTCTTATTCAAATGATCTGAAATTTTAACAGCATGATTAAAAACAACTCAAAATTCTGATTAATGCTTCTTTTTTAAGTATATAAAAGCTATTAACAGGAAAAGAAAAGGCTTTTAACTATTAAACATAGGATTTTAATGGTTTGGTTTAATGGCACATCAACCATTATACTTTATTAAAGTCAAATCTATTTCTATACATAGAAGCAGTTCCATTTCAAACAATTCCGTTTTGTATAAGTATAGTTTGTTTTTTGTTTACATGCATTTAAATGTCAAAACAGTTCTATTTCAAACCATTCAGTTTAGCATATATTCATAGTTTAGTTCTATTTTCCCCATAGATAAAACATTATCCGGTGCTACAACTCCAAGCCAGAGTGGAACTGGGAGCGATTGCAATGAAGGGGTACTCTGCATTCTCCAAAACTCCAGCATTACTGGAACCTCAGCATCAGATTGTTTAGTGTCATATCAGGACACTCGTTCGTGGGGTGGGGTCTTACCCCTCTGTAGAGAAGCAGTCGGTGTATTCTACTGCCCCAACTGACTGGGCAAATCGGGTTTTAATTTGTTTTTCTATTTGCTGTTAAAATTTGAGATCATTTGAACGAGAAATTGTGAAATTATGAAACTACGTAATATCCATTATCATGAAAAAACCTTTATATCAAGGGTGAACTCATTTTTTGAATGCCATATATTCACATTTTTTACCATTAACTAAGGCGTTCCTCAAGGGGGCGTTGAAAAAAAATCATGTGATATAATTTGGAAGGAAAAACAGGAGAAAAGGATCACGGGGAAACAGGCTGAAAAGCGAAAATCGCATAAAAACGAAAATGAAAGAAATCCACTCTGCACATGAACAGACGCACACACAGGCACACACCTACCCTGTCGGTGGAGCTTAGAATACACTGATTGCATCTCTTGCTGAGGAGTAAGACATTCCATTCAAAAGGGGTGGCCTGGGTATGATACTATCTGGTGGTCAGGCTCCAGTTTTTAAAGGCTAGGGAGTGTTACTCCCGGATCCACTTTAACTCGAAGTGATAGTACCAGTTAGATTGTCATTTATGGGTCGAATATATCTGTTGTGAGATTATTCCTATCTGATAGGATTATGTGCAAAAAAAAATTCTTAAGAAACAACCACACAATAAACGTGAATGTGAACGTACAATGAATGCGAGTGCCGATACTTTAGGCATAAAATAACCCTAGACGGTTTGAAATACCCTTAAAACTAATGAATCTATCACACACACACACACACACACACACACATACAAAGCTGATATATATTTCGTAATTTTCGTACAAACATTCATTCCGTCCTGTGAGCATTTGTGTTTGTGTGAAATGATTCTGAAAAATTGTCTTGTGCTTTGTTCAATTGATTTAGTATATATATATATATATATATATATATATAATTTTGAGCCCATTTACGTTGTGTTCAATGTTCACTGGTTGTTGGTATTCAAATTTTTTTAAAGTAGGTGTATCGTCAGACACTTCTATAAATTAAAGATACTCAGATAACTTGGGTCGGTCAGGAAATTCTCACGTTCAGTAAACGTAGATTATTCATTTGTTCTTTTTACAAAGCAAGTGATCTTTTTTGCAGGATGGGGGTTCTGTAAGTGTAATATCGGAAATTTGCTTGCTTATGCTTTTTCTTACTATTGCGCATTTTGAAATTTTTTAAAAGCCAATTGGTTGAAAAATATATATTCACACACATAAAACACACACACACACACACACACACATATATTTATATACATACATATATTTACCAACATCTCCGCACAAGCAGAATGCAACAAAAGATCAGTTTTGATAGCATGTGAAATGCAGACAGTGTCGTCCTGCATTTGAACACAGATCGCCGTGTCCATTCGCTACGATGATAACCGTTATACCACAAATGCTTCCTATATATATATATATATGCACCGCATTTCGTAGACTGGATATGATGTTTGTCTTTTGATTTTCGGCCATACCTTCAACCGTGCGGTTGAAGTGGGAATTTGGGTGAATAAAGACGTCGAAAATAAAACAAAATCTTTGTGTCCATTTATAAGAACAGGAGTGGACACGGAGACCAAGGTAAGTCCAAGATAACCCGAAGAAGTCCCAGATAGAAGACAAGAGATTCTGGCCAGATAGATAAGAATAAGAAAAAGCATAAGGTGTATATATTATGGCATATCAACCACTGAAGGTTATTCAATCCCTAACCCTATTTATAGATACATAATAAACATATATGATTTGTAAACACATTTTATTGATAACATTTTCAAACGAGCTTGGGCTTTTTGCGCGCGCGCGCAGTTAAATGAGTTTTTTTTTAGTATTTCTATCTAATACGAATAATTCAACATTTTCTTTTTTAAGTAGAGGAATTATTATATTGTGAATTGAATTAACATGACTAGAAAATCCGGCAAATACTTGCACGTAATATACGGAAACAGTGGACAGCTGTTACGGCCTTATTTGGTCTCATGCCGGATTTTCTGGTCATGGTAATTCAATTCACAATATAATAATTCCTCTACTTAAAAAAGAAAATGTACACCTCTTGCCTTGATATTCAGGTTATAATAATTACGCAGATGCGTATTTCCAATCCTCTTGGGAAGACGTGACCCTGGAGATGACCGTGTCCTCTGTAAAGAGTACGGGTGTAACGTTCAAGACATACTCGGGTTAACTGGTCGCGCAATTACCATGATTATTTTGGCAGCGCTTGCGTGCGATGTAGACTGATAGCTCAGTTATAGAGTTTCGGCTCTGCATTCTGTGGTCGTTAATTCGATCTCATGTTGGGGAGATCACGGTATACACTGCTGATGAGATCTAATAAGGTCGAAACAGCTGTCCAGTGTTTCCGTATGTCGTTCGCCTGTGTTTGCTGGTCATGGTAAATTTCAATGAATAATTCAATTTGCAATTAATCTTCTGTTTTCACAAAGTTAAATCATTTCAAGTATTGCTATGTAAGAGTAACAATTTAACATCAGTTATTTGTTTGCACGAAGTTTAAACGGTCAAACAGTTCTATCTGACCCATAGATAGGACCAAGTCAGGTGCTGCTTTTCCAGGTCAGAGTGGACCTGGGAGCGATGGCAATAAAGAGGTACTCAGCATTCCCCAAAGCTCCAGCATTATTTGAGCCTCACCATCAGATTGTTTAGTTTCATATCCAGGACATTCGTTGGAGAACTGGTTGATTGGTTGTTTGGGTTTTATAGCATTTAAACCTTTGTAGGTTATTTAATGCCAAATCCATTTTTATACAAATAAACAGTTCTATTTCTAAAAATTCGGTTAAACATAAGTATACAGTTCAATTATCAAAAACATTTCTACTTCAAGGTAATCAGTTTAGTCAAACAGTTCTTATTTAAGAAATTCAGATTCGTATAAGTATGGTTTTTGTTTACTCACTGTTAAATTTCAAAACAGTTCTATTTCAAACAATTCAGTTTAGCTTAAGTATGCAGTTTAGTTCAATTTAACCCATAAATAGGGCCCTATCAGAGTGGACCTGGGAGCGATGGCGATGAATGGGTGCTCCACATTCCCCAAAGGTCCAGCATTACTGGAACTTCAGCATCTGATTGTTTGGTGTCATATCAGGACACTCGATGGAGGGTCTTACCCCTCTGCAGAGCCGTTGGGTGAGTCTTATCCCTCTACAGAGCAGCAGTCAATGTATTCTACTGCCCCAACCGACTGGGTCATTCGAAGGTAGAGCATAACCACCTCACGTTTTCCTGTTTATGAAACCTGTCCAAAAAGAACTTGTAACATCAGAAATAAATGTGAGTGGGATTTTTTAATAAACACGTCTTTGTCCTTTCCTTCCTTGTTATGGAGAATCTCTTCACCTCTTTAACTTTCTCCGATAACTTCCGAGACGCTAATTATACAATGCTAGGGCCGATATCCAGGCCCAAATTCATAGTCACGCGAGATCAACGGATGCCGAATTCTCGCGCATTCATGTGTAAGAGCGAAAAAGAGAACGACGATTATGAGTTAGTCTCTGCTTCTCCAGCAGTGCCTAATACGTCTTGCTCGTCTTATATGGATGGTTAGTAAGATGAGAGATAAGTGGCCGTACAGCTCCTGTTTTGTAGGGTGCTGCTTCCAGGATTTTTTCAAAGCAGCACGTTGCATTCTTTTGTAGTTACCATCCAGACTTTTCTCTATACGTTTCGTTAGCGTCCAGGAGGTGCAGCCATACAGTAGTATTGACAGCCGCCGATTGGAAGAAATGCCGTTTTATTTCATCTGAGAGGTCCGATTTCCATATGATCATTAACCGGTCAGTTGCAGTCTACGACTTCTCTATGCGTATGTCGACATTGCTTTCAATAGATGAGATATTGAAGCTGAGTTATGTGAACTGGTCTACTAGTTTCAGAGGTTTACCACATAAAATAGACATGTCTCCTTCTTGTTTGAAGGATAAATTTTGTTTTATCTGCTTTCATGCTGAGGCCATTGCCTTCTTCTACTCACTCTAAGCCATACAGCAGGGATTCGGGTTGGACATGTGTATATGAGAGAAGGGGAAGATCATCTGCGTAGTCTGTATCCATCATAGTTTCTACGGGATATTGTCTGCTTCTTGTCTCTTTTAATATGAAACCATTTTTTATTAGTTCTTTTGGCGTTCTTAGTACGGAATCTAGGTAGAATATAAACAAATATGGTGCTAATGTATCTCCTTGCGAAACTCCAGTAACGATGTCAAAGAAGTCGGGGTCCTTATCAGCATCACTAACAGGAGAGTGAACCATTGCTTTTGTGTTTTTTAAAGCATCATTATAGTGGTGACAATTTATTTGCGAAGATCATATGCTCGTAGTATTTGCGCCACCTTTCCTCTGTGTATGGAATGGAATGCCTTGGAGAAATCTTCAAACCGTAGCGTTGCCTCAAGATTTTTTGGCACGTTCTCCTTCAGTGATTCGATTGATTGTAAGACTCTGTGAAGTTATTGCCGATTTCTGCAAAAGTAGTTCTAATATATATGTATATATACAAGCACTTTTTTCGCATTACTGTCAGTTTCAAGCGGTATTCTCCATTACCAGATACATAATTTAATTTCTTTCTAAAGGCAAATTCACTTTTCTTTATATATATATATATATATATATATAACCTGCAAGCGTTAACCCAGTCATCCAATAAATTTTAAGGCGTGGCAGTTGCGGAAAGCGCTTTGAGAATATGATGTTCTAAATAACCTGTTATTTTTTCCAAAATTAGTTTGGATCCACCGATGTTAAAAGATGTTTGCTAATATGTCAGCATCTATTTACCAATTCTGACCTCAGTTTCTTGGACATATATCTGGTTTTGCATTTACCATTTGTTAGTTTGATCAACTTTTAATCTCTTGCGCAATTCCCAATGGATCACCTTTCCTACTCAGTCATGTCTACTCTTGTATTCCTTTTGTTCCAATTTGCTTCATTCGCTTATAATTTGATTAATTGTTTCATCTGTGTCTCCATATAACCGGCACTTGCTATTCTGTTGCGTATTATCAATTTTCGCTTTGATATAATTGGTCTATATACATTTTGATAAAGTTGTACTTTGGAGGGGGGTTGTTAGGGTCTTTTTTTTTTTTTTTTGGTAGGGTTAGGTTTATTATGTTAAAATCTGCGTTTCCAGCCAACTTCTATGGCTCCTATATAAGTCATGGAGGTGCCCATGGTGTAATGGTTATTGTCGTTGGAAATGGACACGGCGACACGAGTTCAAATCCTGAACGAGACTGATTGCATTTCACATAGCACTAATACCCTTGGGAAAGGTATGAATCCAATTATTCTCCCTCTAGCTATGGGTAAATAGTAGGGCAGACTAGGTTCTTCAGCCTTGGTGAGGCAACTAGTCTAGGAGAAGGAAAACTCTGAATTCAAACCTGTTAAACTCCGCTTCAAAATTGACCTTGTGTCATATCCTGCCCGAGGGGAGGGGTTGGGTAAATATGATATAAGTCATGTTGTGTCCGGCTTCAGTTTTTACGAACACTTGTTAAACGGCATATTACTTCAAGCATTCACCATTGACCGGACTCTCGTTCTTACTTTTACATCTACATGGTGAGGGTATGATGTGGATACGCTCCACATTAAAAGAAAAGATAGAAGTGAACTCGCCGATATAGAAGATGCGGCTTCTCAGGGATTCGAAGCATATTCAAAAAATAGCAGAACGAAATGAATCCTAGCGGACAATAACAGCAGCAACAAAAACAACACGTGGACAAACAGGAAAACGGAAATTATTAAATCGAGAAAGCAGAAATGGGAAGAAAAACAACTATATGAACACTTGATAATCTGAAAAATTGTGTACGGGATGACCTGGACATGACTCTGGAGAAGAAAGCGAAAGAGAGAAACTGAATCATTCTTAATGAAAAAGAAGTTGGCGACCGTAGTCGAGGGCGACCCGAAGGCTCCCCTTTCAATTGCTACGACACCGAGATGTAGAGGAGGGTGCTACTCCTTTCCCTGGATTGCTCCACTTTACCCTTGATCCGTACCTTAAAATGATGAGTGTTAAGCATGGAGGCATCAAGTACCATTTTTTGAATTTTTGGTATGACTCCACTAGGGATTGAAGCCTGATCTCCCGGGCCATTGGCAAACACTCTAACCACTAGGTCAATGGGCAGGTTTAACTCAAAATAATATTAGAAGAACTAGGTTTGGTTTGATTTCTTTGATTAATGACATATCAACCTTCGTGGGTTATTTAAAACCAAAACCATACTTTATAAGAACAGTGGTGGTACTATTTAACCCAGTGGTGAGGATAAGAGGGTTCATACCGTTCCAAAGAGTATTAGTCCGAAAGATAACGTAATAGCGTTACTGGATTTCCAACTCGCTATGACATCGCAGTCTAGCAAGTTAACAATAACTACCTCCGATTAGAATTAGAACAGATAAAACTCGCGAACATAGTGCGTGTAGTCTTTGAGTGGAGGGAGATGCAACAATAAATCACATGATAAGCGAATACAACTGACTGGCACAATAGGAGTACAAGAGGAGTACAGGAGTACAATGGGAAAGGTGATTCATGGAGAATTGTGCAAACGATGAAACTTCGACTATGCATACAAATGTTATATGCATAAATCAGAATCTGTCCTGGAGAACAAGATTCACAAAATTACCTGGGATTTTGAAACATATCACTCCCGGTCAGGAGACAAGACTTAGCATTAATTAACAAGAAAAAAAAAGAACTTGTAACCCAGTTGATTTTATCATTTCAGCAGACCACAAGGTGAAAATAAAAGAAAGTGAAAAGATAGACAAATATTATGCACGTATAATAGCCATATATTATCCGTATTATGCACGAATAATAGCCATATATCAGTATGAAATAAAAGAGAAGACAACATAATATACGATTATCACCCTGCATTCTTATAAAAGACTGAAAAAAGAGTCATTTTCTTGACTCGCCGAAGGGTCTAGAATGGAAGTATTGCTTTTCGACCGTCTGTTCCCCATGGAGCCGTGGGACATTGAGCACAACACTATCCAGTATTATTCAGTGCACCATGTCGTAGGCTTATTTACATACTTTCAGGTATGTCTATGATTACAGTCGATTAACAACTTGAGGAAATTTATAGACGCAGGGGTCTGCATGGACTCCTTTGAAAAACCCCACCATACACTAGACCGTAATTTTGGCTGTAGAAACAGACAAAAGATTCTGTTTTAATATATCTTTTTTATCATTCTATTCTGATCTTGACAGAAAGCTGAAAAGGCTGTGTTAACAACAAATTGACGGTGTTACTGTAGTGACTCTATATGTGCCCTTGGGACAGTCCCCAAGGGCTGGGTATGGGACTGGGGGAACTGGGGATCAAAGGAAGAATCGGGACCATCCAGATTACAGCATTGTTGAAATCGACAAGAATACTTGGAAGATTTGCTGTCACTTGGACTTCTGTGAAAAACCACCAGTTAAAGTTGATGTGATGATGACCAAAGGAAAGACCACATTGATTTAAAAAAAACAAGCAAAGGACCCCCTCCAAACAACTACAGACCCATAACCTGCCTACCGATGAAGAGGAAAATATGAACAGCACAAATAAGGGAAGATATTTATTACTCGCTAACAAGCTGCAGATTGTTCCTTGAGGAACAGAAAGGATGCCGCAAAGGATCCAGAGGCACAGCAGAATTACTTTACATAGACAAGCACATCCTAAACGAGAGCAAGACCAGACGGAAAAATTTACCTACGGCCTGGATTGAAGACAAAATGCATATGATATGGTTCCGCAAAGCTAGATAATAAACTGCCTCAAAATGTACAAAATATCAGATAAAGTGATAAACTTTATCGAGAAAACCATGAAAACCTGGGGAGTGGAATTGACAGCAGGAGGAAGAAGCTTAGCTGAAGCAAAGGTCCAAAGAGGTATATTTCAAGGAGATGCACTATCACCGTTACTATTCATAATTGCCACTTAAACACATACTCAGAAAATTCACAGCTACTTAGTAGAAAAGATCAACCGCATTATGTACAGGGATGACATCAAACTATTTGCAAACAGTGAAAAAGAACTGGAAACTCTGATACACGCAGTTAGAATATACTGTTAGGACATTGGAATGGAATTTGGCATAGAAAAATGTGCCTTGCTAGTAATGAAAAGTGGCAAACGACATCTAACTGACGGAATGGAACAACCCAATCAAGACAAGATTAGAACGCACGGAGAGAAGAAAACGTACAAATACTTGGGCATCTCGGAGACTGACACCGTCAAACAAGTGGAGATGAAAGAAAAAATTAAGAAAGAATATCCCAGGAGAACTGGAAAGCTACTCGAAACAAACTATCTAGCAGAAACCTTATCGATAAATATCTGGGCTGTACCCTCGTTAGATATTCGGGACCCTTTTTGAAGTGGACCAGAGAAGAACTTAAGCAAATGGACCAAAGAACAAGAAAACTAATGACCATGCATAAGGTATTACATCCAAGACACGACGTTGACTGACTATATATATCAAGAAAGGAAGGAGGAAGAGGACTTGTCAGTACTAAAGACAGTGTTGGCGCATCGATACAAAAACATGAGGACTACATAGAAAAACATAGAGGACTGATTACAGCTATCAGAAACGATACTGACCATACGATGGCCAACAGAATGACAATAACTAGGAAACAAAAATGGGAAGAAAAACAACTCTATGGGCGTTTTAAACGACTAATAAACAACATCTCCCACGAGAAAACCTGGACGTGACTAAAAAAAGGAAACTTTAAGAGAAAAACAGAATCTCTCCTAATAGCAGCACAAAACAACTCCACAAGAACCAATCATATCAAAGCGAGAATAAATAAGACACAACTAAAAGCAAATGTAGGTTATGTGGAGATAGGGATGAAACCATCAATCACATAATAAGCGAATGCAGCAAATTAGCACAGAAGGAGTGTAAGATTAGACAAAACTGGGTGAGCAAGGTGATCCACTGGGAGATGTGCAAGAAATTTAAATTTGACCATACGAACAAATGGTATATGCACAACCCAGCATCTGTCCTAGAGAATGACACACATAAACTCCTATGGAACTTTGACATACAAACGGATCACCTGATCTCGGCCAGAAGACCAGACCTTATAGTTATCAGCAGAAAAAGAGAACTTACAAAATTGTGGACTTTGCTGTCCCAGCTGATCACATGATAAAACTGAAAGAAAGTGAAAAGAAAGATACGTACATGGACCTTCCTAGGGCTTGAAAAAACTATGGAACATGAAGGTGACGATTATACCAATCGTGATTGGTGTCTTTGGTACAGTCACAAAAAGATTATTAAAGGGACTGGACGACTCGGATGTTGGAGGACGAGAGGAGACTATACAAACTACAACATTATTGAGAACGACCAGAATACTGAGAAGAGTCCAGGAGACGTGAGAAGACTTACTGTCACTCACACTTCAGTGAAAGACCATCAGTTAACGCTGATGTGAAAAAAAACTCTCATAATAATAATAATAACAAAAGGACGTTTTGCTTTTAATGAGCAATTTTTATCTTGCAAAATCTACGCTCTCCACGTGGCATGAATATTTGAATGCGAGGGTCATACAGCTTCCTTTCCATCGTTTTGTTATCAGATTCAAAAATAAACTGGCTGGAAATATCTAGACCGAGTTTCTTTATCGAATTTTGCGATAGAATTTTCCTCTTGTTTTCTTTTGCTAATTTCTTTCAGTTTAGAGCTGAGGACATGTGAATTGAAGCAGATAGTTGGGTACCCAGGTTGGTTAGATCAATGTGAAAAGCTTTGGAATGAAAGCTGATTAGAAAAACATCAAAGAACAGTTGAAATAAATAATGTATATATATATGCATATAAATAAAGAGAGAGAGAGAGAGAGAGAGAGAGAGAAACGAAGAGATGGAAAAGCAAATAGACAGCAGAGATACTAAGAAGGGTGAAATAACAGATTCAGTATATTTAGATAAGCTGAATTAAGTATTGATAGGGAGAGTGAAAGAGAAAGAAAGAAAGAAAAAGGAAAACAATGACGGAATTAAATACAAGCAAACAAAAATGCAGGAATAACGAAGAATGTGCAATTCAAATGCAGATAGAAAAATGTGGTTAAAACTCGGATAATTTTTTTTAGAAAAATCTATGCATCTTGATATTACTTAAAATCTCATAATAACACACACAGAGGCGCTTGCGCTTGCGCTTGAGCGCGTGCACACACACACACACACACACACACACATATATATATATATATATATATATGTATATATATATACTATTTTCAAAATTATCTGTAAATTTTTTTAAATACCGTACTTAGGTAAAAAAAATCGAGAAAAAAGAATGAATACGTGATGTAAGACGAAAGAGATAGAGAAGATCGTGCAACGCATAACACGTGAAACACAGTGACATGGTAGAATTTAACATTAAGGATATCTTAAAATTTTAAATCTTATATCAACTCTGTTTAATAAGAGCACCGATCACCATAAAAAACGAATTTCTTATACATCTGAGAAATCACAAGACTAAAACGTTTATACTAGTACATATATATATATATATATATATGTGCGTGTGTGTGTGTGTGTGTGTGTGTGTGTGTGTGTGTGTGTGTGTGTGTGTGTGTGTGTGTTGTATAATACGGAAACTAAAACCACAAAGTATAAACCAATCAACCAACAAGTAGACCTGAAAGTAATAACAAAGGAGTGACTTGATATCCCCCTGAGTTCAAGAAACGGGGCCTCACCACAGGATACAGTTTAGTATCATACCAAGGACACTACTTTTTGAGGTGAGTCTTACATCTCTGTAGTCGACGAATTCTAGGCTTATCTGATAAGGCGGATATTTGAAATGAAAGTGTGTGGAAATATGTGTAAGAATCTCGAAGACATTGTTCTTTATTTCGTGACAAAATACCAAAACAAAATACCGTTGCGTAGTCCGTATCACAACAGTTTGTAACAGACCTTGTCTCAGGGCTGACACCAAATATTCTTCACTCTGAGCGCAGGAGCTTCAACACAACAGACCTGAGGCAAATTTTCAGTCACGTTAAACGTTAAACTTGACACTATAGTCTTATCTGTTTACAGACCAAACCATAAGTACATATTGAAAGTGTTCATCTAAAAATTACCAACGTTCAACAATTATGCCACAATTTTACAAACGCTCCTTAAACAAATCTACCAACCTTTCTTAATAGGAACACAATTTTACCGACGTTCCTTAATAAGACCACTATGTCTTTTACCAAAGTTCCTTCGTAAATAGAATTAGTAACGTTTCTTAATTGGACCACAATTTTAATTACGATCATTAATAAGACCACAATTTTCCAACGCTCTCTAATAAGCAAAATTACTCATGTTTCTCAATTTTACGGACATTTTTTATAATCAAAATTACCAGCATTCTTTAATAAGACCACATTGTTACCAACGTTCCCTACAAAACAAAATTACCAATTTTCCCAATATTATCACAATGTCACCAACGTTCTTTAATAAACAAAATTATCAATGTTTCTTAATATTATCAGTTTTACCAACGTTCCTTAATAAAGAAAATGATCAATGTCTCCTAATATTATCTCAACGTTACCAATGATCTCTAATAAGCAAAATTTCCAATATTTCTTGATATTACCAGTTTTACCGACGTTCCTTAATAAACAAAATCACCAACGTTCCTTAATAAGACCCCAATGTTACGGGTATCAAACAGAGCTATATTTTGTTTTCGATAACTATTAATGGTTTTCAATAAAAATCAATAATGACCAATTCTACCATCTACTAAAATGCGAAAATGTGTCTTGAGAAAAAATTGAGAACAACTCTTTATAGAAATTCTATTTTATACCATTTTTGCTCAGCGCTCCGAAGAGTCTCTTCCCTAGCTGCGGTGCCTATTATGCTTGAAGAATGCAGGAGAATGTAGCTGTTGAAACGTTGTTTAAACAACAAAAACAAAGAGTTTGGAGACTTTATTATTCTACATTTTCAAAAAAATCAATTTTCAGCTTACGCCAATTTTACAAATAGATTGATAACTTTTTTTTCAATAGTCGTTAATTAATCGTCTCCTTTTTCTTTAATTTACTCGTATACTACAACGATTTCCTTTATTTTATCCTCTTTTGACTCCGTTTTCTTTTCACGATGAACGCGCAAGCGAGGAAATGTATTGAACTCTTCTGCTCCCCTTACACTTTTGCACCTTTCTCAATATAAGGGCTGTTCCTAAGTAAGAAGCTTCTGTACTGCTCCCTTCAAAGATAAATCTTGTTTGTTTGGAAACATTTCTGACAAGAATGGAACATGTTCGTTATTGGAATTTGGCTTGAAAAGAAAAAAAAACATGAGCTGTAACTTCTACAGATGTTCCCCTAATAATGAACCTGGATGGTTGGATGTATCAAGTATCTTATAATAAAAGTACCAAAATACCCAAAAATGTTTTCAGTTCTGTTATTCTTCGATATCATATTCTAGTACTCTAAGAATTATAATTTATTATTCTTCGAAGGATTATCTATTATTCTATCAGTATATTCTATAATTCCCTGAATTATATTCTATTATTCTTAGTATTATATTCTGTTATTCTATCATATTCTATCGTTACGATGATTATATCATATTATTCTGAGTTTTATATTCTATTGCTTTTAGAAATAATATATCCTATTATTCTTATTATCAAAGCTCATTACTTTTATTATCGTATTCTATTATTTTTACTATCATATCTAACTAGTATTACCATTTAATCTGATGTTTTTCGTGTCATATACTATTATTCAAACTATTATGTTCCATTATTTTTAGAATTTATATTCCCTCAGTCTTAATATTATCAATATATTACTAAAATTCTTATGTATGTATGTATGTATGTATGTATGTATGTATGTATGTAATTTATTATAGTAATACACTTAAAATGCTCTAACTTAGAGAATAAAGACATTTTTAGTCCAAATTGCAACTGAATGATAACTTTGTGGGGTCTGAATCCGCACTGAACGTCATACTATATAGAAATAATTGATCCGCTAAACTTCCTTTTATTTGTCGCTGCCTCCCACCAGACACGACTTGACACAAGGTCAAAAGCCCGAAGGCCGATTAAAGTGGGGATAAAGGGAGGGGGAGGTCGGGAACGAGCCGAGACTCGAACCCTGCTTGTCTGTGCTGCTCATCGGCTCACTTAGTGCAATGTGAGCCTGATGAAGCAAGCAGTTTCACGAACCCAAATGTGGGTCCGGGCACGTATGCCAGTTTGCGGCTTAAACTAGACGCATGGTCTAGTGCCGTACAAGGGGGACAAAGGAGACAAAAATGCAGCTCGCCCACCCGAAGGTAGCCTAGTCGAAACTAGGTGCCTAATTAAAGGCCCCAAGTCTGCCATTGTTCCTTTTGCAGAGCCACGCTTCGGACCGAAGTCCAGAACAGGCTGATCCGCTAAACTTCCTTGCTCAGTATTCATGTGCACGTGAATTCTAAATTCTTATTCTTAGGTTCTCGTCATTTATGAAATATTCTGTTGTAATGACTTTTAAAAAAGTATCAAACTTGAATTTCTATCTGAAAATACCTAGTAGACTGGGTTCATGACTATCTCATGAGTACCTTCTATTGATAATTACAACGCAATTTATTATTATTATTATTATTATTATTATTATTATAAGTAAGTTTTTCACACTAGCATTCGTTGATGGTCTTTCACTGTAGACTGATTGATAGCGAGTCTCCTCACGTCTCCAGGACTCTTCTCAGTATTCTGGCCGCTCTTAATGATGCTGTAGTCAGGATGGTCTCTGCTCGTCCTCTGATTTCTAAATCATCCCGTACCTTTACCAATCCTTTGGGGTATTTTTACTCATTTAAGAGTTCTTCTCACCAGTGGTTTTCCACTGGAGTCTGGATGACAGGAAGTCTCCTCAAGTCTCCAGGGCTCTTCTTAGTATTCTGGCCGATCTCAACAACAGACCTCTAATTTCCAAGTCTTCCAATCTCTGTACCAATCATTTTGTGACTGTGCCGGACGCACTAATTACAATTGGTATCACCGTCACTTTCATGTTCCATAGTTTTTTCAGTTCTCTAGCAAGATCTAGGTACTTATCTCTCTTTTCGCTTTCCTTTGGTTTTACTCTGTGGTCAGCCAGAACAATAAAATCCACGATTCGGCAGGTTCTTTTTTTTTCTGACTATTACTAGGCTTCTGTCGCCAGGCAGAAGTTAGATAATCCATTTGTATTTCAAAATCCCAAAGAACTTTGTGCGTCTCATTTTCTAGGACTGATTCTGGGCTGTGCATATACCATTTGATTATACGAACAAATGGTATATGCACAACCGAAAATACGAAAATATATTAAAAGTAAGCATATATCTACGCAAAATTTTAAAAGTAAGTATATTTTCAATCTAAATTTTCTCTTTTCTGGGTTACAAATTTCTAATGCTCCATTGTTTGGAAATAAATAAATACCTAATAATATCCATTTTGGTGGCATAATTTTCAACAAGAAATAATAAATTCCTGGTGTCAGTGATTCAGAAGAAAATTAGATTTTTATTAAAAAAATTCAACTCCGCTTAAAAACTGATTTTGTGTCACACCCTGCTTGTGATAGAGGGGTTAGGTAAATAAATAAATACAGTATTCATATTTTTTTCGCTAAAGAACTTTTTGATATGATTATAAATAACCCTGATAATACTGTTTTTATTATATAATGTTCCTATAGAAATAATACACCTGCTCAAACCGAATCACTGCAGCATTGCCTGGTGCTGGCAGCAAAAGGTGTCGGTCTCTACGTGAACTCAGATAAAACCGAGATTGTGTGTTTTGATCCAGGTGATGCCATCTCCTCA
This sequence comes from Sepioteuthis lessoniana, assembly GCA_963585895.1. NCBI lineage: Eukaryota > Metazoa > Mollusca > Cephalopoda > Myopsida > Loliginidae > Sepioteuthis > Sepioteuthis lessoniana. Next base: position 78,102,879 of record OY757910.1, read on the forward strand.
TTAAATGGCAAGCCTCTAAAATTAGTAGACTAGTTTATATACCTTGGTAATAATATTTCATCTACTGAAAATGAAGTCAATATACGCGTAAATAAAGCATGAGATTTTATTGACGATATGGACATCTGATTTCTTCCAATGTCAGTACTATTGTATGGTTGCATAACTTAGACTTTAATGAAACACTTGGAGAAAAAGCAAGATGGGAACTACTCAAGGATGCTGTGAACCGTTTTGAACAAATCCAGCAAGCAGCATCCCACTAAACAGAATCTGTACGGCCACTTTCCTCCCATCTCACAAACCCTCCAACTAAGACGAATACTACTGGGGGAAGTAAGGACGAACTTAGCGACGTTCTCCCATCGATTTCTGCATATGAACAAACTAGTGTTTGCCGACCAGTAAAAACGTATATTCATCAGCTGTGTCCGGATACTGGATGCTGTCTAGAGGACTAACTAAAAGCGATGGATTTTGGGGACAGATGGCGAAAGAGAATTAAGGAAATCCGTGCTGTCAGCAAGCGTTGACGGTGATGATAATGATGATGCGTAATGATAAAATCCTGACATATTTGGTTTTAAAGAAAATTAATTTATCAAAAAAAAATGGCAAGTGTGTATTTATTTTGGGGTGATATTCTAATATAGCAACTGCAAAAGCTACTGATTGGATCTCCTGTCTCTTTGATGATCTTCATTTCTTAGTTTTTAAACTTCCATTTGACTATTTCTTCTTCTTCTTCGTCTTATTATTATTATTATTGGATTTGATATGCAATAAAAGTGCTTCTATTTATATCATCGAGTCATCCTATCGTGACGACGGTTTGGGTTGATTTTGGTAAACTGAATCGATAAAAAAATAGGATGAAATCCAACAGGAATTGATTAGAAGACATTAAGTTCACAACAACCAAATTTTTAAAATAGTGAAAGTGTTTTATGTAAAAGTGATAACGGGATAACCTAGTTATTTTGTGCATGTGACTATTCAGTTACGTCCCTGTGGCAGTAGTATATTCCATATGGTCAGTTTAACGAGAACTATACGAACGTGAATTCGTAAGGTCAAAAATATCCCTGGTTTCTTCGGAATCCCGGGACAAGGCACGCCTTTTTTTTTTAAACATCCTGCTCATAATGACTGATATTTAACCTTTCCCTTACTTAACACTGTCTCTATCAAAGTATTTATCTTGCCTCCTGCATATACTCTGGCACATACAGAGTACAGCTCACAAAAAGAAGCGGTAAAAATCTGTATTTCATTCAGTTTGCGCTCACTTCAAATTCCCCATTTTGTAACGAGTTCGAGCTCCAATCGCGCTATTACGTTCACTTTCGGACGAATACCTAGAAAAAGGTGCAAAAACCATTATCTCGCCCCCACTTCCATTTATGGGATGCCATTTAACAAAAATAAAACAATCGAAACCTTAAATGGAAGCGTCAATATCATCATAGACCACTGTCATAACAGGAATGGAACAAGTTCACGGATTGTCTAATACGCCCACCTCATATAGAAAGATAGAGAGAGAAAAGAAAAGCTTTGATTAAATTTTATTCTGACATTTGCGGTATCCCACTTGCTAGAAAATCCTTTTCTGTCAAGTTCGATGAAAATAGTTATATATGTGAAACTATATTTATATTATCAATCATCATCAAATCGCACTGACAGCACAATTTTTTCCCCAGCCACTCTAATCAAACCTATATATTGCAAAAAACCCTGCAGATAGTTAGAATCTACTGTCCTTTATAAAAGATCACATAAGGCAACGTCTCAGGCTTTTACCAGATTTCACCCTAGTTGGCAGACATTATGTTACATGAAAACAATATCAAAATTGAGAAAGGATAAAATAATTAGCAAAATGAATTTTAAGCAAAAACTAAGACATCTTTCACTCAACACTACCATACTATGAACGATTCTTTTTCTTGAATGTTTTCTTTTTTTTCTTTTGTTTTTTTCTTTTTTTTTCCATTTTAGATACTCTATTATAGTCAATGTCTTTGATGAAACGGATACGCTTGAACTTGTGTCCCCACTCCATCCCTCCACTTCATTTCCTCTTTCTTTTTTCTAAAAAAAACTGTCCCCCTCATATTTCCATCTTTTTCACTGAAATTAATCCACCTCTATTTGGTGGTGCCTGTGGTGTAGTCGTTATCGCCGTTGGAAATGAACACGGCGATACGAGTTCAAATCCTGGACGAGACTGATTGCATTTCACATAGCACTAATACCCTTGGGGAAGGTATGAATCCAATTATTCTCCCTCCAGCTATGGGTAAATAGTAGGACAGACTAGGTTCTTCAGCCTTGGTTAGGCAACTAGTCTAGGAGAAGGAAAACTCTGAATTCAAACCTGTTAAACTCCGCTTAAAAATTGACCTTGTGTCATATCCTGCCCGAGCGGAGGGGTTGGTAAATAGTACCTCTATTTGGTCAAATCTCTGATGAAACCTAATACACTTTGTGCCACCTAGCCATCGACCATCAACCCAGACGGTCACAGTCAAAACCAAATAACTACTACCTCTATCACTAAAACGTATATCTATTTCTCTCCCTGTTCTTCCCTTATCAGTCTCTAGTCTTTAAACACTTTCCCTCATTTTATACTTTTTAACATTATTTTATCTATTTCCTCAATTTAGAAAAACGCAAAAAATGTTTTGTGTGAAGAAGTGTTTCTGTGATAACGAAAGAACGAAATATTATCACTAAACCCGTTGTAAGTGTTTAATCTATCCACTTTTCCACTTATTTTTATTATCTTGCTGGATTTAACAATATCTACCATTTCTCCATATATATATATATATATATAAAACTATTTATAATCCAATCAAAAATCTAACCGGATAAAATCAGAAAGATTATACTCGATAACTCATGCAATATTTTACACGAATTGCTACAAATAAATCTGAGAACAAAACATAAAGGTTGTAAGTAAAGTTGGCGACCGTAGCGAGGGTGACCCGAAAGCTCCCTTTGCAATAGCTACTACACTGGAGTGAAGAGAAAGGCGATACTCCTTTCCCTGGATTATTCCACTTTACCCTTGATCCACATCTTATAATGCTAAGTGTTAAACAAGGAGTCATCAAATATATTTTTAAATTTTGGGGATGACTCGACCTGGGATTGAACCCCAATCTCTCGGATCATTGAAGAACACTCTAACCATTATGCCAATGGGATCGACTGGTTTTAATAAAATTAATTATATAAGTAAAAGCGTGCTTGTCCGGTTTGATATTTCATATGTCTACCCTTCAATCAAGAAGTAACTATTAGACAAAACCATAGATATGGCTAAAACTCATACTACCATATCCGACGAATAAATAAATATCATCAAGCGCATCCATAAGAACTTATTTGGTTTGGTTTCTTTCCTTATTTAATGGCAAAGCTATCCTTCTAAAAGAACAGCAGGGATGCTATTTAACCCATAGCTGGGAAGATAAAGGGGTTCATACCTTTCCCCAACGGTATTTGTCCGAAAGTGGACGTAACAGCGCGACTGGAGATCGAATTCGCATATGACGATCCTGCAGTCCAGCGATTTAACCATTATACCACGAGGACACCATTGAACTTGCTTGGATAATAATAATAATTTTAATTATAATAATAGAAAAAGGATAAATTATGATTTTTTTTTAATTTTAAAAAGTAACAGAGGATTTTTCGATCGTTCTATGGGAAGATAGAACATGGTAAAGATAACTGGATTACTTAAGTATGTGCTTACTTACAAGATTGAATTAAATTGTTCAAAAATAAAATCCAGGCTTTTATAGAGATGTTGAATTTATCATTCAGCTATCATGTAACAGGAAAATGACAGGCAATTTCAGGAAAAAAAATAATAACAATCAGGTATCGACCACAAAATTAAAACAATTTTTTTTAATACATCTTTTTGTATCTAATTTAACTTCGAAAACGGAAGTGTTTCCTCTCACAGAAAGCAAGCTTATACACTACTGAATAAGGGGAGTACCCGTGGCGTAATGGCTTGAAGTCTCGAAGCTTGAAGTCTCAATGGCTTGAAGTCTCGATGGCTTAAAGTCTTGAAGTCTCGAAGTAAGCGAGTTCGAACTTCAACCGCGCCATTTCGTCCACTTTCGGACAAACACTCTTGGAAAAGGTATCTCACCATTTATGAGTTTAATAGTACCACTACTGTCCTTCTAAAGAATAATTAAATAACTGAAAAAGGTTGAAATGCCATTAAACAAAGGAACCAAACTAATCCTAATATCAATACCTAGATGAACTATCCACCAGCCGTTTTTGAACAATTTGCATTTGTAACAAAATGACTGTCTGTAAACTTCAGCAACAAATATAAAAGGGGATTTTAAAAATTCAACACCCTTACGGGAATACGTTTATGGAATAATTTCAATCTTCATATGTTCCCCATCCCTATCAACACATTCTGGAAATCTCTCACTGGTGGTTAAAAAATGTGAATATTTCTATCAGAGTATTTTTATTAGAAAAGAAGTGATACGAAGGAGTCCTCAAAGAAAAGATTCTAATAATTTTTTGTCGGGGAAGGTGAACTAGAGGAGACTTTAAAACCATAGTCTCATAAAGAAACTTTCATAGAAATACTAACATCTTTCTAAACACCCAGTACATTTTTAATCGTGCTAAAAAGTATATTCGAAAGAGCATCAAAGAACGATTGCCATAATAAAATGATATTTATAAATGATGGAAAGAAAAACACCACCAATGATAATAAAAACAACTCAATACGAAGCAACTACGTTGAATCAAAAATAGAAAAGAAGCAACAAAATAGCAAATATAGGTTATGTGGTGATAGAGAAGAAACGATCAATCATATAATAAACGAATGCAGCAAAGTAGCGCAGAGAGAGTATAAACCCAGACACGACTGGGTGGGGAAGATGATCCACTGGGATTTGTGCAAGGAATTGAAATTTGACCATGTTACTCTGTTATGCACAACCCAGAATCTGTCCTATAGAATGAGACGCACTAAGTTCACTGAGATTTCGAGATACAAACAGATCACCTAATCTTGTTCAGACGACCAGACCTAATAATAGTTAGTTATCTGAATTTCTGAGACGAAGCTTGATAATTTTTTGTAATTCAACCTCCAGATGATTACCACATAGAATCTTAGGGAACCAACCCCTATAACTATTACGCCATGTGTAAAGTAGGTTGCAGGTTCAATCCTGACAGCAGGCGAGAAACAATACAGGAATACTTAACATTTGTACCCGGTTATGGTTAACGGAATCAGATAAAGCGACCCTCGTGGATTAAATAAAGGACGTGGTTCAAAGTTCCGTGTAGGCTCCCGAGTTCGACAAGAAACATCTGAAGAAGGCCAGGGGACACATCGGTCGAATCGTTGTGAATATAGCAATAAAGATGAAAACAATAGTCCGAAAACATTGAATGCTTATAATCATCATCATCATCATCATCATGTCGCCCTGGTAGCACGGATATCCCTGACCCTCTCTCGCCACTCCTCCCAATCGTTCATCGCCCTAGGCAGGTCTTCAGGACAACATCCCGTATCCTCACATAGCTGCTGAATGAATGTTCGTTCTGGTCGTCCTGCTTTTGCACGGCCATGTGTGGGGTCCATAAGAGTACATCTCTTATGAGTTGGTCCCTGCTTCTCCAGCAGTGTCCTGCATGTCTGGTTCGTCTAACTTGAATAGTTTTCGGGATAGGTGGCAGGTGGCCGTACAGTTGGTGTCTTGTGGGGTGTTGCCGCCAGGACTTGTTCAAGATTGCACGCAGCATTCTTGTGTAATTGCCGTCTAGCTTCTTCAGTTAACAAAAAAATGAGAACCTACAAAAGAGTGGACTTTGCCATCCCGGCACACCACGGAGTAAAATTTTTAAAAAGCACTTGAGGGCTTGAGAGCTAAAAAAAAAGTCTATGGAACATGAAGGTGATGGTAATACCAATTGTAATTGATGCACTCGGTACAATCCCCAAAAGATTTAGAAAAGGTACTGGAAAACTTGGTGATGAGCGGACAAGTGGACACCATCCAAACTACAGTACGATTTAGCAAAGGTACTGGGAAACTTGGTGATGAGCGGACAAGCGGACACCGACCAAACTACAGTACGATTTAGTACAGGTACTGGGAAACTTGGTGATGAGCGGACAAGTGGACACCATCCAAACTACAGTACGATTTAGTAAAGGTACTGGAAAACTTGGTGATGAGCGGACAAGTGGACACCATCCAAACTACAGTACGATTTAGTAAAGGTACTGGAAAACTTGGTGATGAGCGGACAAGTGGACACCATCCAAACTACAGTACCATTAAGATTGGCCGGAATACCAAGAAGATTCATAGAAATTTGAAGAGACTAGCTGTCTCTCAGGCTCCAGCCAAAAACAATCTGCTAATGCTGGTGTGAAAAACTCTTAAAGGAGTAATAGTAATAACATAAACAAATACTTGAACCGTACAGAGAATTAAAAAGCTGGAACATGAGAGTGACGGTGATAATTGTAATCGATGCCCTAGTAACGGTCCCTGTGGGCTTGAAAAAAAAGTCTGGAAGGATTCGAAATCAAAGGAAGAATCGGTACCATCTAGACCACAGAATTGTTAAGATCGGCAAGAATACTTAAAAGAGTCCTGAGGAGGCTTACTGTCTCAAAGAATACAGTTAAAGACTAAAAGTGAGTTCTATATGGTATACACTGGAGTCATAAAAAGACCTTGGAAACAATATCTCTACAATTACAGGATAATATATTTTTTAAGTAGCACTAATGCAAAGAGAGCAGTGCAGACGAATTAAATATAAAGACAAAAATCCAATCACTCTCAGTCCAGCGGGAAAAAAAAGGAACGGAACAAGTTTCCAAGTGCAAACATGATAATAAGTATCTGCTATTCCTCTTTGCATCTGACCGAAAAAAAAACTTTTAAGAAAAATGTATTCATTCTTCTTTAAATATAATAGTATATATATATATAAAGTTATATTTTATATACATAAATGCGCACTCATTTATCAAATATATATATGTGTGTGTGTGTGTGTGTGTATGTATGCTTGCATGTATAAGTATGTATGTATGTGTGTGTGTGTTTCTCTCTTTGTGTTGAGTCAATAGCAGCTGTTTTTCTTTCTCTCTCTCTCTCTCTCTCTCTCTCTCTCTCTCTCTCTCTCTCACACACACACACACACACACACACACACACAAACACACACTTCCGCTCTTTCTCTTTATATGTACGTGCTTTATATGAAATGACATTTTTAGTCAATTCTACTCTTAGTACCCTCGCGTTACTTTACAGGTGCGCAACAACCGACGCAGCACCTCTCCTTTCCGGCAGATCCCAATTACTCTAGTGACTGGGCACAACACAAGTTTATTTTTTGCACAGAATCAGCAGCAATGGTTGGCTTATGCCTCTGTCTGCATCTATATTTGTGTTGAGTGCTTTGTGAGACCGTAATTTTTGCTTAGAACTTGCTCGGTACCAAAATGGATAGATAGATATGAGCTGTGTGAAATAGATCAAATAGATTCGGATATATAACGATAAAGTCAGGCTTCTGAAATAGCTGTGAGTCAAATGAAACAGATATAAACTGAGATAGATAGATAGATAGATAGATATTAGGAAATGGCGAATGAGAGACGAACATAGATATGAATATATAAATATATGTGTTCATATACGCACACACGCACATATATATATATGGAGAGAGAGAGAAAGATAGGGAGAAGGGTAGATATATATAGAGAGAGAGAGAGACAGACAGACAGACAGAGAGGAGGATAAAAAGAGAGAGATATAAGAAAATAGTGATAAATACATAGAAAGAGAGTGGGAGAGGAAGGTAATAGAAGGAGGGAATGAAAGATGAATTGAGATAGGTATGAACATAAATATAAACAGACTGACATAGATAGATAGATAGATAGATAGATAGATAGATTTTGAATAGACGAAGATAGATAGATAGATAGATAGATAGATAGATAGATAGATAGACTGGTAAGCTAGCAAGTAGACATATCTTTCAAAGAAAGAAACAGATTGCTTTCCGTGCCTGGAATCCTTAATCCTGTAAATGAGTGCGACCCCACACGAATACCCTGAATACCCCACTTTCAATACCTGACCGTCATTGCTGGAAACAGACCGGCAAATTCCCACCTCTTATCCTTCTGCATTTTTTTTCTTGCACAAGCAGAAAGTATGAACCTTGGTTTGTCACGTGACTTTCTCCCTCCACATTCACCCCAACATACCTAATTGGAAAACCACTAACTGAACGCAAACCTAACAGCTGATTTTGTCTACTCGTTTCTCGATATCAACTCTCTGAAAAATGTTGCAGATTTGTTCAAGTTGTAATAATAACCGGCTAACAAAAGGTGAGGGTTCCTCTCACTTGTTTTAAATACGGCTTTTCTCTCAATCTACAGCACGCACTCAAGTTTAACCAGTATCACTGACTTGACATTGAAAACAATTTGAAATCTACACCTTCTTTCACCGTTCTTCATCTCTTAAACCAGGTATTCTTAGCGAGAAATGGGGAATTCCTCCCAAGGAGGTAATGTTCAAAGTTCCAGCGATGAAAATTGAGGCCATAGATTAAAAGCCTATCGGACTATTCACAACAATCTCTTGAAGCGGATTCAAATAATTGAATCCATCAAATTTTTCTACAAAATTTGTGCAAAAAAATATCAATTTTAAATAGAATTATTGATATTAGATAGCAACACTCTAGACCATTTAACTGTGTGCAAGCAAATGAGTAATATTTAATAGAATTATTAGTATTGGATAACAATACTTGAAACCATTTAACTGCACAAACAAATGATTAGTATTAAATAGAATTATTTGAGTTGGATAAAAATTACTTAAAACCATTTAACTGTGTGCAAATAAAGAGCATTGGCTTGTTTAAAAATAATGTTACCTACAAACTATTCGCTTACAAATTATATATCGTCCGATTGGCATAATGGTTAACGTGTTCGCAAAAGGTCCGGGGTTACATTCAAGGTCGAGTCATACCAAAGATTTAAAAATGGTACTGGATGCCTCCTTGCTTAAAACTCAGTATTATATGGCACAGATCAAGGGTAAGTGGAGTTCTCCTGGGAAAGAAGTTGTATCCTCTCCTACACTTCAATGTAGTAGCTATTGAAAAAGGAGCCTTCTGGTCGCCGTCGACTATGGTCCCCTGATTTATAGATATATATATATATAGAGAGAGAGAGAGACAGAGAGAGAGAGAAAGAGAGCGAGAGAGTATTTCTCTCTCTCTCTATATATATATATATATATATTTATATAAATCCGAGGACCGTAGTCGAGGGCCACCAGAAGGCTCCCTATTCAAAAGTTACTATAATGAGGTGTAGGGGGGTGCAACTTCTTTCCCTGGATAACTCCACTTACGTTTGATCCGTGCTTGACATGCCAAGAAACATAACTAAACTAAATCAGTTAAATTTGTTAGTTGTAAAAAAAATAATAATCCAAATAAATTTGTATATACTCATATAGAAAAAAATGTCATTATGATATCCATAGCGTGGCGTAATGGCTAATGTGCTGGATTCCGATATCGTTGTCAGCGATTTCGAACTCCAGTCATACTATTTGGTTTACTTTCAGATTAATACCCTTGGGAAAATGTATAAACACCCTTATTCCCCCCAGGTATGGGTTAAATAGTATCACTACTTTTGTTCTACAAGGATGACCTTGGCATTAAATTAACCATGAAGGTTGATGTGCCATTAAACCAAGAAAGAAAATCAAACCAAACATATATGGATGAATTTGGAAAGTATCTGTCCTGACAATATGGTAACTGTATTCCCTGCAGATGGGTAAGACCCACACCCCACCCAGAAAAAAGTGGTGTCCAGAGTATAATACTAAACTGCATATGGAGGTGCCCGTAGGAAATGGAAACGATAACACGAGTTCAAATCCTAGACAAGGCTAGTTGCATTTCACATAGCACTAATAACCTTGGGAAAGGTATGAATCCAATTATTTTTTCTACCAGCTATGGGTAAATAGTAGGGCTGACATGTTTCTTTAATCTTGGTTAGACAAGGAGAAAAACTCTAAATGCAAACTTACTTTAAAATTATTTGTATTCAGTCGCTGGAGGTCCCCGTAGTGTAGTAACTAAAGTATTGGATTGCGGCCTCGAAGTAAACGAGTTCGAACTCTTATCGCGCTATTACGTTCACTTTTAGATTAATGCCCATGGGAAAGGTATCAATCCCCTATCTCCCTCGGCTATGGGTTAAAGAGTATCACCACTGTTCTTCTGCAAGTATGGTTTTCGTGTTAAATAACACAAAAAGGTTGATATCCCATTAAACACATGATTCAAACCAAAATAGTACCACGACTGTTCTACAAGGATGGCTTTGGTAATGAATAACCAGCGATGTGCCATTAAATGTGCCATTAATGTGCCATTAAACAAAGAAACCATAAGGGGGCGGTGGTCATACCTTTCCCAATGGCATTAATTTAAAAGTGAATGCAATTGCACTCATTTATTTGCGCACAGTTAAATTGTTTCACGTATTGCTATTTATTGTTTGCACACAGTTAAAATGTTTCAAGTATTACTATTTAAAACTAATAATTCAATTTATTATAAATGATTTGTTTGCTCACAGGTAAATACTGAAATAGTTGTTTAGACCCACTGATGGGATCCAATAAATACTGCCACTCTAGGTCATAATGTACCTGAAAGTAATGACAATGAAGGATTATTCCACATTACTCGAAGCTCAAGGACTGGGGCCTCACCATCCGGTGCAGTTTAGTGTCATATCCAGGATACCACTAATTGGGGGGACTTACTCCTCTGCAGAGGTGCAGTCAGAGTATTCTACAACTTTAACTAACAGGACGATTTCTATTTTTTATTAGCGTCTGTCAGGTGTTCTATTTTTCTTCTAAGTAACTTCTGGTTTGCTATTTAATCGTATCTGCTTAAGGGACCTCATGTGATTTAACGGTTAGCAACCTGGATTAGCAGATTATTTTTAATGAGTTCGATTCTCTCTGGGTGCCCTATTCTTCTAGCCTTGTGTCTCAACCATACTAAGCTGAGTAAATAACTAAATCATATCTGCTTGCCTCAAAGTCGTTCTCTTCTTAGTCGAGCTGAGAACTTTTCAACAATGTTATATTTGTTAATTTGTTTATTTATTCATTTATTAGCGTCCGTCACGTGTTCTATTTTTATAAGTAACTTCCGGTCTGCCATTAAATCATGTCTGCTTGCCGAAGTGAACGGTATGCCAAATGTTTCCCGAGGTTAATTGTATATATGAATAAAGATTATTCTTTCTTTCTGTTCGTTATTCCACTCTTTTCCCTGGTCGATTATTTTACCATAAAACTTTTCGACTCCTTCTTTCATATCCTTTATATTTCTTCTCTCTACTTCCTACTTCCCACACACTCCCCCACTTTCAATAGACCCCTTATTTTCGCAATTTTTTTTTCGCCTATTCGGGTTATTTTTTTGTTTTTGTTTTGTTTTTTTTCTTGTTCTTGATTTTTTTTCTTATTTATTTATTTATCTTCAGCTTTGTTATTTCTTCTATTTCCCGTTGGGTTTTTTGCTGTCTGCCTCACTCTTCAGGCATGCACCTACTTCGTGTTCAATCCACGTGCTAAACTCTGACGGTAAGTCCCCGTGGTATAGTGGTTAATGGGCCTGGATTGCAACATTTTAATGAGCGAGTTCGAACTCCACTCACACAGTTATGTTCTCTTTTGGATTAAAAATCTTATGAAAGTTATGAACTCCCTTATTCTCTCCGGCTATGAGTTACATAATATCACTCCGGTACTTCTACAAGGATGGCTTTGACATTATATAACCCACAAAGGTTAATATCTCATTAAAACAAGGAAAAAAATTAACTATACAGACTATTAGATTATTAGATTATTGGACAATTAAATTATTATGATTATTAGACTATTCGATTATGATTATGATTATTGTTATATATATATATATATATATATATATATATATATATATATATATATATATATATATATTATATATGTATTATATGTATTATTATTATTAGATTATGATTATTAGACTATTAGATTATTAGACAATTAAATTAAAGAAATTTGTCATGGAACTAAAATCGTAGAGTTCCAAAATAGGATAAGTTTCACCTGTAATGTACCACATAAATGGTATATCAAGAATATTTCTACAACAGTCACTCATATGTTGTCGGTTTATACTCCTCTATATTATATATAAATATTCATACTAATCTCTACAATACATGTATTTATACTACTCTATCATATATATATATATATATATATATATATATATATATATATATATATATATATATATATATATATATATATATATATTACTCTAAATATATGAAAATGAAGAGGCCTACATTATGCAATGGTTATCGCCGTAAATAAATGGAATCGGTGACCTGAGTTCAAATCCTGGATGACGCTGTTTGTATTCCAATTTAGGCTAATTCTCTTTGGAATAACATAAATTCTACAATGGGAAAACATTAGGGGAAACTGGGTTCTTTGGCTTTGTTTGGGAAGCTAGTCTAGGAGAAATAAAACTCTGAATTCTAACAAGCTGTACTCCGCATGAAAATTGACCATGTATCACATCCTGCGCGTGGCACAAATTGGGGAAATACGTATATATATACGTATATATATATATATATATATATATATTTCATAAAGATTGTATATATTCGTGTAAATTGTATCCACCGTATGCATGAGTATTATTTTTGCCAGGTTGAAATGTATACTCGTGGGGAGGGGAGTCCTCGTGGGGTAATGGTTAAAGCGCTGGACTGAGGAATCGTAGTAAGCGATTTCGAACTCCAGTCACGCTATTACGTTCACTTTCAGGCAAATACCCTTGGGAAAGGTATGAACCCCCTTATCCTTCCAGATATCGGTTAAATAGTACCACTATTGTTCTTAAAGAAGAATGGCCTTGGCATTAAATAACCTACAAAGGTTGATATGCCATTAAACAAAGAAACTAAACTAAACTTGCTGGGAAGGACAAGAAGCTATCTTTACCAAGCCTCAGGATGATGGTATGTGACACAAGGTTGGATTAATGGGGGGGACAGGAAGCTACCTTTTGAGGAAGTGGTGCTAAGAATTATTTAGTTCCGCTGGCATTACCGTTCGTTCGGATAAAGACGGTGAAATCCGGATTATCATTTCAGATTATTTCTTAATTGACATACGTGTAGTAATTTTTTCTGATTTCGCGGTCTTAATCGATTTGTATCAAACAGTTTCAATTTAATTTCATCTGGTTTATTCGAATAATCTTTGCTCTTCTTGTCTTTAGTTCTTCTACTTAAGATTTTTCATCTCTATCTATCTATCTATCTATCAATCTATCTCTATGTGAATGTCCGTATGAATCAATCAATCCTTCAAAGTATTCTTTCTTTTTAACTGTTTTACTTCCAGTTTATTTTTATTTTTATTTTCATGCGTGCTTTTAATCCACTCTCTCTCTCTCTCTCTCTCTCTCTCTCTCTCTCTCTCTCTCTCTCTCTCAGTCTTGTTAGTATGGCTTAGAATTTGTCATCTGTACCCTCTGCAGTTCGGTAAATTCCATCCTCTTTCCACTCGCAAATGTCCTGATATGACATGAGTCTACATCCAATGGTCAGTCTCCTGTTCTGAAGATCAGGAGTGGTTAGAGTTTCTCCTCCGTTACCATTACTCCCTGGTCCACTCTGATACGAAGTGATTGTACCGGTTAGGGTCCCGATCTATTGGTCAAATATATCTGTTTGAACATTATAATACCTGTATCGATTATCAGTATTAGATAGGAATATTTCAAACTATTTAACTTCAAATTTCGGCGTTAGGTAATACATAAAATTTTGAAAATAAAAAGTAAATTCTCTTCGAAACTGAAATAGCAGGATTTAATCGTTTCTAGTGGGAAATTATTCAATCAAAACGGATATTAATAGGTATTAACTATTACCAAACTCTACAGCAGTGAAAAACAGAAACCAAAATTTTGAACATGCAGTGTTCTAAAAATAAGCTCACTCCTACGGAATATTCTTTGTAGTAAGTATATTTTTAAACTAAACTTGATTTTTTTTCTTACAACATCAAACAATGAAAATGAAATTGCAACATAGCGCGTGTTCACAGCTGTTGAGACAACTTTCATATCAGCAGTCAGGACATAGAATGGTAGTGTTTCAGCGGTTAATATTAGTAATGCACTTCCATCTACTCTGTTGTATTCATATCATATTAGCGAGTTAAGTTGGCCAACCGTAGTCGAGAGCAACCCGAAGGCTTCCTTTTCAATAGCTACAATACCGACGTGTAGGGGAGGGCGCCACTCCTTTCCCTAGAGTGCTCCACTTACTCTTAATTCGTACCTTATAATGCAAAGTGTTAAGCAAGGAGGCATCAAGTACCATTTTTTCAGTCTTTGGTATGACTCGACCAGGGATTGAAAGCCAGTCTCCCAAGCCATTAGTGAACACTCTAACCATTATACCAGAGAAAAAGGAAGAAAATATGAAAAATCATACTGACAGTGGCCTCAGTAGAATTATTTTTTCATTCAACAAAAAAATCTAAAGTTAACAAACTTTGTCAAGGATGGGTTTAGCATTAAATAACCCCTGAAGGTTGATATGCCGTTACACAAAAAAAAAACGATTTAAAATGCAACAAAAGAGAGAAGCATGATATCTTTTACATAGTTGGCTTGATCTAACCGATATATATAATGTTTAACATTAAAAGCGTTTTTAATCAATAAAATATTTACAGTGCTCTCAGCCAAACACTGCCAAGCAATATTGCAATATCTCAACAGGATTACAAGATAAAACCGGCTCATTGGCCTAGAGGGTAGAGTGTTCGCCAATGATCCAGGAGACCGGGCTTCAATCCCATGTCGAGTCATACCAAAAACTTAAAAAATGGTACTTGATACCTCCTTGCTTAACACTCAGCATTACAAGGTACGTATTAAGGGTAAAGTGGAGCAACCCAGGGTAAAGAGTAGCGCCCTTTGCTACACTTCGGTGTAGTAGCTACTGAAAAGGGAGCCTTCAGGTCACCCTCGACTACGGTCTCTAACTTTACTTACTTTTATAAGGATTTTACGTAGCCGAGCCTCAAATGAGCCATTATTCAAAACTCCATGTCGTATGTTTTATCCTGTTTTCATTGTGATTCTTTTTCAAGGATGATATATATATATATATATATATATATATATATATATATATATATATATAATTTGACAATGACAAAAGATGGTCGAAAGTAAAAGTACTCGGGCAACGCTAAAAGAGACTTTGGCTTCGGCGGTACAGATTCTAACAAAGACTTTCGACAGTTCTTTAACATGCCAACAGTTGCGACATCTACAAGAAAATTTTCTCCCAAAATACAAATTGTGCGTGTGTGCACGCACGTATGTGTGTGTGTGTGTGTGTGTGTGTGTGTGCAACAATTATTGAGATCATTTTAATGATCTCCAGGTTTGTTTTTTCAGAAGCTACTCTTGAATTCCAACCGACATGAATTTTGCTTCAAGCAATTATCTAAACGGATAGAAACCTCAGACTCTGAATAGACATCGACTGTATGCGCTTGTAGATAATTAACATTCGATTAACAAACAATATGTTCGAATTTAACATAAATTATTAATTTTTTTTCTTTGGTAATGAGATAAAATAGACGACAAAACACGAACAAAACAATTTTTCTTGTTTGTCGACTGAAATATTGATTTACCTCAAACAAAATATTTCTATTTAAGTTCTTTTATATATTTTTTTACCTGACTGAATTTATTTTGAATAGGACCACCAAGTCATCCACCACCGAGTATGCAGGTACGTGTGTTTGCTTAATAATGTGCAGGTATATATGTTTACTAAATGGTAGGAATGGGGACGGGGGATGGCATATAAAGTAAAGTTGGCGAATAAAGTCGAGGGCAACCCGAAGGCTCCCTTTTCGATAGCTACTACATCAAAGTGTAGGGGAGGGCGCTACTCCTTCCCTGGATTGCTCTACTTTACCCTTGATCCGTACCTTATAATGCTGAGTGTTAAGCAAGGAGGCATCAAGTACCATTTTTTGAGTCTTTGGTATGACTCGACCTGGGATTGAACCCAGGTCTCCCGGGCCATTGGCGAACACTCTAACCGCTAGGCCAATGTCCGGTACTAAATGGCATATACTGACTTCTAAAATTCCAGGAACGCCTTGCATGATGTGTAATATTTCACGAGCTTGGCTAGCCGACCATTGTTAGTGAATTTGATTTTTAGTGGACGTCCCTTACTTCTGAACTTATGTCATATTAAAAGGACCATAGTAAATCGGTGTATAATGCATGGTGGAATGTTTTGCAAGCCAGCCTAAGAGATCATTGTCAGAGATTTCGATTCACACTGTGTGCCCAACATTTCTGGCCTTGTGATGAACTAAGCTCAGCAAATAATGGCATTTCGAGTGGTGCAGGGGATCCTTGGAGAGCATTGTTTGTGAGTTCTATTCTGGTCCCCTGCACAATTAAGCAGGATGCAGTGGTTAGTACGCGTGCCTCGGGTGTTATTGTTAGTAGGTTTAATTCTCCCTGGCTGCCCGTCACACTCACTAAATTAAGTTAAGCTTACTAAATGACTATTCGATTTTTAGGGCTTTTTTTTTAATATGTTCAATATCTACTGATGAAGACATTCATTCTTTGCATCCTTTTCGATGTTACGTTCAATTAAAAAAAATATCTTTTTTTTTTATCATTATGATTGCATTTTTTTTTCAATCCTATAAAACTTATAATCTTGATTAATTCATAATATACAGAATGATTCAAATTGATAACAGTTCCGGCAATTAAATCCACGACGAAGCTCTTTACATTTTCCTTTTGTGCTAATACCGTTGGGAAAGTCATGAATCCATTTCTTCCACCTCCTCCCACCCTCCGTAAAGGGTAAATAGTAGGGCACTCTGAGCTATTTAGCCTTAGTATGTCGACCAGAAGAAAAATTCTGAATGCAAAAAAGCTGTATTCCATTTTTTTTTAAAATGCCCTTGCATCGCATTCTGACCGTGGTGGAGGGGTTAAATAAATTCATACGTCTATGATATTATGATTTCAAATATTATTTAGATATCCATCATTTCTGATAACATCTTCTTAGAATTTTCTACTTGTGGTTACTATAATGTCAATTCCTATTTTCTCATAAAGCTATTCACTTAGAAGTGTTAACATTTATCACCTGTGTAAGATTTTGAAAATATTTTGATAGTGATGGGAAACTTTAAGAGACTATTTGAAATCATATCATAAAAGTACTCTCATAGAAGTGTTATATTTGTTATTACCTGTGGAAGGTAATTTTGTGGAGGTGTCCATGGTGTAATGGTTATCGTCGTAGGAAATGAACACGGCGACTCGAGTTCAAATCCTGGACGAGAATGATTGCATTTCACATAGCACTAATACCCTTGGGAAAGGTACGAATCCAATTATTCTCCCTCCAGCTATGGGTAAATGGTAGGACAGACTGAGTTCTTCAGCCTTGGTTAGGCAACTAGTCTAGGAGAAGGAAAACTCTGAATTCAAACCTGTTAAACTCCGCTTAAAAATTGACCTTGTGTCATATTCTGCTCGAGCGGAGGGGTTGGTAAATAGGATTACCTGTGGAAGGTTCAAAGAATGTGTTGCTAGTAATAGAAAACAAGTGACAACTGTTTAAAATCGTATTATAAAGGTACTCCCAGAGTAGTCTTGATATTTTGAAATCACCCTTGACTATACCATAAGACTGGGTGCCAAAAAAAGACGGGTTAGGGTTGATCCTGATGACTCACAAGGAGTTTACTCTCCTAATAATCGTCAGATTTACTGAAGCAGTTCGCATCTTTGGCTTTACCAATCAGTCTAGGCAAAACAGAGATCCTGCAGTATTCAGTCTTGTCATCTGCAACTCGTTGCCCGATTTTTTTTTAAGAGAACAGATCTGAAAACTGTAGAGGAATTCATATTCTTCGACGGTATTATCTCTAGCAATGGTTCTCACAACAAAGAGATTAACACCAGAATCTGGAAAATAAGCCAAGTATTCGCCAGACCGCGACTCCGATTACAGAACCAAACGGAACATTTAGTCGTCAACCAAGCTGAAAGTGTAAAGGACATTTGTCATTTCTCGCTCTGTATATGGTTGTAAAACCTGGAGTTTCTGGAGGAGAAGCATCAAGTTGCTGAAGCTTTTCCAAATTGCACAGTCTGCATGTGATCCTCGTCATCTGGTTGCTGGGGTAGCAGAATACCCTGACTACATCTCTATAAAGTGGTAAGACTTCTCAAACGTGGGTCCCGGATATGACACTAAACTGTTTCTAATGGTGAGGCACAAGTAATGCTGGAGCTTTGGGGAATTCGGAATACTCCTTCATTGCCATGGCTCCTAGGTCCACTCTTGCTCGGCAGCACCTGATTGGGTCCGATCTGTAGTTGACACAGAACTCTTTGACATTTAAACTATGTAATTATCTAAAATTAAACAGAACTGTTTTTACACTTGGCTGTGTGTAAACAAAAAACTGTACTTATGCTAAACTAAATTGTTTGAAATAGGACTATATTTGAATTTAACTGTGTGTAAACAAATGACTGATTTATCCACAAAATTTGTTTAGAAATCATATATTTGATATATATATTTATCATATTTACCCAACCCCTCCGCTCGGGCAGGATATGACACAAGGTCAGTTTTTTTAAGCGGAGTTTAACAGGTTTGAATTCAGAGTTTTCCTTCTCCTAGACTAGTTGCCTCAGCAAGGCTGAAGAACCTAGTCTGCCCTACTATTTACCCATAGCTGGAGGGAGAATAATTGGATTCATACCTTTCCCAAGGGTATTAGTGCTATGTGAAATGCAATCAGTCCAGGATATGAACTCGTGTCGCCGTGTCCACTTCCTGCGACGATAACCATTACACCACTGGCTCCTCCTCCTTTGATATATATATTTATAAATGAATTTAGCATTAAATAACCTACAATGGTTGGTATGCCATAAAACCAAATCAAACCAAAATCGTCATCTGGTGGCAATACAAGATCACAAACTTAGAGCTCTTGGATATAGTAGAGACCACAAGCATTGACGCTATCATTTTAAAAGCCTGGCTTCGATGGACAAGGCATATCATCTGAATAGATAACACTAAAATTCCCAAGCAGCTCCTTTATGATGGATTCCGCCAGGGAAAAAGAAACTGGGAACACTCTCCCTCGAAAAAAAAAAGCTCTTCAAATACTGCATAAAAGCCAATATTGTCCATGCTGGTAATTCCACAAAGAAATTAGAGGAGAGTGCATAGTATCGGATCAGCTTGTGTGTACTGGCAAAAAGTGCATACGATATATTCGAGAAGACCCACCGGAGTAACATTGCCGAGACCTGAAAGAAAAGGAAAATAGCAGTGCCTGTCATCACTGCAGACGTCTATGCAGATTCAAGCTGGGACTCCACGGCCACATACATTTCCACACCAAAATCAGACTGAGCTACCTATAGATGTAATCGCCATACATGTAAAAGAAGGTTAGTATTTAATGTAGTGTCCCCTCCACCTCAGTAAACCTGGCAAACCGGCTTTAGTGTCGACTGTAAAACGTCAATCGCACGAACTCTCGTTTTGGGGGCGAGAGACAGTCAGACTCGAGACTTGAGGGATTTTCAAAAAGAGTCAGTTAGTTAACGGGACATGACCCAAATGTCAGGGCGAAGTGAACCCACCTCCCCTATCAGGGTGGGGGAGATGATGATTTTTGGCCAAGCTTTAAAACTTCAAAAAACGTCTGTCTGCAGATTGTGTTTTTCCATCGCTTTCAAAGCCCATGGAATTACTAGAAATGAAATAAACCAAAGAAGGTAAGAATAGAATTATTTTTGTGTTTATACTGTTCTGCTGGCTGACATACGACCACTTTGTTTTATCCAACGTTTTTAAACGATTGTTTTGTTCGCGTATCGTTTTTTTTTTTTTCTCTTCCACTGTTTATATATATATATATATATATATATATATATATATATCATAACAAAACCATCTGGTTTTCTTTGAATGCCTTATCTTGCCAACCGCCTAATCGACAGATTTTGCATCAGTTTTTAAAACCCTAAAGCGGAATTCGGGTTTAAATAAACATTTCTGAGATTTATTTCCTTATCCGCACCTGGACAACTCTAAAATAAAAACCAGCTAATGGTTTTCCAAATATTCGAGATCTCTCATGGTTCGCTCGAAAAGGGAAAATGCGAAATTAAATTAGTTTACGTTCACGACATATGATTTGTTGAAGGAGAAATTTTATCGAGCTCGTAACTTTGAGCGTTCTTTCCTTTAACATCTCTCTCTCTCTCTCTCTCTCTCTCTCTCTCTCTCTCTCTCTCTCCAGCTTCGCTGTCCTTGACTGAATGACTTCTTACAACTCAAGCCTGATCTCCTCTGTTTCTTCGGGACTTTGACAGCCCAGCTGACTCACTTTTCTCTCTTTTTGTCTTTTCAGTCATTTTTTTCACAAATTTGCGCACACACTATTCCAAATTATCAGCCGAGCATTTTGAAATTACGTTTTCCCGTTTAATTTTGAACATAATAAATTTTGGCCTCTTCTGAAAGTTACTTGAAAATTTAGGTTTGTAAAGTATGCAAAAAACAAAAATAATAATAATTTTGACACTCCCTAACATACTTTGTTACGTAATAGAGTATCGTAGGTTTTATAAGTACTGTTTTTGCTCTAAACTGAAAAAAAAAAAGATTTAAGAAAGTGTTGTTTACAAAATGCGAAACTGTTCTGGAAACAAACGATATTTGTCAAAAAAAAATCGGTTGCATTGTAAGGTCGAGAGATGCAGAGCTTGTAAACTATTGACAATCGAGTGAATTACCTGATTCAGGGTGACAAATATATTAAATCGAAAATAACGAAGAATAGAAAAAAGTTATTTGAGGTGTAAAAAGAGTTTTGGGGGTTTAGAGAACTGACAGACAACCAGAAGGACATTGGAGAGTTGTCTGTAAATGACGACCCTTTCAGTGACAACTTTTAATAGTTCAACTCACCTGTTTCGAAGATAAAGTACAGGGTGTTTCAAAAAAGCCAATATCATTTTGTAAACTAATACTTCAACCAATTCTCGCTCAAATGATCTCAATTTTAACATGCATAGAAACAACTCAAAATTCTACGTTAAATGTTTAAACGCATTTTCTTTGCCAGTGAATGGCATTTCTATTGATAAAAATTTTAAACCTAAAACATTGAAGATAGAATTTTTAAGTTATTTCTACACATACTGATAAAACCTATGATCATTTTAACGAGAATTGATTATTATCAGATTACGAAATATCAAATTTTTCAAAAGCACCCTGTACATCGCAAATGATATCAATTTTTTTTAAACACTTAATTTAGTTAAGATTTTCTTCTCTTTGTGCATCTAATAAGCCACGCCCAATGACATAACGTTATTCAATGATATTAGTAGGTTTCCCACTTTAAAATAATCACTTTCTGTCCTTTTTTTTTTTAATGAAGCCAGACCAGCAAATGCAATATTTACTCTTGAGGCGAGAGATATTTGCAGCATTTCTGCAACTTTGAGAGAATAACATTTTTATGGCATAGCAATAAGAAACAATTCCACGCTGTAAGATTTTTAGAGTGTTATTATAATCCAGTGTTACCATTACCCATTGTTATTATAACCCAGTGACCCTTCATTACAAACCAGTGTTATCATAACTCAGCAATTCCAAACTTAGGCTGCATATACCACGAGAAAGTAAATTTACCTTTGGTTTCAAATTTAGCTCTTCAAAGGGGACTGCTTGACTTCTTTTTTCTAGGCATGGATTAACCGTAAAATTTCTTTTGTTCGCTAGGCGGGTTTTCAGAATCATTTAACCATTTACAGTAACTTTTCTTTATGATACATGATTTGCAATAGTGATGATCAAAAAAGGAAGTGCCAATTTCCATTAGTTCCCGCGAAAATTTGCCTTTTTAACTACTGCGGTAAGAATCTCAAAAATCGTCAGTTAAGAACAAAAAAAGAATTTCACATACTGATATGTTGTCAATCTGTGTTTCGTACTGATATGTTCTGTATTAGTTGTATATAATTAGATAAAATATCATTGTTCTCTGCTAGTATTGTTGCTATTTGACTTCAAACAAAGTTTTTAAAAATACTTAAATGTGTTTCCTTTTTTAAGTTGCTTATAATATTAAAATTGTAATCTCAAATTATACATCACCGTCTTCTAAGTACAAAGTCAAAAGCGAGTTGCTGAAAGAATTATGTCTAAACCTGTTGAGGAAATACATTCTAACCTTTATACATTAAAACAATTGCTTCTTTAATCGTTTTTAATATTTTAAGAAAATTGAAAAAAAATTACTGAATAATTTGGGATTCATGTAAATTCAGATTTCAGAGGATCAAAAAGGAAATTGAATTTTTCTAACATGACGGCATGTCAATACGTCGAGAGTTATTTTATGCCTTGAAGTTAGAGGATCGTGTTCTTAGTACTTCATATTTACATTTTTTGTGTAGTTGTTACTTAAGAGTTTTTTTTTTTTTTTTGTTTTGTTTTTTTTTTTGGTTTTTTTTTTTTTTGGTTTTTTCAAATACGAATCATTTTTGAATAGAACAAATACGAATTATCTTTCAAATACAAATCATTTTTAAACATTTTTCAAATACGAATCATTTTTTAACGGAACAAATACGAATCATCTTTCAATTACAAATCCTTTTTAAACATTTTTCAAATACGAATCATTTTTAAATAGATCTACTCGATCCATAGATAGAACCGTAACAGGTACTATAGCTCTGGGGTAGACCTGGGAGTAATAGCAATAAAGAGGTATTCCATACACCCCAGATCTTTAGAATTGGAGCTTCACTACCTGATGTATTTTAATGCCACACCCAGGACATCCCTTTTGTGTACAATTAAAGTTTTCATAATGAATTAATGGAATATTTATGCATGGATCGGCACATCCGTTTATCGATGGTTATTAGACGGAGACATCAGTTATAAAAACGAGTTGAGAATGCAGGGGTATCGGTCGATCAAAATCCCTTTCAACCGCTTGTATAAACAAAAGAACGAAAGAAAGCGAAGAGAGAATAAGATGAAAAAAATAGATAACACCAAGAGAAACAGAAAAGTGAGAAGACTGAAGTATAGAAGTTGGGTGGTTGGTTGGTCGGTTGTATTTTATGGCATGTCAACCACTGTGGGTTATTTAATGGTAAATTCTGTTTATATATGTATATGAGTTGTAAACGAATAATTTGTAGGTAACATAATTTTTAAATGAACCAGAAACCATTTAACTGTGTGCAAACAAATGACCTCTGGCCTGTTTGAAATATGTTGCCTACAAACTAATCACTTAAAAATCATACGAATAAACAGGATTTGGCATTAAATTACCGACAAAGGTTGATATGCCATTAAAATTAATAACCTAACCTTGAAACCATATAACTGTATATAAATTATTAGTATCAAATAGAAATATTTGAAACCACATAACGTATGAAAATTATTTGCATTTAGAATCGTTACTTGAGGCTGTAATTGTTTTAAAATATTATTATTTGTTACTTGAAACCAAATAATTGCTTATAGTTATAAGTATTAATTAGGAATACTTGAACTATTTGATTGCTTGTGGAGTTCAACTTTTTAAAAAATTGCTGAATAATTTGGGAAATATGTAAATTCAGATTTCAGAGGGTCAAAAAGGAAATTGAATTTTTCTAACATGACGGCATGTCAATATGTCGACGGAGGGCACCTCGGGTGGTGTAATGGTTAGCAAGGTAGACTAGCAAACCTACACGAGTGAGTTCGATTCTCATTGGGTGCCCAATTCATGCGGCCTTGTGCTAGGGCACCTCGGGTGGTGTAATGGTTAGCAAGGTAGACTAGCAAACCTACACGGGTGAGTTCGATTCTCATTGGGTGCCCAATTCATGCGGCCTTGTGCTAGGGCACCTCGGGTGGTGTAATGGTTAGCAAGGTAGACTAGCAAACCTACACGAGTGAGTTCGATTCTCATTGGGTGCCCAATTCATGCGGCCTTGTGCTACATCTAAGCAAAAAAGCTTAGTAAATTACCTCAATATGTCGACGGAGACATCAGTAATAAAAACGAGAGACATCAGTAATAAAAACGAGAGACATCAGTAATAAAAACGAGAGACATCAGTAATAAAAACGAGAGACATCAGTAATAAAAACGAGAGACATCAGTAATAAAAACAAATGAAAAAATTTACTCTTAAAACATTATTATTGCAATTAAGTCTAAAGTCTTTACCTAATCAAAATAAGTGAAAAAATAACATTTTTGTACCGTATATAATTGGACACTATAAATCCTAAACTTACTTCAGCATAATCATCCTCATCATGTCGCACCATCAGCACGGATCTCCCAGACCATTTTTCGCCACTCTTCTCTATCGGCCATTGCTTCTGGCAGGTCTTCCAGGCAGGCTATATACCGTATCGGCACAGAGTTGCTGTATGTAAGTTCTAGCTGGTCGTCCTACCTTTGCTCGTCCATGTGAAGGGTCCACAGGAGTTCGTCACTTATGAGTTCGTCCCTACTTCTCCAACAGTGTCCTGCATGAAACCAGACACTTCAGCATAAAATGACCCAATAGAGGTTGACCGGTTGTAAAACTAACCAACCAACAAACAAACCAATATTTTAGACGGTCAAAATTAAATGATTCACAATCTTCATGAGTGATATATTCAAATATCTAATAACTCTCAGCGTACTAGTAAAAATCCCCGTCATAAATGAAGGGAATATTTTTACATGATTCGTCACTTCTCTATGAGTTCAAGATTGTGATATCAGTCATGCTTGAGAATCGAGAACGCGGGAACATCGGTCGACTGGAATCCCTTACAACCAGTTGTTTAATAAAAAAAAAAAAAGAATATGAAGAAAGGAAGCGAATAGAAAACAAATTTGAAAGAAAGAAAAACTGAAAAAGAAAGAAAGAGCACAAAGCGACACAGAAAAGAGAGAAGGCTGAAAAAAATAAAAATTATCCGTATTGTCTGTCTACATTCTTGTTTTGCTTTTTGTTTTATTTACTAAGTTTTTATTATTCTAGCACACAAGCCTAACATTACTCACAGTGCTTGCTATTTCTAAACGGTTAGTCACTTATATTTTGAATAAGTTCATTGCTGTTTAACTTTGGTAATCTCACAGGAAACGATGCTCAGGGCAGAACTCTACCGTACAAATATTTATTTGTATTTTTGAAGTTGTCTTTTAAGCAGAAACTCTAAAACAAATTGCTAAATGAGCTCCGTCTCAACCATATGAGCAAAGACATCTGCCCTTTCTAAATTGCAAAACATCTGTTTTTTAAACCGATTTTCCTTTTTTAAGGAAACTAAAAAAAAAAAAAAGTTTACAAAGGAATTTTGTATTCATGTATATTACGATTCCAGACTGTCAAAAGTGAAATTATCCAAAATCTTCAAATCTGACATATTCCAACAATGCATAACTCATTCTTTATGTACAGACACAGAACAGGGAAATGAATGAATGTAAAGAAAATTATTGTGAGAAAAAGAAGAGAGGGGGGGGGCAAAGAAAAAAGAAGAGTGAAAGAAAGAGAGAGGAGGGAAAATAGAAAGAAAACAGAAGAGCGAAAGAGAAAGAAAGAGAGAGGAGAAAAAAAGTAAAAAGGGAAAGAAAACAGAAGAACGTGAGAGGGAAAGAGAGAAAGGAAAAAGCGGAGCGAGAGAGAGAGACAAGAGAGAGAGAGAGAAAGTAAAAAGAAATAAAAGGATGAGTGAGAGATAGAACAAGAACGGAGAAAGAGAGAAAGTAGAAATAGATAAAGAAAAAAAGAACAAAAGAGAGAAAGAGAGAGAAAAAGAGAAAGGAAAAAAGAAAGCAAACAGAAGAGCGAGAGAGAGAGGAGGAGGGAGAGAGAGAATTAAAAATAAGCACATCAAATGAAGAGTGAGAGACAGAAAAAGAAAGGAGAGAGAGAAAAAGAAAAAAGAAGAAAGAAGAAAGAGAGAGAAGAAAGAGAAAAGAAAAAACAAAAAGAAGAGTGAGAGACAAAACGAGAAAGGAGAGAGAGAAAAAGAAAAAAGAAAGAAAAAAGAGAGAGAAAGAGTGAAAGGGAATAAAGAGAAGGAAAAAAGAAAAGGACAGCTAGAGAAAGAAAGAGAGAGAAAGAAAAAAGAAGAGCAAAAGAAAGAAAGGAAGAAAGAAAGAAAGAAAGAAAGAAGAGGGGGACGTAGTGTCTTAATTATTACTCGTGTAAAAAAAAAAATATATTTAAGTTTGGGGGGACTATGAGTTATAGTTCATATTATCTGAAAAAAAAAAAAAAGCAAAATAACATAATGGCATATATTTCCTGCTAAGTTGGGCGCCTTGGGTAGTATAATGATTAGCAAGCGAGACTAGGAAACCTTCACGACTGAGTTCGAGTTTCAATGGGTGCCCCATTAATATGGCCTTGTGTCACATCTAAGCCAAAGGCTTAGTAAATTACTACATTTCTTGCGTGTCGACTAATGCTTCCAGTAACCAAAACAACGGAATTTCTCATTACTCTATGATAAAACGAGGTTTGCATGATCAATATATATATATATATATATATATATATATATATATATATATATTGCCTCCATTGATAAACCGGTCTTGGAGAAGGAAAAACTGAATTCAAAGCTTAAGAAAGGCTTTTTGAAGGTTTTATGGTGCATTTTTTACCATTTTTCTTTTATCAACTCTCCCAAAAAAGTGTGCCTGAATAGTCGTGATCAATATAAACAAATCTACATGTACAGTCATTCAATAAGCTTATCTTATGATCATCATCGATAACGAAGGACTAACTCTTTATATATATATATATATATATATATATATATATATATATATATATATATATATATATATATATTCATTTTAAAATAAATCTTAAGAAATATAACTCTCTTCGTGGACCTATTGATTTTAGAATATATATATATATATATATATATATATATATATATATATATATATATTGTGTGTGTGTTTGTGTGCGTGTGTGTGTCCCTCCAGATGACAACTATAAAGTCTGAAACATGTGTCGAGTATTCTTATGTACAATGAATCTAAACAACTTATTCACGTGTGGACCTATTCCCTTTTAAATATTTACTTTTCTCTCGTTGGATCAACACACACACACACACACACACACACACACATATATGTATATATATATATATATATATATATTCATTCTTTCATATATATGTGGGTGGGGTTGTGTGTGCTTTATGTGACGATTGAATTTTTTCAAATGCATAAAAATTTTAGAAATTTTAGTTTTGAAACTAGTATAAAGAGATGAGATAACAATTTATTTCGGGTTTTATCCTTTTCTATTAACCAACATTTGAGTAGTACCTTGATATAAACCACCTTATCATCGCCCTAGTTACCGGTTAAGTAGTACTACTGTTGTTTTTCAACAAGAATGGCTTTGGCATTAAATATCCCTCAAAGGTTGATATGCTATTAAACTAAGTCAAACTTCAGAAATTAAATAAGCTAATCATCAAAACAGTATAAAACGCATGTTGAATACTAACTCACATGAAGATCGACAACGTGAGACCCTGAGTCGTGTTTTTTTTTTTTTTATCTTCTTTTATTATTATCTTATTTGATATTTGAAATATATTGGAGATATTGCCCTGCATCTTTCTACATTGGTCACTATGATGATTTTACGAATTAAAAAACGCTTAGCGTTAAATTTTAATCATAACTCTCTCTCTCTCTCTCTCTCTGATAGTAACATTGTATTTTCTATATAAAGATTCTTGTGTGCGTACGTGAATGAGAAAGAAAGAGAGAGCAGGTAAGAGAGAGAGGGGGGCGTTTTCCCATTTATTGTGTTCAGTCAGCAATAGCGTTTTCCTCTGACTATCGTTGCTCTTAACTAATTAAATTTGACGTAATTAGAGATGAACAAGGACAGAAACGGAAAATGATTTAAATTTAGATAAAAGTTATGATATTTGAGGTTTCAATTTAATTGGGCAAAAGGCAGCTAAAAGCTAAATAATGTTTCTTATTTTTTTTATTTTGTTTTGTTTTGTTTTGATTCATTTTTTTTTTTCGTTATCTTTTTTTTTTTTTCTTTGTATGACAACACTCAAGGAAATATGATTCGCTTAGCGGCACATCGTCTCTTTACTCCATTAAAGTATGAAGAGCCATCGATTTTTAATTGGAAGCTTTATAATTAGGGTCCTACAATGTACAATAGTTCGGCCTTGAGCCGTACTTGTATAATTATGCGACTAGATATAAGTAGTTGTTTACAACACTTGGTGAAGCGGCCATCGTCATATGAAATGGACACGCCGACCCGATTTCAAATCCTAGACAAGACTTTGCATTTCAATTCACTCTAATGCCATTAGGAAAGTTTTAAATGCGTCTCTTTTCCCCCACACAGCCATAAGTAAAATAATAGGGCAGACTGAGCTCATTAGCCTTGGTAAGACAACCGTTTTAGGAGAAGGGAAATCATCGGTATCCTCCTTACAAATAAACCTTTTATCGCTGCCTACTCGTGACAGAGAGGCTGGGTACATACATACACAACGCTCAGCATTGTTTGACACAAGGCCAAAAGTATGGTGCGCTCAATAAGAAACGAGCTTGTTTGCAACGAGTTTGCCTTGCTCGCTAGCTAACCAATATACAACAAATAATTATAGTCATTTACTAAGCTGGGCGAAGTTCAATACAAGGCTAGAAGTATGGCCCCCACCCCAGTGAGGATCAAGCTCACTGACAATGGCTTGCTAGCCTTACTCGCAAATATGCGCAAAGACACCAACAAATAAATATTTGTAGTCGTTTACTGAGTTTGATGCAAGGTCAGAAGTATGAGGAACCCGGTGAGAATCGAGCTCACTTACAATAGTTTGCTAGTCCTGCTCACTAATCATTACACGACTGAGGCACCTACAAATAGATATAAATAAATTATCAGTAACCATTTCCTAAGCTTAGAATGTTTTTTTTAGAAGTAGTCGGCATTCAACGAAGATCGAACTCGATACTTAATTGTAATTGGTCTGCCAGACTAAATCGTTTACCATTGCACCAAGCGAGGCACTCGCAAATAGATAATAAAAGCAGAATTATTTATAAGTCCAAATAACATTTTTTTTTTTTTTTAGTACAAATTACAAAACAAGCGATCTCACCATTTTAGTCGACACCGGGATGAATCACTCCAGACGAACTGCGTGTTCTTCTTAAGTTTTAAGGATTCCTATTTCTTAAACAGCCTGGTAATCACTCCTCTTTTCAGACGACTTTTCTTCTTTTTTTTTTTTTTTTTTTTTTTTTTCTCAGTGGTATCCCAAAACTTTTTAGTAACAACAGCAGCTTCGCTTCTTCCTAACGTATTCTTTCTTACGAACCTTCGCCTATCTTTGAGCGACATGTGTTGAAACGTGCAGGACGCTCTTATGGTTATATGCGTATTCATGTGTACACGCATGTGTGTACGGTGCATATGAAGAATAATTATGGATGTACATAAGTGCGTCTCAGCATGCAAGCTAGAATGTGTTGGCTATGCTTAAGTTTTGTAAATAGAAATCTGTTTATAATTAAATACGGGTATAATTATTTTTCTTTCAGTGTATATTTTCAAATTGTGCCCTTGTTTCTAATATTCTCAGAGTATTATCCATTCATTTATTATTTACTTTACATAATTATCGTCAATTATTTCTATTTTATCCCTTGTAAACAGCATTTTCCCCTCCATATTGCTTTAGTTTTTTCTGGTTTCAATACTTTGAGCTATGTTTGATATCTATATAATTTATCAGTAAAAATAAATGACACCATGGATTCGTAAGAAGTTCTACTGTTTTTATAACTGGATATATCTGTAACTATATCTATGCGTGTAAGTGCCTATTGTAGACCCTCGGTCTTTCTAAACCTGGGTCAGTAAGTTCGATTTTTACTTGTTGCTTGATTATTTAATCCCTACACCAGATTTATCGCTTAATAAATGCATATGTCTAAACGTGTGTGAACCTCGATACAAATGTGTTTATATTGCTTTCTTTCTCTTCCGTATTCTTCTTCTTCTTCTTTGTTCTTCTCTTACTTTCTTACTTTCTTTTTCTCTTTCTCTTTGTTTTCCTCCTTCTCTTTCTTCCTCTTTGTTTTCTCTATCGCTTTATTTCCAGATGTTCGTTTTTCTCAAAATATTTTTTGTACTTTTTTTTTTTTCAATGCTGTGATGTCATCATCACATTTGCTAGTTTCGCTCGCTTTTTGAAAAAAAATATTTTTTACTTTTACAGATTCTACTCAGTACGACTCGTTTTCCTCTATTTATTTCTTTTTTTTTTTTTCTTTTTTGTTTGTTTTTTGTTTTGTTTTTAATTTTGTGTTTTTATTTTTTTTTTTTTGTTTTATTTTCTAGGATCCTTATTTAGAAAAATTAAATTAAGAATATAGTAATACATATATCTAATTAAGAATAATAAAATCCCTCAAGTCATCGAAAAGTCACACAGCTGGGGGGAGTTTGAGTTTTTATGGGGGAGGAGTTAGATTTTTTCTATTTTTGTTTCTTTCTTTCTTTCTTTTTCTATATGCTTGATAACCACGACGGACAAGATATACCATCAAATCATAACGGTTGTTAATATCAAATCTTCTACCTCCAAAAAATAAAAAATAAATAAAGACCTTTTTTTAACGAATCCATATCAAAGGCACAATATTTGTTGACAGTCTGTTTTTCTCTCATCAACAGCGTCTCATCCATCCAACATTCTGCTGTCCCGCACGAACGTATGTAATGTTATGTGTGATGTTGTGGCATCTCAAAAAATCCACGCTTCTAACACCGACGAGAATAATCACAAATAGTAGCAATACTCTACTAGTAAATACTACATCACAGTGATTGCCATCAGCCGAGATGTTTTATTTTCTTCCAAATAATAGTAGTACCATCATCGGCCCGTCCTAAGAATTCAATCCAGCTGATATAAGGGGCCCTGCAGGGAAGATCCTCTAAGGCCTGTCTACTTTCGCTGCTACTTCTAGCTTCATATGGGTCGACCTGCGCTTGTTTTATTTATTCTTTTTTTTTTTAATTTGTTTTTAGTTCGTTCTCTTCTGTGACTTGGATGCGCTGGGTGAAGCGCTGTTGAGGCAGTGTACTGCTGGTAACTGTGGAGTGATAGAGACCAAAAGCACATGTCTCAACCAAATCTGATTCTCTTCCTCACACTTAGTACCTACTCCTGGTCACCCTCCTACTCATCAGTTTTTTATTGCTTTCTTCTTCTTCTTCTTCTTCTTCTTCTTCTATTATTATTTATTTATTTATTGGATTAGTTGTCTGTCTATCTTCCTCTGCTTCGACCACCACTCACTCCTCTTCCTCCTTTTCTTTATTAAAAAACATTTTTGCATATTTTTTCTTCAACTTCCTTCTCACTTTCTCTCTCTTGTATCTAGTCGTACCCACCTCATCTTTGGCTTAGGCCACTTCTTTATTTATTTATTTATTCATTTGTTTCTTTTTTTTTCTTTCTTTCTTTCTTTCTTTCAGATTTAGATTTGATTCGGACCTTCAGATCAAATTATAATAAATGCGTAAATATAACTCCTTGTATGTAAGTGTGTTAGAGTATAAACAATGCAAAACAAGCCTATTTTTATATGTGTGCGCGTGGGTCCAAGTCTAAAAAGCGAAAAGAAAGAAAGAAAGAAAGAAATTTTTGTCACTGAGCTGATCATATGATGTGTATATTTGTAGTAAATGAATATGTATACTGGATGCGTGGGAGACAGACATGAGACCAAAGGAAGTAACCAAAACATTAGTTACTGTGTGTCTTCTTTGCATGTCTGTCTATAAACACCCGACTGTATAAATAGTTTGGCGTATATATATATATATATATATATATATATATATACTTTAACGTTTTGGTCGGTGGCTTGTATAGGTACTGACATGTGCAGAGATAATACTTACATTAGTGATAACGGCAATTTTATGTGTACGAGACCACCAACCAGGAATAAAATGTCTCACGCTTTTGTGTTGTAATTATCTGTTAACAAGTGTTACCGATCCTGTTCATGAGATTAAATGAATTATCTCTCTACGACCTTCATCATCAAATCTCAAACTGAGAAAACATCTTTAAGAACAACATATTCGGTATAATTCTTCTGTTCATAATAGTCGTGTGTAA
Organism: Sepioteuthis lessoniana; assembly: GCA_963585895.1. Taxonomy (NCBI): domain Eukaryota; kingdom Metazoa; phylum Mollusca; class Cephalopoda; order Myopsida; family Loliginidae; genus Sepioteuthis; species Sepioteuthis lessoniana. Next base: position 78,135,463 of record OY757910.1, read on the forward strand.
TGGATAGATTACTATATATATATATATATATATATATATATATATATATATATATATATATATATATATATATATACAGGGTGTTTCAAAACATTTAATTTCATTTGAGATGTATAGGGTACTTCAGAAAAATTGAAATCATTTTGTAATCTAATAACCTGAACAATTCTCATTGAAATGTTCTCAAATTTTAACAGCATGTGAAGAAAATTCAAAGTTCTATATTTAATGTTTAAACGTCTTTTGTTTTCCAGTAAATGGAATTTCTATACCTGAAAAGAAAAGACGTTTAAAAATTAAATATAGACTTTAGAGTAGTTTTTTTACGTATGCTATAGGAATTAGAGATTATTTGAACGATGATTGGTCAAGTTATTAGATAACGAAATGATATCAATATTTCTGAAACACCAAATATATATATATTTGTGTGTGTGTGTGTGTGTGTGTGTGTGTGTGTGTGTGTGTGTTTACCAAACCCTCCGTACAGATATCAATTTTTATTGCGGAGTTAAACAGGTTTGAATTCAGTGTTTTCCTTCTCCTATGTTGGTTAATTAACCAAAACTAAAGAACCTACTCTGCCCTACTATTCAACTATAACTGAGAATAATATAACATAACTTCCCTGAGGGTATTAGTGCTATATGAAATGAAATCAACCTCGTCGTGCCTTTATCTATTTCACACAGCGGTAACCATTACACCACGGGTACTTATATATATATATATATATATATATATATATATATATAAGATGAAGTAATTCGACTACAGTGTGTAAGAGATGAAAACTTTAATTGCAGATTGTTATTTTACAATATTTGTTGGCAATTTGAAAAAGATGATTCCAACCTACAAAAAAAGAAATTCCTCTAGAACATTCTACGCGTCAGGCTCGTTAACGATTACATTACGTGAGATGCCCAGCTTGAAAAGTTATCCAAAATGTCACTAGTAGTGAAGTTCAAAATGTTTGGATTTTAAAAGTTGACCAATTGTCTTCTTGTAGCTTAGTTTGGCAAATCTGGGAAATCTAGCAATTTTACAGTTCAAACAGCGGCAGCAAAGGAGCTGTTATGTCGATTGTCAGCCTTGACAGATGAAGACCAGCCTTGTATGCATGTGAGCCTGCGTCATTATAGATTTATGAATGCGTGTATGCAAACTATTGTATGCAGAAACGTATTAACGCAGGCAAGTATGTTGGTTTGCGCATGCCTGTAGATTCCGTTCATTGAATCGATTCAAATATACAAGTGGAAGAGGTGCATGTGCGTATAGGTGCTATTCTGAATAAGTATTCATTTTGGTAGGTCGTTGAGAATTCGCGTCAATTTGTTTGGTTTTTGGTTTGGTTTGGTTTATGGCATATCAAATGCTTTAGGTTATTTAATGCCAAATACTGTTTATACATATATATTAAATAAATATGATTTGCAAACACATTTTGTTGATAACATTTTTAAACAAGCTTGAATATTCTAAGCGATTATAAATAGATATACATGATACGTAAGAGATTAGTTTTTCGGTAATTTCATTTTAAAATGATTTAGAACTAATTTATTTGCACGCTAGTATTGCTATTGTTTCAACATAGTTAAATGGTTTCAATTATTGCTATCTAGCACTTATAGTTTTATTCAATATTAATCATTTGTTTTTGCACGGTGAAGTAGTTACAAGTATTGCTTTTTAACTCATTCTATTCAACATTACTCATTCGTTTCCACTCAGTTAAATGGTCCCAAATATTGTTATGTATCCTTAACAATTCAATAAAATATCAGTCATTTGTTTATATACAGTTAAAGATCAAACAGTTCTATTTCTAACAATTCAATTTAGCATAAATCATTTGTTTGCACAAAGGCTAGAGCCTCACCATCAGAAACAGTTTAGTGTTATATACACGACACTCGTTGGGGAGGGTATTATCCCCCTGCAGGGATGCAGTCAACATATTCTACAGCCCTAGCCGACTGAGCTTGCGTCAATTTGTATATACTGTCAAACGTTCCTATTTTAACCTGCTTTCTCCGGCCTTTGTTTAACCAGCCCAGTTTCAAAAAGCCTTCCCTCAAGTTAGAACCTGCCATGACGTTTAAAAGGAGTAAGAGACTGGTTTATCGCCTGGCGCCTGATGCATATGAAAAGAAAGATACGGATGGAACTATGTTGTCTTTGGACAATACATCGCATTAAATCGATTTTGTGTCATATTTCAACACTGTGGGTGGGTGCGCATAAATGATACTTTCTCTAACCTTTAATTTACAAATGTTGGTGAGGCTTAGAATACGCTGAATGTATACCCTGCTGAAAGAGAAGTCCTCCCCACCTGAAAAAAAAGTGGGTTAACAGGGAGTAGACACAAAACTGCACCTGCTGGTAAGGCTCCAGTGCTGGAGTTCTTAGAACGATGGAGTAACTCTTCATTGTCACTACTCCAAGGTCCACTCTGATCCAGAGTGGTATTATATTTTAGGTTTCCATCTATGGGTCAAATAAGACTAAAAATCATTTGTATTTAATAGATATAACTGATATATAACAGTTCACAAAAACACTTAAATTGTTGAAGAATAAAAAATGTAAATATAAACATACAATGTATGCAAATCTCTAATTTCTAGGAATAAAATAACCCCAGACGAGTTGACATGGCCTTAAAATCAATCAATCAATCAATCAACCAACCAACGTTCAAGCTGGGATTAAAGTGTGGTATCTGTTCGTCTCTATCAATCATCTTTAGTCAAGTTTGGACTGAAGGAAAAAAAGAAAGAAAAAAGGGGAACCTGGACCTCCTGACACTCGTCACGAGGACAGTGTGATTGGCCACCCAAATTAAACTGACTATACTTCGAAAATGTCTTCTAGGAGAGAAATGGAATTAAAGACCCTTTTTAACCGGAGACGTAGATTTCATATGGTGGAAGTGTAAGAGTGAGCTTGAAAGAAATAAAGTTTTTTGTTAATAGGACCTTACACACACACATGCATGTGTGTGTGTGTGTGTGTGTGTGTGTGTGTGTGTGTGTGTGTGTGTGTGTGTGTGTGTGTGTGAATCAATGCGAGTTTCTATTCCCATATTACTGCTAACATCAAAACGGCTGACACGATGTTTAATTATTAATACGCATGATCAACGTGTAATGTGATGATATGTACTAACAATGGCTTTTATTGTGTGATAGAATATCTAATTTGCATAACGTTTATAAAAAGTAGATATTAATGAACAACTATCCTATATTATTCAGTTGTAATTTTATTGTTTTATTTTCATATATATAGATATATATAAGTAATAGTTTTGTGAAAGAGTGAAAAAAAGTTATTTTAATTTTGTTATCTTTTAATGAAGAGGTACAATTTGCAGTGTGTTCTAATATTTTGGCTTTTTCATTACTTTTGAAAAAAGCGCTGCTACACAGATGAGTGAATAAACAGAAACGAAATGAGAAATTAAAAACATTTTTTTAATTACTATAACGAAAATAAAAGCAGAAACACCCACACAGACACAGGCAAATATATAGCCACTGTCTTTATTTTCATATAGCATAACTCAGATTTTATTGGAGTATGTATTTGTATACAATATACAATCTGAATACAAGTTCGTAGGCTGACAAGGTACTCTCATGGAATGTGATTTTTTGTTTTGTTTTGTTTTGTTTTAAATTTAAACCTCTACCAAAGACACCTTCCATTTTTGTAAAAAAAAAAAAAAATGCGAATACTAATTATGTCACTACATTTTAAAACGGAACGCTCAGAACTTTTTCCTTTTCTCGTTTCATTGTTTTCATTTGAAAATGACTTTCGGATGAAGCATTATGACATCATATCCTAGCATCAACCAAAAGCGAAGCGTTAAACACGGGCATACCATTTATAAATAGATACATCCCATGAATATTTTGTTTTTTCATATCTTTATATTCATATATATATATATGTGTGTGTGTGTGTGTGTGTGTGTGTGTGTGTGTGTGTGTGTGTGTGTGTGTGTGTGTGTGTGTGTGTGTTAGATAAAAATTGAAATATTCATAGATAGATATATAGATACATATATACACATTTATTAAATAAAAATTAAAATTAATCCAACGCTATGTTCACAGTTAAAAGTGTAGTCAGCCAAGTTGAAAAAACAACACAAAAACCAACGTTTTTTACAATAATAACTTTTATCATTTTATACATTTCGTAACAAATATCATTTTTGTTGCTTTATCATGGCCATTTAATG